>OX637574.1:17877700-18347993 GCA_951800085.1 Comarum palustre
GAGCAAACAAGGTACAAACGAGGGTAAAAACACATTAAAAACATAGCGTAAAACGCACTTATCAGTTAGCCGGCCATGAATTATATTGCTTTCTTGATGGTTATAGCGGCTACAACCAGATAATGATACACCCGGACGATCAAGAGAAGACGACGTTCACAAGCCCCTTTGGCACGTTTGCATATAGGTGCATGCCATTTAGTTTATGCAATGCGTCAGGTACGTTTCAACGTTGTATGTATTCTATTTTCTCGGATTATATTGAGAATATCATTGAGGTTTTTATGGATGACTTTAGTATTTATGGTAAAGACTGATGCATATTTGAGGAATTTAGAATTGATTTTAGAACGGTCATGTGTAGAAACTAACCTTGTACTTAATTGGGAAAAGTGTCATTTCATGGTAAATCAAGGGATAGTTTTGGGACATATTGTTTTGGCAAAGGGAATAGAAGTTGATAAGGCTAAGATTGATATTATGCATCACTTACCCTCACCTTCAACGGTGAGAGAGGTTCGTTCGTTTCTTAGCCATGCAGGATTCTATTGGAGATTTATCAAGGACTTTTCTTTGGTGGCAAAACCACTTCTCTTTTACAGAAGGATGTGCCGTTCGAGTGGACGAAGGAGTGTGAGGATGCGTTTGTGCAACTGAAGGACTTGTTGACTTCAGAACCTATCATGACTCCGCCAGATTGGAGCTTGCCATTCGAGCTCATGTGTGACGCCTTAGACTATGCGATTAGAGCCGTGCTCGGCCAAAGGAAGGAGAAGAAGCCATGTGTCATTTACTATGCTTCGTGGACATTGAATGATACTCAATTGAATTACTCAACAATGGAAAAGGAACTCTTAGCGGTTATTTTCGCTTTAGAAAAATTTCGATCTTATCTTTTGAATTCTAAAGTTGTTGTGTATAGTGATCATGCAGCATTAAGGTACTTGATGACAAAGAAGGATGTGAAGCCGAGGCTCATTAGATGGATTCTTTTGCTTTAAGAATTTGATATCGAGATCAAGGATAAGAAGGGAACCGAAAACGTGGTGGAAGATCACTTGAGCAGAATTGTGCAAGACGAGGAGCCGATTCCTTTTTTGGAGATGTTTCCGGATGAGCAATTGTTTAGGTTGGATGTGAAGGAGCCTTGGTATGCCGATTTAGTGAATTATCTTGTGTCTAGGAAGCTTCCTAGCACCATGCCGTTTGCAACCAAGGTTTGACTCAAGAAGGAGGCTCGACATTACATGTGGCACGCACCATACTTGTGGAGACAATGTGGGGACCAAGTCATTCGACGATATGTTCCTGAAGACGAGCATAAGTTCATCCTTGATTTTTGTCAAAAAGAGATGTGTGGAGGACATTTTGGACCAAAAAGGAAATCCATGAAGGTACTTGAGGCCGGTTTCTTTTGGCCAATGATATTCAAAGATGCTTATATTACTTGTTTGACGTGTGATCATTGCCAACGAACAAGTAATTTAGGTAAGAGAGATAAAATGCCCCTAAACCCTATCATTGTTGTTGAAATTTTTGATGTTTAGGGAATTGATTTTATAGGACCTTTTTCTTCTTCTAAGGGCTTCCTTTACATTTTATTGGATGTTGATTTTGTTTCTAAATGGGTGAAGGCAAAAGCCACTGATAGGAGCATAAAATGCGACATTCTTAATATGTTATTACCTTCATTTGTACCTTGTTTATCTCTTATTGTCGTAGATTAGAGTCATAATTTAGAGTCCAGAGTTTTTGGTAGAGTTGTTGAAAAACATGTTAAACATAGAGGAATAATGTACAAAATTGTCAAAACCTGATTCGTGGAGTCTTAGAGATGTTTTGATGATTATGTGAAACTTTTACATTGTCATAAATTGATTTAACATCTCTTACACTTAGATGACATGTGAAAGAGTTCATGGGAGAAAGAATCAAGAGAATCAGAGCTATGAAAGCCAACAACATCAAAGGGGCAGAGAGCAGCAAAAACAGGAATTCCCTAGGCACATCATCTAACTTCAAAACTTTCTCCAGGACGAATCAGACGATGTGCCATATATGCACGGAAATCTATGTGAGTCTAGTTTCTAAATCTTTTGGAACCGCATCAATCTAAGTTCTGAGGAAGGAGTTATAATGAAAACAGTGGCCAGAGGTCAGTCTGCCGAAACAGGGCAACTTAGTGCTACTAAGAGAAAGGGAAGCAAAACAACGGATCCATGAAGCCTAGTCCATGAAGGGAAGTCCAATGAAAAATCCACTGAAGAATTATAAGTCCAAAATTCGGCCAAAGAAGCCTTTAGAATCTCCAAGTCTTGTGGACCAAGCAAACCAAGTTCAAGAAGGAAAGCCTAAACCTATTTGGTTTAGAACATGTGGCTGCCGACCCTATATGTATATTTCTCTATAAATAGGCTTGTGTGTAGATAGAAAAACAGCATCACTACCTTGCCATTACATAGCCGAATTTCTACCAAAACCTATACAGAAAAATACTTAGCCAATTCATCCACCACAAGTCATACGAATCACTCCATCTTTCCACCGATTTTCCCCACACTTGCTGAATCTTTCAAGGTTGTTAGAGTGTGATTTTCTCATGGCTTTTTGTATTATTTTCTGTATAATTTCGAATTCTATGATTATATACTTTTCGGTTTTGGTTTTATTTATCAAACATGGTTTTCGAATTTCTTTGTGATCTTTGATTGTTCTATGTTTCGATTTATAACTTCTTGAATATATGATGATTTCGTGATTTAGGTTTAGGGGCAATCGCATGTTCTTATGTGTTCTTGATTTCTAATTGATTAATTGTCATGAATTCGTGCATCTAAATCAATCCTTGAGACTGCCTTGGCCATGGCTGTCCTTAAGATGCGATTTCATCTACCATAATAATATTAGATCGATTGATACACAAAGTTGTCTTGGTCTTTGTTATTAACTTAGGACGGATATAATTCTGATAATTTGCATGCTAATAGGATGAGTGACGCCATGCCTTAGATCATGTTTCTGATTGACTCTTGTGTTTAAGTGTTTTCTTGTTTAATCTCTACACAACGTGTCTTTAAATGAGTTAGCATTCGTGTTTAGGATCAAGCGCAAAGATGGTTCTAAATACTTGAAAAGTCTTAACGATTAGATAACCGCAACTGTCAGGACCCACCCCGAGTTAAATCCCTTTAACTCGAAGTAAATCCTGCGGGGACCACCCCAAGGGAACTTCTTACCGAAACCCCCTTGAAATGGCCAACCCTTCCTACAATCCAACTTAGCACTTCCATGAGTATCTACTACAAACCCTAACTCATGAAGGCATCCTGCTCCCTAACCTACTTAATTAGCTATACTGGGTTAGTCAGAGCAGTCTACTAAGATGATTACCTTAAAGAATTTCAACGGCAACGGATTGATCGACTATGCCTCGACTCTTGTACGCGCACGACCTCCGCTCGAGAACCCTGCACCACTGGGCATTTGAAAACGAAGGGCCCAGGGGAGAAACATTGAAAACTGTCAGGGTGAGTGGACAAAAATAAAACTTAAAAGCTCTAATTCCTCTAATGTTCTCCCTCTAAGTTTTTCTACGAAAAACCGCATGCAAGTAAAACATAAATAATGTCTTGACCAGCTACTACCGAAGAGGGTCCCGACCTGCTACTATACAGAGATGGTACCCGCTCCATCTGGAGAGGGTCCATGCTAGCATGCAATATATATCCTTATCCTTTAAATCCCTTTAAAACCTGTAAAACCTCGTAAAACCTCAGGGGAATAATAAATCGAAAACCAAGTCAAATCTCCCTGACTTCACCCCAAATACATTGGATTTAAAAAAAAAACCTTTCCAGGAACCAAAAACCGGTTATCTGCCTTTACTTTAAAACCCTTTAAATCCAAGAGCCAAATTCTCCTTTTTTAAAACGTCTCCCTCCATAAACCCCAAAACGGTGAAAACCATTAAACCATAATCCGAGAAAATCCTTTAAAACCCCGGGAAAGGTAGGAACCTCTTTCCCGGCTCGTTTATCTTTAAAATGGTAAATCCTTAAATCTCGAAATCACCGTAAAACATTAAATGGAGGAAATCTCATAAATAAAGGAGAAAACAAATAAAGTCTATGTCATGCAGTTTAATTTAAAAGCAAGGTCAACTCACAGTACTCATCGCGACATTCTTCCTGCTCGGAAAGCTCCTCAAGCGAAACCCTCGAACTAACCGCGTAGTCGAGTCCGTCTCACGTTCAATCAGAGACTGTACAAACAAACCATTATATTAGTTATTCCAAAGTTGACTTGGTCTTTTCCTAGTTTGACCAGGAAATCCTATTTTACCAAGAGTTGACCAAGTTCCTTTCTTTTCACAACTTTTCAACAAATAAATTTAATTCCGATTACCCAACCGTAACATACCGACTTTCTTTAATAATTCACTTGACAATAGGTTCACCCATAATAATTCGTGGAATTACTATGGACACCCATTCAACCACTTCACCAATACCTCAGGAGTCCTTAAAATAATCCTTAAACCTTAACCGGCAATAATCGATGGTCGGAATAATATTTAATTATCCGCCAATAATACTAAACTAGAACAATTCCAAAACCTAACCAAAACTCCTCCAAAAATTACCAAATTTTAACCATAGACTCCTCACAATATGTACTAATTAATGGGCATGAAAAACTGCCCAAAAAGTGGCGGCACCGCCGCCAGCTCCGCCGCCGACGGCGGCCGCCGGCAGAAATTATGGTTAAAATTCCGGCGACCTCGGATCGCCACCAAATTTTACCAGTAGCTTCGTCTCATCATTTGGGACAACTTTCTAGTTCAACTCGAAGGCCAATTCGGCCTCTAACTAGGTCAAAAACTCGATGAACAGTAAACCCGAAATAAATCCAATTTGAAACTTCAATTCTTCGATTCTCTCTACACACTTCGAATCAAGCTACCAAATTCTAGGGGATTGTAGTACACCTAAAACCCATCCTAAACATATAAAGAACTCATCAAATGGTGATCTAGGGAGGGAGAAATTCGATCCCGAAATTCTACTGTACACATGAAGAACAAGTCGGAATTTCTCCCGATTTACGGAGAGTTAGGTCGGAAAGCTTACCTAGAAATGAAGTAGACTCGGAGGCCGAACTTTTGGGACCGGTGCGGTGGCCTGAGGTGGCCGGACGGCGGCGCTGTGGCGGCCGAAAGCTCCGGCAGCGATTCCGTCGGGAGAGGAGAGAAAATGGGCCGGGTGAAAAATCTGATTTTTCACCCCGGTAACTCCTATATATAGCCAGTTTACCGCATAGTAACTTTATACTTTTGTTTATAACTTTCTCATACGAACTCCGATTTGAGCGTGCTACGTATCCATGAACTCGTAACGACACCCTCTACAACTTTCAAGAAGGAAGTTTTCCCAAATTCTTGACTTAACAAAAAGTCAACTTTACGATCATTGTACGGTTAAACGGTCACTTTAAATGGTAAAAGACCAAAGTAACCAACCGTAAAATGATTCTAGGATCGGGATGTGACAGCAACGGCTCTAATTAGAATCAGAATTGGTTAGTGTCTAGGATAATTTGAATAATGCTGACCGGTCTTGCATGAAATTGTTGTGTTCTTGAGGGTTTTTTGTGTTATGTGTTGCATGAGTATGTTGATCACTTGTATATAGTAGCTTAGGTTTACTTTTCAGTAGGTTATTTGTTAGATTAAATCAATCTTAACCCCCGATATTTCAATGTATATATGTTCATACTTGTATATTATGTGACAAATAATTGTATATGTGAATGTTTGTTTATAAATTGTTTGTTTTCTCTTTGTTTGATCACCCTTTGGTGTCCCCGGCTTGAACGATCCCTACTTTTCCATACTACTAACGATTGCAAGGTAATTAAATTGAGAGTTGTCAAACCCTGTATCAGGCGATGACGTCAGTTTTTGGCGCCGTTGCCGGGGATGCCAAGAAGAATCGAAGAAGATGTTGTATAATTTTTATTTTTGATTTTCGGCTTGTAATTATTTTTTGCTGATTTGTATTTTTTAATTTTTGATGTTCGATTTTGATTTGTATATATGTTGTAATAACTTAGTTTAAATTCTAGAAAGTTTATTGTTCTATGTATGCTTGAGTTTATTGTAGGTTTTAAAGTATAACATGTAGTAAGAAATCACTTTTGTTAATCTTAGCCTAAACTCTTCATGTTATCTTCGGATTTCATGAGGTTCAGGGCGGCTTTGATTAATATTTGTAGACTGGTCTAGTGACCCGAGTCTGTTCTCAACTGAGTAAGAGACAAATTATTATTCATAGATATGGTTCTCAAATTTATTTAAGGCTCCTCTTATTTCTTGTAAAATATCTTTGTTTGATGATGCGACTTGAGATATCTCATAACTTCTTTCTTGTTCCGTGATGGATTAGAACATATGTTGATAAGCGAGAAAAGAAAAGAAAATGATTAGATGAGGGAGTGGACCGCCGACACGTGCCGATTCTCACCGACCAAACTTCAAGTCATCAAATTGTTTTATGTTTTTTTGGTTTGTTGACTTGTAATTTCTATTGCTTCCCACCGAAAGAAAGGGGGCGGGAGACATTGATTACTTGCATTGTTGACTTGTTTCTTTCCAAATCTTCATTACATTATCTCCGCATACTTTTGTTTTTCTCCCATCTCATCATAATCGCCAATCATTAATCATATAGTTTTGTCTTTACAAAACTTGGACGGTGAGCAAACTTTTATACTTTTGTTTTAACTCTCTAAAAATGATTATATTTTCAAGATAATCATGTTGGGACAACCCCTCTAAAATCAATCAATTAATATTATTAGGGACCTAGTGATTGGCTGGTTGTTTTTTGTCGTCTTAAAAATATATTGGCATTTGAACTGCTATCAATTATGCTGAATTTCTATTCATGTTTTAGACTAAATAAGATATTTATAGTTTGGTTGTAGTCACGTACACTTAGACCTGTATCTGAAAAGAGTCTCAAGAGTTGATGGACTCAGGGTCCCGAACCTGTAATGGCCTAAAATTTTCTTTTCTCATTGTGTGATCACATTAGTTTAGTAAAAAACGAGGATTATATTACGATCATTAGTTACTCTTTTAGAAAAAATGAGTAGTGTAAGTAAGTATAAAAAAAATTTCTAATGTTTTATGTCGTTAGATTTTGAGTTCATAGCTTTAGTTCATGAATTTTTTAAAAAGAAAATAAATTTAAATAAATACTACAATTTAAAAACTTATTTTTTAAAATTCGATTGAGGTTTGAAGATTTCGGATCCAGACCGCGTAGACTTTAGTGTTTTTGGTCAAAAGTAGTCATCTATTGTGCGAAGCAAAATGGGTGAGTGGGAGTTGCAAAATGGGGGGAAAAGCAGGACGGAGCCGTGTAGGGCCCGAAGAAGGCCGACCAATCCCAACACTCGTACATATTCTCTCTTCGAGTCTTGGATCAAAATCTTTATCTGCCTTATTATAAACCCCATCTCACCTCACCTGTGTTTCTCATCTCCATTTCCGCTCTCAAATTTTTTCTCTTCTTTCTTCCAGAAACATCTCTGCTAGCTGCTCTGCCACCTGAAGACTTCATATTCTTTCTCACTTTCTCTCTCTGTACGTATATTTCAGATTAGTTGCTCAAGCATTTGATGTTTGGAAACACGGTGCTGTTTTGGGTTCGACAGGAATTCTGGCTAGTATAGAATTTTGCTCTCTTTTTTGAATTTCTCTTGTTTTGTTCATCACCTCAAATTCGGTCGAATCTTGTTTGGCTTTGGAGAAAGTTATCGCACAAACGAACATAGAGCATGGCCACGGCAAAGAGGAGTGGTGAATCAAACTTTGAAACTCAGATGGAAACTAGCAAAGATTGTGACCATGACAGAGGGAAGGAACATGATTTTCTCTTGGAGAGAAACCCATGGGAGCCTGTTTTTGATGAAGCCCCAAAATCAAGTAGGCCTCTTAAGAAGATCAAGAGCCCTGAACGTAGTCATCAGCACCAGTCCTCTGCTTTTTTCCCTGAATTTCAAATCTCTTCTCCTCCTCCTCGTAGTTCATCAGACATATCACCAATCACATCTAGTTCTCCTCCTTCAAGAATAGTATTTCCTTTTGCTTTTGATGGGTCGCTGCCACAGCAGCAGCAGCAGCAACCTATACAATTTCCCCGCCAATTTCATAGTACAGGCCTGCAGCCTATTCAATTCCCGCCAAATACACACGTTGTGGAACAGCAGCAGCAAATGATATCATTCGTGTCGCAGCAGCAACACATGATATCTTGGCAGCAACACCAGCAACAACAAATGCTGAAGTATTGGAGTGATTCTTTGAATTTGAGTCCAAGAGGAAGGATGATGCTGATGATGAACAGGTTTGGAGGAGCTAGTAGTGGTGGTATTAGGCCACCAGCAATGCCTTTAAGTACCAGTAAGCTTTACAGAGGAGTAAGGCAAAGGCATTGGGGCAAATGGGTAGCTGAAATTCGTCTTCCTCGAAACAGAACTCGCCTCTGGCTCGGTACCTTCGACACAGCGGAAGATGCTGCCATGGCTTATGACCGCGAGGCCTTCAAGTTGAGAGGAGAGAATGCTAGGCTTAATTTCCCTGAGCTTTTCCTCAACAAAGAGAAAGATAATGATAATGCTACAGCTGTTTCAACAGCTCCAAGTTCAACAGCAACTGCTTCTGTGCCGATTCAACAAGTTTCAAAGTCCAAGGGTAAGCATCAGCTGGAAAACCTTGATTTACAGTTACAGGTTCCGATTCCAGATAACGAAACAGTTTCACCTCCACCAGCGCCATCTGCACTGCCCCAGGAAGACTATGACATTGGTAAAAGTGATTTGGCCACTGCCAGCCATCAACTTGAGGTTGAAAATCATGGAGGAAGAGGAGGGCCAATGTCAGATGCCCCAACACAGGAAATGGTGTGGGGAGAAATGGCAGAGGCTTGGCTGAATGCAATTCCACAAGGTTGGGGTCCTGGTAGTCCGGTCTGGGATGATTTAGAGTTAGACATGAATTCCAACAATCTTGTGCTGCAGTCTCATGATCATAACTGTTTTACCGCCATTAACTCGAATCGGCATGACTTTCCGCAACAGGAAGACAACTCTTGTTCTGCTTCATCTTCTTATCCTATGCAGCCGTTCTTTTGGAATGATCAAGATTGAAATTCCCTTCTCTTCTCCGTTTGCGATTCACAAACACACCCAACTTGGTCTTCCATTCAATTTTCAGACGTATGTCATTCTCAATCTTCTAATCACTACTAGCCCAGCTTTTATTTCTCCTCCTATGGATCGAGCCCTCTGAATTTCAACCTGATCACAAACTACCTATGTATGATCCTTGCCTTTGCAACTCTGTCAATTTTTGGTACAGGTTACGAGGGATGTTCTGACTTTTCAGTTTCCTCCAGCATCACTGCTTGTACACTTCCTTCATAGTGGAAGAAGCCAGATACTGCTCAAAGGCTGCGTCTTTTTTTGCAGGCCTTTCAGCAATGGCAATCAGCAGGTTCATGTGTGCTATTGTTAGTATGTTAGGGCATTAGAGTCAGTATATCTAGTTACGCTCTGCAGAAGTTCATTATTCTGTGTAGTATATGTTTAACCCATGCCTAGCATGGAGACAGTTTCGTGATCGCCTTCAAGTCGGTTTGTAACTTCGTCCATCGCCAGCTTCATTTTTTAGCTCAAAGCATGGACAGTCGAACCCAATAATAGTTAATTTCTTGATGATTATGTTTGTTTTTCTTGATGATTAAGTTCCTGGACGTAATGGGATTCATGCCAAACTTTATTAGGTTTATTGGCCTAAAGTAAAATATCTGTAGAAATATATTTCCATTGAATTGAACCGTGTTTACATGCTTTGCATATATACATAACCTATGACTGATATTCTGGAATGATGATAAAATGTAGTACAACAATCGATATGAATTTAAACTGATGATCCTATAATCAATCTAGAAGATAATGAATAATTCAAATCAGGCTTGATTTATGCAGAAGATATTTTGTCATTAATATCCGGCCTTGGGCAGACATGTTTGACACAGATGGAATGTAACAAACACGGTGGCTACCAAGAACAACTTTCTCTTGCACAAAATGATAGTCAAGATCGATGTGTTTAGTGCGTGCATGGAACACCGGATTAGATGTCATATAAGTAGCAGTTAAATTATCGCAATTGATCATAATTGGAAGAACAATATGCACACCAAGTTCAAACAATAAATAGCCTAAGTAGGTTGTTTCAACAGAGGCATGAGCAAGAGAGCAGTACTCAGCTTCAGCACTAGAATGAGCAATTCTCTGTTGCTTCTTGGAGCACCAAGAGATTAAGTTAAGAGCAAAGGCAAACCAGATAATCGGAAGGCACTGATGCGATTGAACCAGGCACGAGGAGGCTGCTTTAGGCCGTAGAGAGACTTGTGTAGTTTCAGACATATGATGGATGATTAGGTCGACAAAACCAGGCAGTTGAGTCATATAGGCTTCTTCATGGAGAAACCCCCCCTAAAAATGTATTTTTGACATCAAGCTGATGAAGACCCCAACCTTTAGATACTGCAATAGCAAGGACTGTGCAAATCGTCGTAGGCTTAATAACCAGACTGAATATCTCATGATAGTCAATGCCATGACGTTGGTGGAATCCTCTGGCACCAAGCCTGGATTTATAGCGATCAATGGAGCCATCGAGATTATGTTTAATTTTGAAGACCCACTTACATCCAACAATGTTTTGAGCAAGGGAAGGCAGAACCAAAGTCCCATGTCTGGTTCTTCAAGAGCGCATTAAGTTCCTCAGCCATAACAGTTCACCATACTTGTGATTGACAGGCCTAGGAGTCATAGGTTGGTTCGAAATTAGCAATAAAAGTGAGTAAAGCATGAGGAACTGGCTATCTTACAGTGCCATCAATGAGTACTTTGGGTCCAAGTGGCCCGTGCGTGATCTAGTCTACGTAGGAGGCAGAACCAACCAGTGGAGGCTCTCGATAGAGTCTCGACTGATCAGTGGAGGCAGGGGCAGCGGGAGGGGATTCTGATGTGGAAGAAGATTCCACAAGTGGGGATGGATTGGAGATAGCCAGAGATGGTGATGATCGTTGTGGACGACGTCTGTAGGTGTGGACGACAGTTGAAAGAAGTGGATGACTAGATTGGTGACGAGGTCGTAGTTGACCTGCAATTTAAACCCTATCGTGTAGTATTAGTAAGTAGGGTATCGTTCTAGCCGGGGACACTAGGGAATGATTGAATTCTGCAAAACAAACGTTAGTACAAAGAAATACACTATACATATATACAAATTTGATGGGAGATTTATAAAGTGGTGCGAAACATATAAAGAAATAAACAATTTATGTATAGGTGATCATCCAACCATGCAACATTTAGAATAGCACATAGCACCGATTAAATAGCATGTAAGATTATGAAACAGATTAAGATGCAATGTTTAAATTTTCGAATACTTTAATTAATTCCAACTTTTTACGACTTCTCATGTAACTTAGAACTTACGACGCGCACCATCCTAAGTTTATGTGTCATCCCGTTTAATGCTTACGACGCGCATCACATTAACACGAAATACACTTATCGTTCACGAGTCGTTGGAGACATGATCCTAGGCATGAAGTCACTCATCCTATTAGCATGTAAATCACTTACCCTAGCAACCCTATGCAGCAACTACAATTGAGAACCCGACGCGGTGAACTCAACCCTAGATTACTACGGCATATTAAACTCCCCCCTTAGGAACATCTGAGCTCTAGACTATCTTCAGGTTCGATTACGTGATCAGGTAAGCAATAAATCAATTCGACAACTACTAAACACACAAACGTAGACAACCTAATCTAAATCAAAATCCTAACATGCAATCTAAATCGTTACACAACAAACATATTCATATGCAAATCACCAAGAAGAGTTCATAAACATGCTTATTATGCAAAACCAAAAACCAAAACATATATATATCATAACAAACTGTTTTACACAGAAAATTATTACACAAAACCATGAAGGATTTCATAAACATATTTACATCGAGATAGATGGGAGTTGAGAATTTGTTCGAAACATAAAGAAAATAAAACAGAAATATCTACAAGGTCGGTCAATCAATACTCAAGCACAAGATATAACAAACACCGATTAGAGAACACATGAGTTTCATGAAAGATCAAGTTATTACGTTTATGTTATCTTAGATGCAAATTAATTCCAACTTTTTATGACTTCTCATGTAACTTAGAACTTACGACGCATCATCCTAAGTTTATGTGTCATCTTGTTCAATGCTTACGACGCGCATCACATTAACACAAAATACACTTACCGTTCATGAGTCGTTGGAGACATGATCATAGGTATGTCTTCACTCATCCTATTAGCATGTAAATCACTTACCCTACCACCCTATGCAGCAACTAGAATCGAGAGCCCGACCCGGTGAACTCAACCTACAATACTACGGCAGATTAAACTCCCCCCTTAGAAACATCTGAGCTCTAGACTATCTTCAGGTTCGATTACGTGATCAGGTAAGCAATAAATCAATTCGACAACTACTAAACACATAAACGTAGACAACCTAATCTAAATCAAAATCCTAACATGCAATCTAAATCGTTACACAACAAACATATTCATATGCAAATCACCAAGAAGAGTTCATAAACATGCTTATTATGCAAAACCAAAAACCAAAACATATATATATCATAACAAACTGTTTTACACAGAAAATTATTACACAAAACCATGAAGGATTTCATGCTTAACCTACCTATATAGATCGGCAAAGATGATGGGGAGATTCGGCGGAAGATGGCAGTTGAATTGGATGAGAATGGCGGCGGCGGCTTGTGTTGTTTTCTGCGTTAAAGGGTTTTTGGGTAGAGTAAGGCTATACTATGGTTTTTGAGCAATTGAAAGACACTAAAATTGATGTACATAGGTCCTATTTATACAGAAAATTTCGAAGAGAAACCCTAGAGAATTCGGGAGCTTCAAGGAGACACCTTCCTTGTTGAACTTGTAATCCTTTTTAGACTTGGTTTCTTCTTTCTTCTTTGTCAAGGATTTCGACTTGGACCTTGGATTTCTGATTTCTTGGACTCCTCTACATGTTATTGGATCCATGTAGGCCTTATACACAAGTTCTTGGGCTCATAGGCAGCCGAAATCATGCAAGAACTCGGCAAGGACAGACTTTCCCGGTTTGACCGGAAAAGCTCCATACTTGGTTGTTTCGGCTGCCATGATGCATTCTTCGAATCTTCTTTTTCAATGCAGCTTCCCATGACTTCATTAAGCTTTTCTTAAGTCCTTTGACATGCTTGGGAAGAATTTTGGTGAAGAAACATCCTCCCAAACTCGTGTGACAACTTAGGCAGAAACTGCCCAGTTTTGCAGCTTGACCTCCGTCCATTATTTTGATCATAACTCCTTCATAAGAACTCCAAATTCTGCGATTCAAGACGATCTGAAAACTAGACTTCCGTAGATTTCCAATGATATATGGCTCACCCTCAGATTCCTCATGGATCTTTAGATATGATTTTCCGAAGTTGATGTAGGATTCCTGTAAATTTCTGCTCGCGGGAGAGATTTCACTCGCGAGTAAGATTTCACTCGCGAGACTGACCTCCGGCCATCGTTTCCGGAATAACTCCTCCATCAGAACTTGGATTGCTGCGATTCCAAAAGATTTAGAAACTAGACATCCACAGCTTTCCATCCATATATGGCACGTTCCCTGGTTCCTCCTGGATCGTCCTAAGGAAATCTTTGAAGTTGAGTTATGGTTTCTGGAAATTTCTGCTCGGATCAAAATCTTATGTTTCAGAGTTTCTTCTTTTTCATGGCCTCTCTTGTTGTCTTCCATAAGTCCAATCTTCATGATTCTTGTTCACATATGCTCATTTACATGTCATCTACACATTAAACCAAATTCATCAAAATTGACAATGTAAAGGTATAACGAATCATAAGAGAAAAATAACCAAGTCTTATCCAAAATCGGTTTTACAACACTTAAGCACAAATTTCTGTATAAAGTCACATATTAACCATTACTCTACAGAAAAACCTTTTTGACTTAATATAAGTAAAAACAACATTACTAAGGAATAAACAAGGTACAAATGAGGGTAAAAACACATTAAAAACATAACGTAAAACGCACTTATCAATTGGGGAGGTGGAGGATGTCACACCCCGACCCAAGTTTACCTTCCTAAACTTGGGTTAGGACATGCGGGACCCATCTCAAGAGAGATTTACTCAAAATCCCCCTTGAAAAATGATAACCCTTATTCCAAACCTTTTTTTGACAATCCAAACGATACCAGAATAGACTTCACAACAGGAGGTTACCCTGATTTCCGCATTTGGATCTCAAACCATTCACTTTAAAGGACCTAGGATTCTAATAATATTTGTGACTGCACCCGAATCCCGGTCAGGCTGCCTACGTACCCTATCCTCAGGGATCAAGCCACACATAGCTCTTATATTAAATAACGCCCTAACCGGGAGATTCCCGCTTTTATATTTATCGGTCGATTTCTTAATATGGATGACAAACGCCTAAAGCATATCCAGAGTTTAGCCTCTCTGCTCAAATAATCACCGACCCACTATCTATCGGGGTTATCCCGAACATTCCACCATAATTAAATACAACATTCACACATACAAAAACATAATTATAAAATAAAGACAACCAAGGAAATATATAATTTCCCCCAAGGGCATATAAGTAAAACCACTCTAAGGTTCTCATGTAGTTAACTTGAATTCTCAAGGACAGTATTGTCAATTCACCCTTAATCGCAGCTTGGTAAATATGCTAAACTGTCAGGGGTATTTTAGAAATTTCAACCCTAATGGCAGCCCCTGTAAATAGACAAAACAGCTAGGGGCAGTATGGTCTTGTTAATCTTAATGCCATCTTCGTAAATATACAAATCTGTTAGGGGTATTTATGGAATTTCTAACTCAATGGCAGCCTTGTAATTATCCCAAACTACCAAGGGTAGTTTTGACATTTCACACCACGGCAAAACAGTAAAAGAAAATTCTACCGCGGTAAAAACCAGGGTTTTTACCTTTGGTTAGCTGATTGGCTGAAAATCTGAGTTTTCCCGGCCAACTAGGCCCCTCAACCTACAACTCCCCCTTCTACAACCACTAATCAACCCAACCATGCTAGAAATAGAGGGAGCAATGAGGGTTTTCATACCTCAAGGGATTTGAAGGAGTGTTCCCTCGGCAGATCCTCTCTGACGATCCTCCCAGGCGCTCTCCTCCTCCTTCAAGCCACTGAGCAACTCCTGCAGCCACCAGGAACCTCTACTACGCTCCTCCAATCGAGCTTGACCTCCCCCTCGTCTAAGCAGTCCTCCGACAAGCTGCTCCTCCTTGGCAGAGCTTCGGATCTGGCGCCTCTGCTGTAACTGAGGGTCTGGGACAGCTGAGCGAGGCGAGGAGGCTGGTGATGGCGGTGAGGTGAGACGCGCGGCGGTGGTCTCGAGGGACGGAGCTCACAGTCGATCGAGGGAGGAGAGAGAGAGCTTCCGGTCAACGCCTCCCCTCTTATATATACCCATCACCAACGGGCCAGATCAATCTCTGATTGATCTGACTGCCCGGATTTAATTAACTAAAGTTACCATGAGCGGTAAATGGTTATTTATTATTTACTTTTAAGTAACTATACCATAACCCGAATAACTTTCGCATACGAACTCTGATTAATTCATAGGACATATCCACGCGTTCGTATTAATGTCCTCTATAACTTTCCCGAAGGAGGTTTCCCCAAATTCTCGACTTATCACAAAGTCATATTTTTACGGTAAAGTAATTAACAGTTATTACTTCCGTAAACTAAATAAATCCATAAAAACAACTTGTAGCTCCGGAAAATATTCCAGACATACCGGAGGACTCATATTGACATAATCTACCTTCCAGGGACTTTAATTCTATTTTCTCCCAATATCGAGAATATCTCGATATTAAACTCGAATATTAATTCGGGGAAAACTAATAGCGCAGTTATAACCCTCTATAACCCGCCTAATCCCGGTAAAAAGGTAAATTTCAGGACGGGGTGTTACAATCTACCCCCCTTATAAAAATTTTGTCCTCGAAATTTCCACTGTGGAACATAAAACTATCCGTCATTCCCACTGACACAAAACAGTTAAAGACGATCCACATTCCAAGACTTTATTGGTCCAGCTGTCCAGAATTGTCGTCAAGTTCTACTTGACAAAACTTCAAGCAACAAGAGTCACCCGCTCTATGTACCAATTTCTTTAGAAACAAAAGTCTTCTCATAGTTGTAATACGAGATACCCAACTACACTCGCTTCGAAACACTTTGTCAAGCACGATACACTCGTTTTGTCACATCCCGGACCATCTCCGCCGTAGCACGATATTGTCCGCTTTGGGCCCGCCGGCCCTCACGGTTTTGTTTCCAAGAGCTCTCAGAGCAACTTCCCATGGGGTCACCCATCCTGGAATTGCTCTAAGCTTAGCAAGCTTAACTTCGGAGTTCCCATCCCCTCCGAAGCCACTGAGCTCCCAAAAGGCCTCGTGCTAGATGGGTGTCACTGATGTACATATATAGTACATCACCCTCTCCGTTGGTCGGTGTGGGATGTTACATCCACCCCCCTTAGGGGCCCGACGTCCTCGTCGGCACACTCGCACCCCTCGGCAGAGTGGCTCTGATACCAATTGTCACATCCCGGACCATCTCCGCCGTAGCACGATATTGTCCGCTTTGGGCCCGCCGGCCCTCACGGTTTTGTTTCCAGGAGCTCTCAGAGCAACTTCCCAGGGGGTCACCCATCCTGGAATTGCTCTAAGCTTAGCAAGCTTAACTTCGGAGTTCCCATCCCCTCCGAAGCCACTGAGCTCCCAAAAGGCCTCGTGCTAGATGGGTGTCACTGATGTACATATATAGTACATCACCCTCTCCGTTGGTCGGTGTGGGATGTTACATCCACCCCCCTTAGGGGCCCGACGTCCTCGTCGGCACACTCGCACCCCTCGGCAGAGTGGCTCTGATACCAATTGTCACATCCCGGACCATCTCCGCCGTAGCACGATATTGTCCGCTTTGGGCCCGCCGGCCCTCACGGTTTTGTTTCCAGGAGCTCTCAGAGCAACTTCCCAGGGGGTCACCCATCCTGGAATTGCTCTAAGCTTAGCAAGCTTAACTTCGGAGTTCCCATCCCCTCCGAAGCCACTGAGCTCCCAAAAGGCCTCGTGCTAGATGGGTGTCACTGATGTACATATATAGTACATCACCCTCTCCGTTGGTCGGTGTGGGATGTTACACGTTTCATCACTTTTGTCATAAACCGACTCCACAAGACTTGCCTCTTAACTCTTCTCGAGTTAATTCCCGAAATGGTCATTATGACAAGCTGGTAGCTTTCTGAGACATAAAAGTAGACTAACTAGTAGTCAATACATATGCTCCACTTTTACAACCGCCACATGATAGGAGCATTTTATGCTACGTTCTTAATATGTTTTCACCCTCATTTATGCTTTGTTTTCACCCACATGATATTGAGGCCTTGCTCAAGAAATATGGAGTCACCCACAAAGTATCAACGCCATATCATCCTCAAACAAGTGGCATGGCCGAAACATCCAATAGAGAAATTAAGCAGATTTTGGAGAAGAATGTAGGACCAACAAGGAAAGATTGGAGTGATCGATTAGATGATGCACTGTGGGCCTACAAGACTGCATTCAAGACGCCAATAGGGATGTCACCATTTAGACTTGTTTATGGCAAGGCATGTCATCTTCCAGTGGAGTTGGAGCACAGAGCATGGTGGGCAGTTAAGAAATTCAATATGGCCAAGGACGAGGCTGGATTATATAGGAAGTTACAAATCTGTGAGCTTGAAGAAATCAGAAACGATGCCTATGAATCTGCCATGACATACAAAGCCAAAACGAAAGCGTATCATGACAACATGATAAGGGGAAAGACATTCGAAATAGGACAGCAAGTCCTGTTGTTCAACTCACGACTTAGACTCTTTCCAGGTAAGCTTCGTTCACGTTGGGAAGGTCCATTTGTTATCACTAATGTATTGCCTTATGGTACAGTGGAAATTCAAATCACAACCTCAGGAAATAGGTTTAAGGTAAACGGTCATCAACTTAAGCTTTATTATCCTATATTCCCTAAATGTGACGTCGACATCCAATCATTTGAGGAGCCATCGCCACAACCATAGTGACGCCATCAAAGCAAGAAGAGAAGAGTCTAGGCTGATAGACTATAAACATTAAGCGCTGCATGAGAGGCAACTCATTTCAACCGTAGCTGTGGAGGAGCCATCAACGAGAGTTTGCATTTATCTAATCCCTTCACATTTATGGTTGAATTATTTTGTTATTTTGGTTTATTATGTGACTTAGACACATGCTTAGGAAATTATGACATTATTTTGGGTTTACATTGAGGACAATGTAATTTTCTAAGTGTGGGGTAGAGGTTACATAGTAACATATTTTTATTTGTGTGTTTTTCAAACTTTTTCAAAAAAATTTCAGTGTGTTGAAATTTTCTTCCAATTTTTAAAATTTTCCGTAATTTTTAGTTTTTAATTGTTTTTGAGTCTTAGGATATACCCTTAAAAGTCTATGATGAACTATATCTTTGAATGCATGATTGACGGTTTAACATTTATCTTAAGAAATTGCAAGTTTCATGGATATTGTGAATTAGTATGAATATTTGAGACTTGATTGATAATGAAGTATGCATGTTTGATTAGATTGTTCCAACATAACCTATGTGAGAGCTTTTGAGCCTAAAAACTTTCTTTCTTGAGTGAATTATGTGCCGATTTTTGCTTAAATTTTTTCGAAATTTACACTAAATTTTCACTATCTTTCGAAACCTCATCATTCTTTGCAAATTCAATAACTATGTGCTATAGCTTTTTAATAGACTCTAGAATTTACTAGAACTTGCTTATATGATTTTCGAAGCTTTATAATCATAACATGTCTTGATTTTGAATATGATTGAATTAAATCTCATTAGGATCACCACCATAGCCAAATAAAGCATATGCCTATTTTGTGCCCGTCGTGGGACTCCTTAGTCTTAACCCCTTTGAGCCTACATTTAGCCTTTTATTTCATCACCTTTAAACAGAATTCCTTTGCTTAGAATAGCTAAACCTTTACCTTGTTATCAAGACTTGGCAAAGTACTTTTAATGGAGCTGTTTTGCGTGATGCTGTGAAGCAAGTGTGGGGTGGACAAGGTAATAAAGAGCAAGTGTGGGGTTAAACACCAATGTTTTGTATTGTATATGTGCCGAAATGTGTAGATCCGAAAAAAAAAATTTATATGAAGAAAAAAAATTTCCGAAAAAAAAAAAAGAAAAAAAGAAGAAATCGGAAAATAAAAGAATTTCGGATCAAAAAGTTCAAGGCACAAATTCTTTCATGGTGTTTTGTAAATTATGGATTTGGAGTTGTGATTATTTGAAGGTCTAAAAGTGTTTATGTGACCTTTGTCCTGTTCACAATATGGGGAGAAGTCAAGAATGACGTATGGGTCCAACATGAAGAAATTCGACCCTTGAAGTGAAGACATGAGGAGGAGCGAGATTTGCTAAGTCTTGGTGATGCCTTGTAGCACCACTTATCCTAAAAATTCCTACCTTATGAAACTTAGCCCCATTACAACTATTTTTATTGAGATTAATTCATGATTCTTAAGAGAGCTAACTTTGATTTGTGGAGATTTTCTCATAAGTCAAGCATATGGTTTTGGTCTATTATTGCACATAGTTGTTATATGAGGTTTTTCCAGGAAATTTTATTCACAAAAAGCTTTTATTTGTTGAAATATGCAAGTTATTTGTTATCTTATCATCTTTTCCCTTGCATATACTATTGAGTGAATACCATGGATGAGTGAAAAGAAGAGAGTATGCCATTGTGAGGTGGAACGGTTATCATACATGTTTGTGCTATATGATCTCATATCTTACTTGTTCATGCTATGATACATGTTTATGAAGCTTTGAAATTATGCTTTTCATTCGAATGTTCAAACTTGAAAGTTATGCATGCTAAAGAATCTGAGACAAATCATTTAAGGGTATTAGTTGTTTAATTATTAGAAATTTTTGAGTCGTTTTGTTTTTGTTTTAGAGTCAGTTTGCTAAGGGACTAGCAAAGGGTAAGTGTGGGGTAGTTTGATAAGTGCGTTTTACGCTATGTTATTAATATGTTTTTACCCTCATTTGTACCTTGTTTATTCCTTAGTAATGTTGTTTTTACTTATTTTGAGTCAAAAGAGTTTTTCTGTAGAGTAATGGTTAATATGTGTCTTTATACAGAAATTTGTGCTTAAGTGTTGCAAATTCGATTTGGAACAAACACTTGGTTATTTCTCTTATTATTCACCGTACCTTTACATTGTCATTTTTGATGAATTTGGTTTAATGTGTAGATGACATGTAAATGAACATATGAGAACAAGAATCATGAAGGTTGGACTCATGGAGGACAACAAAAGAAGCCATGAAAAAGAAGAAACTCCGAAACATAAGGTTTTGATCCGAGCAGGAATTTCCAGAAACCATAACTCAACTTCAAAACTTTCCCTAGGACGATCCAGGAGGAACCAGGGAACGTGCCATATATGGATGGAAAGCTGTGGATGTCTAGTTTCTAAATCTTTTGGAATCGCAGCAATCCGAGTTCTGAAGAAGAAGTTATGACGGAAACAATGGCCGGAGGTCAGTCTCGCGAATGAAACTCCCTCGCGAATGAAACTCTCCCGCGAATGAAATCTCTCCCGCGAACAGAAATCCTACATCAACTTCGGAAAATCATATCTACATATCCAGGAGGAATCTGAGGACGAGCCATATATCATTGGAAAGCTACGGAAGTCTAGTTTTCAGATCTTCTTGAATCACAGCATTTGGAGTTCAGATGAAGGAGTTATGATCAAAACAATAGACGGAGGTCAAGCTGCAAAACTGGGCAGTTTTTGCCTAAGTTGTCACACGAGTTTGGGAGGATGTTTCTTCACCAAAATTCTTCCCAAGCATGTCAAAGGACTTAAGAAGAGCTTAATGAAGTCATGGGAAGCTGCATTAAAGAAGAAGATTTGAAGAATGCATCATGGCAGCCGAAACGACCAAGTATGGAGCTTTTCCGGTCAAACCGGGAAAGTCTGTCCTTGCCGAGTTTGTCCATGATTTCGGCTGCCTATGAGCCCAAGAACTTGTGTATAAGGCCTACATGGATCCAATAACATGTAGAGGAGTCCAAGAAATCAGAAATCCAAGGTCCAAGTCGAAATCTTTGTCCAAAGATAAAAGGAGGAAACCAAGCTCAACAAGGAAGGTGTCTCCTTGAAACTCCTGATTTCTCTAGGGTTTTCCCTTAAACTTTCTGTATAAATAGGACCCATGTACATCAGTTTTACGTGTCTCTCAATTGCTCTAAGCCTTAGTATAGCCAAGCTCTACCAAAAACCCTAAACACAGAAAACTGCACAAGCTGCCGCCGCACCTACCGCCGTTACTTTCTTCCATCCGCCGTCGATTTCACCTTCTATCCTAGCCGATCTATATAGGTAGTCTAGGTATGAAGTTCATCAAGGTTTTGTGTAATAATCTACTGTGTTTTATCATGTTTTATTATAAATTATTTTATGGTTTTCGGTTTTATACGTTGCATGTGTTCTTAAGTTCTTCTTTGTGATTTTCTTGAAACCATGTGTGATGTATAACGTTCTATGTATATTTTAGTTTCATGATTTAGATTAAGTTGTTGTATGTTCTTGTGTGTAGTATGTGCTAATTGATTAATCATCACCTGATCACGTAATCGAACCCTAGGTTAATTTGAATGGTATCCAAGTTAACTATTAGGGGGGAGTTTAATCTGCCGTAGTAATCTAGGATCAAGTTAGGCATATTTGATAGTTTGATTCTAGTTGCTGCAAAGGGTTGCTAGGGTGAGTGATTTGCATGTTGAATAGGATGAGTGACGCCATACCTAGGACCATGTCTTCAACCGACTCCAGTTCGTAAGTGTATCTTGTTTAGGTTAGGCATATTTGATAGTTTAAACAAGGTGACACATATGTTTTAGGTTCAGGCATATTTGAAGTTCCTAAAAACACATGAGAAGTCATAAGAGGTTGAAATCAATGAAAACATATGATAGTGCGAGCATCACTATTTAATCTTACATGAAATTGTTATATGCTTATTGCGGTGTTTGTTATGTTGTGTGCTTGAGTATTGATTGACCGATGTATGTAAATATTTTACTTCTTTTCTTTATGTTTCGAACTACCTTATAAATCCCCCAATTAAAATCATAAATATGTTTATACTTTTGCATTTGTGTATACTTGTATATTATGTGACAGATAATTGTATATGCTATGTATATGTGTATTTTGTATAAAAATGTGTGAATATTACTAACGATTTGTTTTTGCAGAATATAAGTCCTTCCCTAGTGTCCCCGGCTAGAACGATACCCTACTTACTAATACTACACGATAGGGTTTTAAATTGCAGGTTGTTGAAAAACGGCCTCGTCATCTATTCGGGAGGGTCATAATGACCAGCTACCACCGAAGAGGGTCAGACCTGCTACAATCCAGAGATGGTACCCGCTCCATCTGGAGAGGGTCCATGCTAGCATGCAATATATATCCTTATCCTTTAAATCCTTTTATAACCTGTAAAACCTGTAAAACCTCGTAAAACCTCGTGGGAATAATAAATCGAAAACCAAGTCAAATCTCCCTGACTTCACCCCAAATACATTGGATTTAAAAACCTTTCCAGGAACCAAAAACCGGTTCTCTGCCTTTACTTTAAAACCCTTTAAATCCAAGAGCCAAATTTCTCCTTTTTAAAACGTCCCCCTCCATAATCCCCAAAACGGTGAAAACCATTAAACCATAATCCGGTAAAATCCTTTAAAACCCCGGGAAAGGTAGGAACCTCTTTCCCGGCTCGTTTATCTTTAAAATAGTAAATCCTCATTTTTCTAAAATCACCGTAAAACATTAAATGGAGGAAATCACATAAATAAAGGAGAAAACAATTAAAGTCTATGTCATGCAGTTTAATTTAAAAACAAAGTCCACTCACAGTACTTAATGCGACTCCCTTCCTGCTCGGATAGCTCCTCGAACTAACCACGTAGTCGAGCCTGTCTCACGTTCAACCAGAGACTGTACAAATAAACCAATATATTAGTCTTCCTATAGTTGACTTGGTCTTTTCCTAGTTTGACCAGGAAATCCTATTTGACCACGTGTTGACCTAGTTCCTTTCTTATGGCACTTTAACATTTTTGACTTTCTTTCCCGGTTATCGACTCTTAACTCAATTTACCGGAAGTCCGACTCAGCTTCCGAACTTTCCTTTATCACTTTAACTTGACGTTAGGGTGTCACATAATAATTCGTTGAATTACTATGGACACCTAACGTGTCACAATAATCAATATATTTAACCTTGAGTCGATTTACCGATTTACGTGAAACACCGACTTCACTTAACATGGTCAACTTGACATTTCCGTTAACAGGAGTCAACATCTTCCTCAACCACTAGAGTGGTCAACATAATATAATTTCCATATTTCACTAATTAACTTCAAAACCTTTAACTTGAATTCTAACTTTTCTTTAACCTTTTCAACCCGATTTAACATCTTCTCTTAAATGGAAACCTTCCAAAAAGGGAAAGTTTCCTAACATGGCAAGTGTTCTTTAGAATGGGAAGTTTCCCAAAATGGAAACTTCCTACTTACGTCTAATTTTCCGTAAATATCTTAATTACGATTCAACTGACACTTTTTGACTCAAGCATAACGAGGATTCGAATTCTACCTCTTCGGCATTCTGCCGGTCTACTGCATCACCAGAATCTTCGACGGATTCCGGTAACTTGCCGGAATTTCGCCATAACCTCCTCGTTCCCTTCATCTCCAAGTTATCGACAACACAACAAAAACAACACAATTCAGCAAGTCAATATCACTTCAGCAACAACACCAACAACAATCCCAAATAACAACACAACGATAAAATCACAACACTGTGCTCACCTATGCTTTCAAATCCGGTATCTCTTTCACCGGATTCCTTTCCAAACAGACCCACTGTCTCGGCCTGCCCACTACCACCATCTCCCGGACTCCCCAGCAGCTCCTCCACGTCTGGCCCTAGCTGCTGCCCAAAACTTCGAGCAGCCTAGGAGCCATTGCTGTTGCAGTGTCCACACACGCTGTCGTTGCTCCAAACTCTACCATCACGCTACAGGCTCCAGCAGAAACTCGGTGAGGCTCCCTAGGGCACGGCGGAGACGTCAAGGACTCCAAAAGCTTGACCGCCGGAAGTCCACCCGAGAACCCTGAAAAAAACCCGAAGAAAGATTTTGAGTTTGGGGTCTCAAATCGAACATACCAGGCAGTGAAATTGAAGATGAAAGAGAGAAAAGAAGAACCCCACCTCATCTCGGTCGAATTGTGGCCTGAAACGCCGAGCTTCGTCGGAGCACCACCGCCCTTCTTCTTGAACGATCTCCCTTCAAGTGTTTTGAGGTATGGGCTTTGTAGAGAATGAAGAGAGGAAGATCATGGTGGTGGCGCGCCAAAGTGAGGTGGACAGACGCGCCGGCAGTGTCGATCAAGGCGGAGTGGGCGACGCTGAGTCGAGAAAAAGGGGAGAGAAGAAAAGCTCGGGTTTGACCCGATTTTGAGTTCTGACCAAAGTCAACTCAACTACCTCCTTTTTATACTTGAATGGACGGTCCAGATCAATTCTCCAAAGGATCTGACGGTCCAGATTTAAAGAGGTTAAAAGTAAAAAGGTTAAATGGTAAAAACTATTTACCGGAATAGTAATTGGAAATTACCATAAACTTCAGAAATTCACAGAAATTAGCCGGAAGCTCCGAAAAATATTCTGAAAATACCGGGATACTCGTGTCGACACGTACTACAACATTGAGTCATTAAATCAGGTATTTAGAGGACTTAGAAAAACTCGAAAATTAACTCAAGCGATAACTTATCGAATTACCGATTGCAATTAAAAGTCCTCGGTAACTCGTAAACCTCTGTCAAAAGGTAACTTTTAGGTACGGGATGTTACAAGTGACGCCATACCTAGGACCATGTTTCCAATAACTCTCGTTCGATCAGTGTATTTTGTCTTAATGTCAGGCGATTGTTGGCATTAAACAGGATGACACATATACAAACATAGTGTCAGGCGATTGTAGGCACTAAGTTTACATGAGAAGTCTAAATAGTTGGAATTAATTACAAGTTGTGAAAACGCAAATATGACCTCTTAAACTTGCGAAATCTGTGACATGTCTTTCTTCACGGTGCTATGTTGTTTTATGCTTGATTATTGATTGACCAATGTATGTAAATATTTTGCTTCTTTTCTTTATATGTTTCGAACCACCCTATAAATTACCCATAATATTTTGTATATATGTTTATACTTGTATTCTTTTGAAAGTACTAATGATTTGTTTTGCAGAATATAAATCCTTCCCTAGCGTCCCCGGTTAGAACGATCCCTACTTACTAAAGCTACAATGATAGGGTTTTAAATTGCAGGTCAACTTTTAACAGGTCAAGTCTCCCTTGCTTGGCTCGGCTTCAATGTTCCTCATATTGCTATCCTTGACTTGACCTTGATTTGTGCCAAGTCCATGCTCGACATCACCTTCATCCTCCTTGTCCATATCCAACAAGTCCCTTTGTGGTTTTAGGCTTAGGAGGTGGCGGCATCAATGTCTTCCCACTTCTTGTGACAACAGCTTGTGCTTGCCCGTTCTTATGATTCTTTATAACACCTCCTGGCAATCTTCCTTGCTCATTAAATCTCAAAACATAAAATCCACAACTTGACCTATTTGAGTCTTTAACTCAGTAATATCCTTTGACATCAAAGCAATGTCCTTTGTGTTGGTTTAAGTTGTGGCCAACAAAGATTGAGTTGAAGTGGCAATGTTCTTGAAAATCTCATCATAGTTGCTTCCACCACTTGGCTGTCCTCCTTGTTGTGCATATGGTTGGTACAGCCTTGGCATGAATTTTCCAAGCTACAATGATAGGGTTTTAAATTGCAGGTCAACTTTTGACAGGTCAATTTTTGGCGCCATTGCCGGGGACCTCGTCAATTTTTGGCGCCGTTTCCGGGGACGCTAAAAAGGATTTATTTTGCATATTTGTGACTAACTATTCTTTTTTTCTCTTATGTAGGTGCCAAATTGTATTATATGTGTATCGAAATATATGTGCCAAACTTGAATATGTGCCGAGATTTCTTGTATTTGTATGCCATGCCAACATTTTATTAAGTACTTAGAATAAATTTGAAGTTATGATTCTTATGTCTATGATGTTTTGTAATTTCTAAAGTAAAACAAGTCAGGTGGAGCCACTTTTGTTAATCTTAGCCTAAACTCTTCATGTTATTTGCAATTGCAAGTTTCATGAGGTTGAGGGCGGCTTTGATTAACATAAGGTGACTGGTCTAGGGATCCGAGTTTGTTCCAAGCTGAGTAAGGGCCGTTCTGTCATAGATATGGTTCTCAGGTTTGTTTAAATGGATCTCAAGATCATGATTGACCACTTTTCTCGGTGAAGGGGTCAATAGGGGTCCTCCTCCTTGATCATAAAACGAGTCATGCCTGGTTCCTGTAGGGGGTTCGCCCTCCGTGACATTGACACTTGCCTTCTGAAACCACGGAATCCGCTCGACCTAGCCAAAAGCTCGGGCCGTAGCATCACCTTGCTTTAGATTTTAGAAAGCAACTTGGTATATAGGCATTATAACTTCAATGTCGAAATTGGTCTTGATTTTCATGGTATATCGGACAAAGCAAAACACTACCTTGAGCTAAACAAGCTCATTGCACAGTGGTCTTCACTGCTCCACGTACCGTGAAAGTCAGAGTTAATAAAATCACCTAGCAACTTTACTAGGTTGCCGACACTTTTGTGCTTACATGTCATTGAATTCGAAACTTATGCCATGCCATGATGTTGCCGAAATTTTTATGTAAGCTAAGTTTCAAATTCTATCTAAGTTTTTGACAATGCTCACTTGATCTTTGTTCAATTGTGCCAGATTGGTTTTGCAGGTTCCCATAAATGACCAGTTCTGACGAGAAATTGTTTGGTGACGTTGGACGCAAGGAAGCCAAACCTGGTCATGATATCGTGCACAATGCTAAACAAAGTGAAGTAGAACATGTTTTAAAAAAAACAAAAATTAAGCTCAGCCACGCAAGGAAGACTTGGAAGCACTAAGAAAGATTGAGCAAGGGCCGGATTTGACAAGAATGGAGATGAGATGAAGAGGCGCAGCATAGTCTGGAGCTGTCCATACTAGCAGTGGTTGATAAGCTTGAAGCACGATCCTACATTCAGAGGTATGATTCTCCTTTGTCAATTCCAATTATTACTAACAAAATGTTATCATCTTTGGAACAGGGCCCTAAGTTAGAATTTAAAGATCTCCCCAAGCACTTGAAGTATACATATCTAGGAGAAGAGGACACTTTACCAGATATTGTGTCTTCATCGTTGAATGAGCAACAAGAGCACAAATGTTGAAAAGTACAATGTGGAAGAGCCATGGTAACAAAGGATGGCGCCATCAGAAAGGAAGAAGAAGTCTAGGCTGACAGACTATAAACATTAAGCGCTGCATGAGAGGCAACTCATTTCAACTATAGCAGTGGAGGAGCCATCAACGAGAGTTTGCATCATTCTTATCCCTTCACTTCTTATGGTTGATTTATTTATGTGTTTATTATGTGACTTAGACACATGCTTAGGAAATTATGACATGATTCTGGGTTTACATTGAGGACAATGTAATTTTCTAAGTGTGGGGTAGAGATTACATAGTAATGTATTTTGTTTTTCAAATTTTCCAAAAAATTTTCAATTTTTTTCGAAATTTTTACATTTTTTTCGTAATTTTCAAAAAATATATATATTTTTGTTTCGAAATTTAATTTAATTTTTGTTTTTGTTTTAAATATTTTTAATTGTTTTCGAGTCTTAGGATATACCCTTAAAAGTCTATGATGATTTTATCTTTTAAATGCATAATTGACGGGTTAACATTTATCTTAAAAAATTGCAAGTTTCATGGATTTTGTGAAGTGGTATGAACACATGAGATTTTTGAAGAAAAAGTATGCATGTTTTGCTAATTTGTTTCCATAAAAACCTATGTGAGAACTTGAGCCTAAATACTTTCTTTTTGAGTGATAAATGCCATATCTTTCGAAATTTCACTATCTTTTTAAACCTCATTATTCTTTGCATATTCAATGACTATGTGCCATAGCTTTTTAATGGACTCTAGAATTTACTAGAACTTGCTTATGTGATTTTTGAAACTTTATAATCATAACTTGTCTTGATTTTGAATATGATTGAATTTAATCTCATTAGGATCACCACCACAGCCAAATTAAGCCTGTGCCTATTTTGTGCCCGTCGTGGGACTCCTTAGTAAACCCCTTTGAGCCTACATTAAGTCTTTTCTTTCATCATCCTTAAACAGAATTCCTCAGCTTAGAATAGTTAATCCTTGACTTTGTTATCAAGACTTGGCCAAACATTTTCGATGGAGCTGTGATGTGATGCCAAAGAACAAGTGTGGGGTAACGATGAAGTGTGGGGTTAAGCACCAATGTTTGTATTGTATATGTGCCAAGCAATGTATATATATCCGAAAAAGAAAATAAAATTTCCGAAAAAAAAAGAAGAAAAAAAAAAGAAAATCGGAGAAAGAAAGTAAATTTCGGATCAAAAGTAAAAGGCACGAAATTCTATGGTGTTTTGTAAATTGTGGACTTGGAGTTTGTAATAATTTGAAGGTCTAGAATTATCTATGTGACCTTTGTTCATGTTCATGAAATTTGGAGAAGTGAAGAGTGATGTACGGGTCCAACATGATGAAATTTGACCCATGGAGTGGAGACATAAGGGGAATCAAAATTTGCTAAAGTCTTGGTGATTTCTTATAGCACCACTTATCCAAAAATTCCTACCTTATGAAACCAAGCCCCATCACAACCATATTATTGAGATTAATTCATGATTCTTAAGATAGCTAAATTTGATTTGTAGAGAATTTCTCATGAGTTAAGCATATGGTTTTGGTCCATTACTGCACTTAGTGATTAAATGAGGTTTTTCCAGAAAATGTTATTCTCAAAGAGCTTTTATTTCTTGAAATATGCAAGTTATTCATTATTTTATCATCTTTTCCCTTGCATATACTTATGAGTGAATACCGTTTTCGAGTGAAAAAAAAGAAGAGAGAGTATACCTTTGTGAGGAGGATCAAATTATCATACATGTCATGCCAAGATTTTCGAACTTCTTACTTTTTTATGCTATGACACATGTTTATGAACCTTTGCAATTGTGCGTTCACTTGAATGTTTTAACTTGAAAGTTATGCATGGTAAAGATCCTGAGACAATCTATTTAAGGGTATTAGAAGTTTTTTAGAAGTTTGTTTTTGTTTTTGTTTTAGAGTCAGTTTGCTAAGGGACTAGCAAAGGGTAAGTGTGAGGTAGTTTGATAAGTGCGTTTTACGCCATATTTTTAATGTGTTTTTACCCTCATTTATACTTGGTTTATTCCTTAGTAATATCGTTTTTACTTATATTGAGTCAAAAGGGTTTTTCTGTAGAGTATTGGTTAATATGTACCTTTATACAGAAAAGTGTGCTTAAATGTTTTAAAACCGATTTGGAACAAAGACTTGGTTATTTTCTTATGGTTCGTTATATTGTTACATTGTCATTTTTGATGAATTTGGTTTAATGTGTAGATGACATGTATATGGACATATTATATCAAGAATATGAAGATTGGACTCATAGAGGACAACAAAAGAAGCCACGGAAAAGAAGAAACTCTGAAACATTGCATATTGATCCGAGCAGAAAGTTCCAGAAACCCTACATCAACTTTGGAATTTCATATCTGAAGATCCAGAAGGAATCTGAGGACGAGCCATATACCTTTGAAAAGCTGTGCGTGTGTAGTTTTCGGATCAGCTGGAATCGCATCAATTGGAGTTTATATGAGGGAGTTATGATCAAAACAATGGACGGAGGTCAAGCAGCAAAACTGGGCAGTTTCTGCCTAAGTTGTCACACGGGTTTGGGAGGATGTTTCTTCACCAAAATACTTCCCAAATGTGTCAAAGGACTTAAGAAGAGCTTAATGAAGTCACGGGAAGCTGCATTGAAGAAGAAGATTCGAAGAAGTCATCAAGGACAGCCGAAATAACTAAGTAGACAGCTTTCCCGAAAGGCTGCCTCTACCGAGTTCTTGCAATGGAATCGGCTGCCTAGAAGCCCAAGACTTGTGTAATGAGGCCTACATTGATCCATCAACATGTAGGGGAGTCCAAAATCAAGAGGTCCAAGGTCCAAGTCGAAGTCCTATTCAGAAAATAAAGAGAAGTCCAAATCCAACAAGGAGAGGAAAAACCTACCCGGTTTGGGACTCCTTGAGGCTGCCGAATTAGACTAGGGTTTTCCCTTAGTTTTCTCTATAAATAGGCCATGTATAGATCAGTTTTAGGGGTCTCTCAATTGCTCTAAGTCTTAGATAGCCTAGCTCTACTTAAAAACCCTCCTTACACAGAAACTGCATAACCTTGCCGCCACCGTTTCCCTTGCTGCCGACTGCATTCCTTGCTGCCACCGATTCCATCTTCATTCCTTGCTGACTTTTAGGGTAGGTTTAGGTATGAAAACATTCAAGGTTTACGTATTTATCTACTGTATGGATGATGGTTATAATTATATATGTTTGTTTTGGTTTTCAGTTTTACGTTATAAACATGTTTACATGTTCTTCTTTGTGATTCTCATGTGATTCTGTTTATAATTGTAACGTGTAGAACTGCATGTTAGGATGACGACTTAGATTAAGTTGTTTGTGTTCACGTAATTAATAACTTGAATTGATTAATCCTCACCTGAACACGTAATCGAACTCTAGGTTAGCTTGAATCTAGACAAGTTAGCTATTAGGGGGAGTTTCATATGTCGTAGTGTTCTAAGGGTTAAGATCAGGCGATTGTAGGTCTTGATTCTTATTCACTACCAAGGGTTGCTAGGGTGAGAGATTTGCATGATGAATAGGATGAGTGACGCCATACCTAGGACCATGTTTCCAATGACTCTCGTTCGATCAGTGTATTTTGTCTTAATGTCTGGCGATTGTAGGCATTAAACAGGATGACACATATACAAACTTAGTGTCAGGCGATTGTAGGCACTAAGTTTACATGAGAAGTCTAAATAGTTGGAATTAATTACAAGTTGTGAAAACGCAAATATGACCTCTTAAACTTGCGAAATCTGTGACATGTCTTTCTTCACAGTGCTATGTTGTTTTATGCTTGAGTATTGATTGACCAATGTATGTAAATATTTTGCTTCTTTTCTTTATATGTTTCGAACCACCCTATAAATTCCCCATAATATTTTGTATATATGTTTATACTTGTATTCTTTTGAAAGTACTAATGATTTGTTTTGCAGAATATAAATCCTTCCCTAGTGTCCCCGGTTAGAACGATCCCTACTTACTAAAGCTACAATGATAGGGTTTTAAATTGCAGGTCAACTTTTGACAGGTCAAGTCTCCCTTGCTTGGCTCGGCTTCAATGTTCCTCATATTGCTATCCTTGACTTGACCTTGATTTGTGCCAAGTCCATGCTCGACATCACCTTCATCCTCCTTGTCCATATCCAACAAGTCCCTTTGTGGTTTTAGGCTTAGGAGGTGGCGGCATCAATGTCTTCCCACTTCTTGTGACTACAGCTTGTGCTTGCCCGTTCTTATGATTCTTTATAACGCCTCCTGGCAATCTTCCTTGCTCATTAAATCTCAAAACATAAAATCCACAACTTGACCTATTTGAGTCTTTAACTCAGTAATATCCTTTGACATCAAAGCAATGTCCTTTGTGTTGGTTTAAGTTGTGGCCAACAAAGATTGAGTTGAAGTGGCAATGTTCTTGAAAATCTCATCATAGTTGCTTCCACCACTTGGCTGTCCTCCTTGTTGTGCATATGGTTGGTACAGCCTTGGCATGAATTTTCCTTGAGGTTGTGCCACAAATCCTCCTGGTTGTTGCCCTTGTTTGGTTGAGGATTCAACACGTTGTTGTTGTTGCTTCAACGAAAGTTTGGGTCGTTAGCTCTAGGATTGAAGTTCTGAAAACGTGTCTGACCTCCTTGACCTTGGAAGTTGCCGAGCTGCTGTCCATAACCCACATCATTGATCTCCTCAAAACTGTTTCCAACTTGATTGCACTGCTCAGACACATGTCCTTCCATACTACATACTCCACAGACTTGCACTCCTTTACAATTAGCTAAATTCGACACTATCAGAGTCAGCTTGTTCAAATCTTCTTTAATCTCTGTTATGACACTTGACTCTCCATAAGTGTTTGCTTCATTAACACGCCTTGTTGAAAATGAACCAAATTGTTGATTGTTTGTAGCATGCATCTCCAACAAGTTACTAGCTTCTTCTATGCTTTTCACCATCAACGAACCTCCAGGTGCAGAATCAAGGAATTGCCGTTCCATAGGTTAGGACACGAAGCAACCAAAGCCTTGTGCCTCTCATAATACACATCGAAAGCTTCATCCATGTCTTGTTTAATTGAAGCAATCTCCTTTCTAATTTGTGTCACTCTAGATGATGGAAAATACTTAAGGAGAAACTCTTTCATCTTTTCTGCATATGACGTGATTCGTCCAGCTGGCACTACATAGAACCATGTCCTAGCTCTGTCCTTAAGTGAAAACGGAAAAGCCTTCATCTTGACTAGTTGCAAACCGGCACCCCTAGGACACATGGTGTCACAACAAAATTCAAACTGTTGCAGATGATGGTTCGGATCTTCTCCACTAAGTCCATGAAACTTTGGCAATTGGTGAAAGAAAACGGTCATTTCAAAGTCAGCCGATTTTCCTGCTGCTGCAGTTGGATAAGTAATGTTATTCGACCTTACCCCGGTTCCATTGACTTGTCCATTCTCTTTCCTCAATGAAGTCATTTTCGCAGTTTCAAAAGTAGGATTCTCATGAATTTCTGGTGACAATTCACAAGATGATGATGAAGGGATTGGCCAATGTGGTGGTGATGAATTTGTTGAAGTCTGATGTGATGTCGATGGAATGTCAATGTCGCGTTCTTCTCTGACACGCCTAAGTCTGTTGTTGATGTCTCTTATCCACGTGTCAGAATTGTTCATTCATATGCTCCTGCACAACCAATCGACACAAATGACCAAAGATCAAGTTAGCATCATCATCAACTAAGTAAAAACAAACATTAAAACGAAACTATGCTAGAAAATAAAGCACACGACATGAATGAAAAACAAAAATGCAATATGCACATGATATGCAAAACAATAAAACACAAGTATGATTGAATGCAAAATGAATGTAGTGCTTTATTTTCTAGCATAGTTAAAATGAAAAACAGTATAAAATCAAATCATGGTCTGCAGCCGTAAAAAATTAAATTATTGCCTGCAACCGTATAAAATCAAATCGGGAAAAACATTTCGCAAATGATCGATCACACATAATAGGGTCAGAGCTAAGAGCTCTAGCGTACCTCTCTTTGAGGACGCAATCTCGAGCTAACACTACCATCTCCCTAATGGAAGAGGAACGCAACGAGTGGCGGGCTTCCACTCCGCCGAACGAGAAACGTCACTTGCTAGCTAATAACAAACAATATATCTAACGACCCTTCATGACAGTGAGCCTCATAGGCTAGGGTTGGAGCTAAGAGCTCTGGCGTCTCATCCACTGTCTAATGAGAACGCAAATCCCGCCGAATGAGAAGTGTAACACCCCGTCCCGAAATTAACATTTTTACCGGGATTAGGCGAGTTACAGAGAATGGTAACCGCACTGTTAATTTTCCCCGAATTAATATCGAGATATTCTCGGTTCTGGGAGAAAATAGAATTAATGTCCCGGGGAGTAGATTATGTTAGTACGAGTTTCCTGGTATGTCAGAAGATTTTTCGAAGCTACGGGTTGTTAGTTACGAATTTATTTAATTTACGGAAGTAACAAATCTTAAATTACTTTACCGTAGAAAAAGATGACTTTGCGATAAGTCGGGAATTTGAGGAACTTTCCTTCGGGAAAGATGTAGAGGACGCTAATACGAACTCGTGGGTATGTCCTATGAATTAATCGGAGTTCGTATGTGAAAGTTGTTTATAGGTGGAACCTAATATTTCACCTTTACCGGGTTACAATTAAATGTGAAGCCACTCTGGGCCCTTTGTCTGGGCCCAATTCGCCATAAAGCTAAGTAAAGCAAGGGAAACTACTCCCACATTGGAAAGGGACAGGAATGCTGCCTTCAATGCTACTATAAATACCGGCACATGCCTCCCCATAAAGGTACGATGAAACTTCTTGACTATTCCCGAGTTTTATGCTTAGCTGACAGTGTCTAACTTAAGCATCGGAGTGGCTTCCCTCGGTAAACCCGGGGACGCCTCTTTGACGTGTTTGTTCTTTGCACAGGAAAACTCGGAATACAAGGAAGTCCGCTATTTCTGGAGCCGTGCCACCCGCTAAAGGGACCACGAGCCACCCAGAAACAATTGGTGCTCTCGTTGAGAGTCGAACTCAAGACCCTCTCGCTTAATATTAAAAAGAACAATGATGGAAATGCCAATGAGACGTCAGCTAGACTCGCTGATGTGATAACCCCAGAAGGGAGTCCTCCGGGTTATGGAAACCCGCTACCCTCCCACCCGCTTGATAATAGGTACCAAGTTATCTACAACTGTCCAAGTTTGTTATGTTTTGATGTTATATATATAAAGCCTTTCAGGCCCACATAAAACCCGGCCGGGTTATGTCTATCAATCAGTTTGTTGAGTGAATGCAGGCGATCTCCATATGACGTGAAATATTGCAAGCCTTAATGGCCTTATTTCACTGTCAATCTCCGATAATCTCCGATAATCTCCGGTCGACATGACGTGAAATATTGCAAGCCTTAAACGGCCTTATTTCATTGTCAAAACTCGGCAAGCTCCGATAAATCTCCGATAATCTCCATTTGACATGAAATATTGCAAGCCTTTCACGGCCTTATTTCATTGTCAAAACTCGGCAAGCTCCGATAAATCTCCGATACTCTCCGGTAATCTCCATATGACGTGAAATATTGCAAGCCTTAACGGCCTTATTTCACGGTCAAACTCGGCAATCTCCGACAATCTCAGGTAATCTCCATAACTTGAAATATTGCAAGCCTTTCACGGCCTTATTTCAGTCTTTAAAAGTCCTAACGGACCCGTACAGCCCTAGCGGCACTATTTTTATTAACATGCCAACCCGGCATTATATGTGTAAATTTTATCACATTTGCATATTTTGCATCAGATTACCGTGTTATTTGGCAGGAAGCCCTTGGAAGTCCTAACGGACCCGTAAAGCCCTAGCGGCCCTATTTTCACTTTATAATGTTAACATGCCAACCCGGCACTATGTGTGAATTTTGTCAACACTTGCAGGTTATGCATCGGGTTGAAAGTCCTTATGAACCCGTTATGCATCGGGTTGGAAGTCCTAACGGACCCGTAAAGCCGTAGCGGCCCTTGAAAGTCCTTATGGACCCGTAAAGCCTTAGCGGTCCTATTTTTATTTAATCACATTAAACATGCCAAACCGGCAATATGCGTAATTTTTTGTATATTATGCATCACATTACCGTGTTATTTGACAGGAAGCCCTAATGGACCGGTAAAGCCCTACCGGGCCTATTGTTATTTTATGACGATAACATGCCAGACCGGCACTATGTGTAAATTTTGTCTACACTTGGGAGATATGCATCAAATTAACGTGTTATTTGACAGGAAAAATTATGCCAACAGCTTGAATGCTTTTATTCGAAAGTCAGCTACAAGGCAGAAAGCCGCTACAAAAATAAAGACTAGTCTACAAAAGCAAAGACAAATCCTCCGAGAGAAGCTCCAGCTCATGGTGCTGCAGACCCGCTACCCCCGCCAGTGCTCGAGCCGCCACGTCCTCCCCGGGGCTGTATGATGAACTGACCCCTACGCAGAGGTGGCCGGTTCCTAGGACCACCCACAATCCCACCACGGGAAGTACCTCTCCCGGCTGCGGAAGAACGAACCGGGGGACTCCGAGCCGGTTTCGCAGGAGCCCTAGGGTTCGCAGCCACGGCAGGAGTCGACCGGGAGGTGCCTGCAGCCTCGTCGGGTCTGACATGACCTTGATGACCGTCATAACCCGCCTTGTCCAGCCAGCCTTGGCGAATCCCAGCGCTCACTATTTCGGCACGAGCCTCGGCCCTGGCCGACCGCAGCTTCAGGTCAAACTCTGGGCTCGCCAGAAACTCGGAGACCGCTAAGTCCTTGGCCCGGGAAACTGCCTGGAGCAAATCTCCTTTTTGTGGCTCCAGGGAGGTAACCTGTTGCTGCAGCCCCTGGTTTTGCTCGGTCAGCTGGGCTATCGCGGCGTCTTGAGCACACCGGTCCTCCCGGTGACCTTCGATAACATTCTCCAGTTCCGAGTTCTTGGCCACCAGGTCTGCTATGTGTTCTTCCGCCTTGGCCAACTTCGCACTCGACGCGATCGCTGATGCGCTTGCGAATTCCCGGACCCGAGCCAGGTTTTCTTCACTCGCCGTCACCTGGTCCCGGGCGGCCCGGAGATCATCCCTGAGGACTCTCTCTCGCTCGGGGATGCCTTCGGTTATGAGCCGATCAGTCGCCAAGTACGACAACCTGACAGCCTACACAAATAAAACAACGGGTTAGTGCAAGGAACCAAAAACAAAAAGAGAACGAGTTAAAGGAGAAGACTAACTTACCCGCATCAGTTTCTCCTGCGTCCTCCGGGCTACGATCAACGGGTCCTGATGCTCTAGGACATAGGAGTCGGCGACACAATTCTTCAAGTCCGCTACCATCCTTTGGATGGCCACGTCCGCCATTCCCCCGCTCGCCAACTCCTCCATTATCTCGTCAGTGTCCCGGTGCTGCTTTCTCTCCCTCCTCTCTTTCCTCTCCTTCCTCCTCTTCTTCCTCTCGGACCTTGCCGAGCTGGATGCCTCCCGGGTGCGTTTGTGGGAGGGGACGGGTTCCACTTCGTGCACTTCGTCGCTCCCATCACTCCCCTCAGGGTTCTCACTCGCCACCCCTTCGAAACCGACAACTTCTTCACCCCCGTCGTCATCCTCTTCGGTAAACTCCTCCTCACCCGGGAGCACAGACGAGGGAACCGCGCTCATCACCGGTTCTTCAGTCTCTTCATCGGCGAAGGTAAATTGAGTTCCCGGCTCTTCAAATACTGGGTTATCATCCGCCTCCGAGGGATTCCCTTCAACTTCCTCTCCCTCCTGGTAAACCTCTGGCCCGAGAACCTCAGCCAAGTACTTGGGGACCTCGTTGTAATGCAAGGCATCAACATGGAACTGCTGAAGGTCTCCTTGCTCGGCGTCTGGGCGCAGGAAAGCCGCTTTTGTGGTCAGGTCGATATCGTATGCTAGACCATCCGCCCCTTGCGTCCGGATCCCGGCCCATACAGCTTTGTCCTCGAAGCCGTCGTATATTCCCGGGTTCTTCCGTTTCGTGAACTCCATCGGAAGAAGAGCTGCAACAAAAGACATAACCCGTTAGACGAGCATGTGACAACAAAAATTTGAAAGGACACCGGACAAACCTGGTAGTTCCATCAACCGGCACCTGCTGTACACGTACAGCCTACAAAGCCGGTACGAACTCCGGTCATCTTGACCCCGAAAGGCCCATAGCATCCTCCGGATCCTTTTCTCCATCACCGGCTCCAAAGGAATGTCGGGGACGTCTGCAACACAAATAACGTATGTAAGTACAACTCGGTACAAAGAAAAGAAAAACCCTAAGGGAGAGGACTTACTCATCAGCGGTTGGAAGTCACCCGGTACTTAAAGCGCGTGTCCCGGGTCTTGAAAGTTTCTTATCAAGAAATTTTTTTTCCGGCTCACGGAGGTTGGCAAGTCCTCGATGATCTTCTTGAAAACCGCCTTGGACTTCAGTTGGATTGTCCCACTGAAACCCGCCTTCCGGGAGTACTCGGCCCGGTACATGGCGTGTAACTCGTGATAGGTGGGCATCTGCTGCTTCAGCACCTTATACATAACGCACAATCCTAGTAGCTGCCTCCACATGTTCGGGCCAACTTGCCCGATGGCGAAGTTGCTCGCAGCCAGGAGGTACTGCACCTCCACCTTTAGCGGGAGTGACAGGCCGCAACGTAGCTGGTACTCGTGGCATAGCGTCCACCCATCCCCGGGAGCGAAGAACTGATCCTCGGGTTCTAAAGTCCGAATTTCCACAGACTCGGGAATTTTCCAGTTGCTCCTTAGCTCCACAATCTCCTCCGCGGTCAGTGAGTACCCGGGAGGGTCGAGAGCGGTCCCATCAGTGAAGGTTACTGAGGCAAACTCGGGGACATGAGCGTCCATTGTGGGGTTTGTCATCTGCAAAACAAGAAACACGGGAACGTCGTCAGAAACCCAGATAACCCGGCGACCACAAGGATAAACTCACACTAACGCAGAAACCTTCCTGGGAACCCGGAAACAGTACACAAATCGTCCCAAAACAATCAAAAAGGAGGGAAGAAGAAACAGTACCTTACTTTTGAGTGTTTGAAGGGGTTATTGAGATCGATTTGAGTTGGAGAATCCAAAGAAACAGCGACAAAAGAGAGCGAAAGCAAAAAGGCACGAAAAAGTTATCGGGTTTGGAGGTGAGACAAAACTGTCACCCTCAACCCCTATTTATACAGTTAGAGGCGTGCACTGAAGGGACGTTTCAGTTTCTCGAGGGAAACGACACGTGTCACGCATGCCGCTTCACAAAACCGAAAAACTTTTCAGTTTCCCCCCACTACAACCCGGAGACGCCGTTTTGAATTCTCAACGTAAGAGTGTCTGCGGGTTACGCTTGCGTACGGACTTGGGGGACTGGGTACCCCGGGTTTGGTTGCTAACTTTGTAACCCGGTAAAGAAACGATTTTAAAGTCCCCACCCAAGCGTACCCCTTGACTGAGGACTTGGGGGACTTGTTTATAGGTGGAACCTAATATTTCACCTTTACCGGGTTACAATTAAATGTGAAGCCACTCTGGGCCCTTTGTCTGGGCCCAATTCGCCATAAAGCTAAGTAAAGCAAGGGAAACTACTCCCACATTGGAAAGGGACAGGAATGCTGCCTTCAATGCTACTATAAATACCGGCACATGCCTCCCCATAAAGGTACGATGAAACTTCTTGACTATTCCCGAGTTTTATGCTTAGCTGACAGTGTCTAACTTAAGCAACGGAGTGGCTTCCCTCGGTAAACCCGGGGACGCCTCTTTGACGTGTTTGTTCTTTGCACAGGAAAACTCGGAATACAAGGAAGTCCGCTATTTCTGGAGCCGTGCCACCCGCTAAAGGGACCACGAGCCACCCGGAAACAAAAGTTATGCGGGATAAAGTATTGTTACCGTACGGTAAATAGTAAAATGTCTTATTACTGTTCATGGTAACTAATCTTTGGCAGATCTGGACCGTTGGATTGTGGAGATCCAATCTGGGCCATTGGTTTATATATATATATATATGGGGAAGACCGGATCTTCCCTTTTCTCTCTCTATTTTTCCTCTCTCGCTCTTCACCCTTCGTCTGTCGAGATCGCTCCGCCACCTCCTTCTCAGGCGCGCGTCCGGCATCACCGCCATCATCGATGGCTTCGCCATCCCTCGGCGACCGAGCCCTGGCCTCCACCTATGCCGGATCCACTGAGAGCACTGCCAGCAGAGGTGAGAACACCTCGGTTCCTCGGCCCAGTTAGAAATCAGTCGAGAAGGGGTGACAACGATCTTCCCGGAAGCTTCCAGCAGCTGCCAGGTGCATGGAGGAAGGGAGGAGGTGACAAGCGGAGCTCCACCGGAGGAGGACCGCCGTAAAAAAGTGGAGTTGACAGTGAGGTATAAAAACTCCATCTTCTATCTCAGTTGCTACTGTGTTGGAATGCTTGGATGATGTAGAACCTAGCTTTGCAGGTGTTGGAAGCTGGTTTGGCCGGAAAACCATGGTTTTCCGGCAAACCAGACGATCGGAAAAATCAAGGGTAAAAACCCTGGTTTTACCGCGGTAGATCTGGATTTTTACCGATTTACTGTGTTGGCAAAATGACAGAACTGCCCTTGGCAGGTTAGGGTAATTACAGGGGTGCCACCTGGGTTGGAATCCCGGGAATACCCCTGGTAGTTTTGTTTATTTACAAAACAGCCACTGAGACCAAAATGACAGAAATACCCCTGACAGATTTGTATATTTTATGGGGCTGCCATTGAGGTTAAAAAGACCAGACTGTCCTTGGCTGATTTGTTTATTTACAGGGGCTGCCACTAAGGCTGAAATTCCTAAAAGGCCCTTGGTAGTTCAGATTTATTACGAAACTGCCATTAAGGCTAGAATGTCCATGTTGCCCCTGACAGATTTAGGCTAATTACAGGAATGCCAGTGAGGTGGTAACTCCATAAATACCCCTGGTAATTATAGTTATTTTCAGGGATGCCAAGTAGGAGGAAATATCTTAAATGCCCATGGTTTGGTTTATTTACGTGGATGCCACTATGTTTTATATTCATAGTTATGTGTGATGGTTATTTATAATCGTGTGATTGCCGTTATTATCCGTCTAGTCGTGAATGGATGTTAATGTTATGAATGGTAGAATGATCGGTTTAAACCCGAGGGTTAGTTGGTCGGTGGTTACCTCATTGAGAACTCAGGATATGCGTTAAGTGTATGCTATCCTTTTGTAGAAAGCAACCGATAAATAGAATAGCGGGACTCGCCCGGTTAGGGTGTTAGTTAAACAAGAGCTACGTGTGGCTTGATCCCTGAAAAGACAGGGTACGTAGGCAGCCTGACCGGGATTCGGGTGCAGTCACGAATATTATTAGAACCCCTAGGTTCTTTAAATGGCACATTTGAGATTCAAATGTGGGAATCGGGATAACCTCCGGTTTGGGGTCTATCCCGGCACCGCTTGGACTGTTTGAATAGGGTTATCCTGGCTCAAGGGGGATTTCGAGTAAATCTCTCTTGTGTTAGGTCCCGCACGTCTTAACCCAGGGTTAGGGAGGTAATCTTGGGTCGGGGCGTGACAAATGGTATCAGAGCCAGGTTCAAATCTCGGACCAAAGGATTGCGAGAAACAAATAAATTCTTTCTTTAATTTATGTTGTTGGGGGTACATTATGTTGCGGTTTGTGATGAGAATTACCACCGGCTTCGGATGTTTAATGCGTTTATGATATTGGAAATAAGGATTGAGATCTGGGGTAAAGTCATGGGGGATTTGACTTGGTTTCGGATTATTTTTCCCACGAGGTTTAAAAGGATTGTGTTTTTAAAGGAAAAGGATATAAGGATTGCATGCTAGCATGGACCCTCTTCGGTGGTAGCTGGTCAATAGACCCTCCTGAATAGAGCAGGTCGGGGACCCTCTCCGGTAGTAGCAGGTCATTAGACCCTCCTGGATGGTAGCAGGTCGGGGACCCTCTCCGGTAGTAGCAGGTCATTAGACCCTCCTGGATGGTAGCAGGTCGGGGACCCTCTCCGGTAGTAGCAGGTCAATAGACCCTCCCGGATAGTAGCAGGTCGGGACCCTCTTCGGTAGTAGCTGGTCAATGGACCCTCCCGAATAGAGCAGGTCATGGGACCCTCTCCGATGAGCTGGTCAATGGACCCTCTCGTGGTAGAGCAGGTCGGGTTTTCTCGTGGATGAGGATAACACCCCGTACATTAGGATCCGGAGGATGTTATGGGCCTTCCGGGGTCAAGATGACCGGAGTTCATACCGGCTTTGTAGGCTGTATGTGTACAGCAGGTGCCGGTTGATGGAGCTCCCAGGTTTGTCTCGTGTCCCTTCAACTTTGTTGTCAAATGTTCTTGTGTAACGGGCTATATGTTTTTCTGCAGCTCTTCTTCCGATGGAGTTTACCAAGCGGAAGAACCCGGGAATATACGACGGGTTTGAAGATAAGGCTGTTTGGGCCGGGATCCGGACACAAGCAACGGATGGTCAATTATACGACGTTAACCTGACCACGAAAGCGGCTTTCTTGCACCCAGAAGCAGAGCAAGGGGATACTGAGAAATTCCTCGTGGACACCCTACAATGAGATCCCCGGGTACCTGGCTGCGGTACTCGGCACGGAGGTGTACCAGGAGTTGGATGAAGAGATTGTGGGGAACCCTGCAGAGGTGGCGGTAGACCCGGTGATGGAAGAACCGGTGACTCAATTCCCCTTGGCAGAGGAAGAGGTGGAGTTCGAAGAACCGGTGATGAGCGCAGTTCCCTCATCTGTGCTCCCGGGTGAGGAGGAGTTTACCGAAGAGGATGACGACGGGGGTGAAGAGGTTGGAGGGTTGGAAAGGGTGATAGGGAGTGAGAACCCGGAGGGGAGTGACGAAGTTCACGAAGTGGAGCCCGTTCCCTCTCGCAAACGCACCTGGGAGGCATCCAGCTCGGCGAGGTCCTAGAGAAGGAAGGAGAGGAAAGAGAGGAGGGAGAGGAAGCAGCACCGGGACACTAATGAGATAATGGAGGAGTTGGCGAGCGGGGGAATGGCGGACGTGGCCATCTAGAGGATGGTAGCGGACTTGAAGAATTGTGCCGCCGACTCCTATGTCCTGGAGCATGAGGACCCGCTGATTGTAGCCCGGAGGACACAGGAGAAACTGATGCGGGTAAGTTTTTCTTCTTCCCTAACCCGTTCTTTTTTTTTTTTTGTAATACTAACCCGTTATTTGTTTTATGTAGGCTGTCAGGATGTCGTACTTGGCAACTGACCGGCTCATAAACGAAGGCATCCCCGAGAGAGAGAGAGTGCTCAGGGACGACCTCCGGGCGGCCCGGGACCAGGTGACGGCGAGCGAAGAATGCCTGGCTCAGGTCCGGGAGGAGGCAAGCGCATCAGCTATCGCGTCGTGGGCGGAGTTGGCCAAGGCAGAAGAACAAATAGCAGACTTGGTGGCCAAGAACTCGGAGTTTGAGAGAGTCATCGAGGGTCACCGGGAGGACCGGTGTGCTCAAGATGCCGCCATTGCTCAGCTTACTCAACAGAATCAAGCGCTGCAGCAACAAGTGACTTCTCTGGAGCAGCAGAAAGGAGAGTTGGTGCAGGCTGTTTCCCGGGCTAGGGACTCTGCTGTCTCCGAGTTTCTAGCGAGTCCCGAGTTTGAACTGAAGCTGCGGTCGGCAAGGGCTGAGGCTCGAGCCAAAATTGTGAGCGCCGGGATTCGCCAAGGCTGGCTCGACAAAGCTGGGTATGATGGTCACCAAGGTCATGTCAGACCCGACGAGGCTGCAGGCACCTCCCGGTCGACTCCTGCCATGGCTGCAAACCCTAGGGCTCCTGCAAACCCGGCTCGAAGTCCCCCGGTTCGTTCTTCAGCTGCCCGGAGAGGTACTTCCCGTGGTGGGATTGTCGGTGGTCCTCAAAACCGGCCACCGCTCCGTAGGGGACAGTTTATCATACAGCCCCGGGGAGGACGTGGCGGCTCGAGCACTGGCGGGGGTAGCGGGTCTGCAGCGCCATGAACTGGAGCCTTAATTATTTTTGTTTTTGCTTTTATAGATTAGACTTTACTTGTAGCGGTTCGCTACTTTTTGTAATTGATCTTTTTGAAGTAATCAAGCTTTTCCTTCACATAATTCCTCCTGTGAAATAACACGGTAACCTGATGCATAGTATAAAAATTTACACATAATGCCGGTTTGACATGTAAATAATGATAGTGCCGCTAGGATATACGGGTTCGTTAGGACTTCCATGGGCCGCTAAGGCCTTGCGGGGGAATGTCTTTCTATAACACTATTTTTGTCTGTAAAATAACACGTTAATTTGATGCATATCTCGCAAGTGTAGACAAAATTTACACATTGTGCCGGTCTGGCATGTTATCGTCATAAAATAACAATAGGCCCGGTAGGGCTTTACCGGTCCGTTAGGGCTTCCTGTCAAATAACACGGTAATGTGATTCATAATATACAAGTGTTGACAAAATGTACGCATATTGCCGGTTTGGCATGTTAATAAAAATAGTGCCGCTAAGGCTGTACGGGTCCGTTAGGACTTTCAAAGACTGAAATAAGGCCGTGAAAGGCTTGCAATATTTCAAGTTAAGGATATTACCAGAGATTATCGGAGCTTTCCGAGTTTGACAGTGAAATAAGGCCGTTAAGGCTTGCAATATTTCACGTCATGTGGACCGGAGATTATCGGAGATTATCGGAGATTGCCGAGTTTGACAGTGAAATAAGGCCGTTAAGGCTTGCAATATTTCACGTCATGTAGACCGGAGATTATCGGAGATTGCCGAGTTTGACAGTGAAATAAGGCCATTAAGGCTTGCCATATTTCACGTCATGTAGACCGGAGATTATCGGAGATTGCCGAGTTTGACAGTGAAATAAGGCCGTTAAGGCTTGCAATATTTCACGTCATGTAGACCGGAGATTATCGGAGATTGCCGATTAAGGCATGCAAGTAGGGCCGCTAAAGGCTGCATTCACTCAACAAAGTGTTTGATAAACATAACCCGGTAGGGGTTTTATGCATTGTGGGCCTGAAAGGCTTTATATATAACATCATAGATAATAAATTTGGACATTCATAGATAACTTGTTACCTATTTGGGGAAAAGATGTAGATGTTGGGCGTTCCATGGTCATGGAAGCGTAACTCCATCTGTACCCTTGATGTAAAACGTTGCCGGACCCACGACTTCAACAATTTCATATGGACCCTCCCATTGAGCTTTCAACCCCGTTGGCTTAGGGATAACCTCCTTCATTACCCAATCCCCGAGTTTGAGTGGGCGCTTGATAACCCGGGAATTGTAATGTTTTGCCACTTTTTGCTTCTTGTTGATATTTCGGAGATGTGCACGCTCCCGGCGTTCCTCCAGGAGGTCCAAGTTAAGGCGAATGCCTTCATTATTAGTTTCCCTGTCAAACAGTTGTACCCGGTCACTCGGGACTTCCATCTTTACCGGGATCACTGCCTCAGAGCCAAAGGTCATAAAAAATGGGATCTCCCCATTGGCTTCTGTCGGAGTTGTTCTAAGTGCCCACAAAACCTCTGGAAGTTTCTCAGCCCATAAACCCTTTGCGTCCTCCAGCTTCTTTTTCAGAACTTGCTTGATTAGCTTGTTAACAGCTTCAGTTTGTCCATTAGTCTGCGGGTGTTGATCTACGCATTTTACGCTTGATTATTAATGTCTTTCTCTCTACATTTAGCTTTGTTTTATGCTTAGTAAATACGTTTTAACTTATTTTATGTTTTTAGGTAGAAATAAAGGAGGAAACAATAAAGGAGGCGATTTGGAGCAAAGTGAGTGCTAAGGGAGACGTTCCTAATTCCGAAGAAGAACGGACGGTGATGTAATGGCTGACAATCATGGACCTTCAATTACATACTTATGGCTGAAACGGTTTTTGTATAATTGCATAGCATGAATGGATGGAGTGAATGGCTGGATGGTTACACATGGACCTTTAATTTCATACTTATGGCTGAAATTAAGTGCATTCATGCCAATCATCTCCTATATAAAGAGGGCTTTGGAGGAAGAAGAGATCATCACAAATCAAAGAGCCGAACCCCTGTCCTAGAGTCCTCTCAAGCCTCTCCAAAACGTCATAGTCTCCAAGGAAGCCGCACATCTTCACAAACCGCCTCCACCATCCTTCAAGGACCGAATACATAGCTTGGCAATCCCAAGGTGTCTTCATCCTCCATCCATTGAAGGAGCATCAAGCACGGATTAGTATAGGGCAATTCCCTTACTCTAAAAGTGTAACCATGTCTTCTTCTCTTTATTCTTCTTCCTTGTGTAAATTTACGATTACTATGGATTGGTTTCTTGAAGTCTTTTGGTTAAATAATTTTAATTAGTTTTGTATGACTTGTTTGGTGTTCTTCGAAATTGGTTACTCATGCTTATTTGTTCCTAACGCTTAATTTGAATGCAGGGCAATTCCCGGTTTAGATTATGAAGTGTTGAATATCGGGCAATTCCCGAGTTTGGCACTTAATGATGAGATATGCATGTAAAACGTAGCTAATGACTTAGAGACCAAATAGGTTGCATGAAATTGGTTAGGTTATTAAAGGATAGGTAATTTGATGAGTTGATCTTGTAAATATTAGATATAGATTGATTTTCGACAACTATGCATGCTTAGGGTTTTTAGGGTTCTTGATTGTTTGCTTGTCTATGAGTGAAGCATGTTAGAATTCTAAGGTTCCTATTTGTGTATGGTTGCCACGTTTTGTTCTTATATTTCGTAGGAAATTAGTTAAACAAACCAACTTTGCACCCCCATTTAAACCTAGCATAGTTATGCATGCACCCTCAATCCCCGGTTAAGAACGATCCCTACTTATCAATGCTACATCTACAAAGAAGGGTTTTAATTGTTTTCGTGTTTGATTGAGTGTTTAAATTAAGTACTTGAAAAGATGTGAATCAATTTTGGCGCCGTTGCCGGGGATTGTGAATAAATTTTGTGTGATTATGCTCGTAAATATGTTTATAGTTTCTGTTTTTCGGAACTATGCACTGCCCGGTTTTGTGCAAATTATTTGATATAGCTAGAGGACTCACAAAAATCTGAAATTTTGCAGGAATGTTTGGTTATGTGTCTAGTTTGTGCCTGAAAAATTTCAGCCCAGTCGACCGAGCCAATAATTCTTAAAAAAAAATTTCGACAAGCTGCTGTGTTCATGTTTGGCAGAATCTGGAATTGCATGTGTTCTTTGTGAAGTTGTGAAATTTTTGTGCATAAATACTTGTAGATCTTCGAGATAACTAACATTGTTCATATTGTTGTTTTTACAGCCATGTAACGTTAAAGGAAGCTTGGATTTGCATTGAGTACATGAGCTTGGTTGATTAAGTCGCACTCATTGTTGAATAGATGGCGTTTCTTTTCCATGTTTATCTCCTTAACCCCTCGTGATGTATGGATTTCATCACCATACACCATAACCTAAGTGAAGTTATGGACATGAGGTTGAGGGCGGAGTCTACATTGGACTATGAGGGAGTTGTACATTTTTGAAAGATTGGTTGAATGTCGGACATGGTGTCTAGAAACGGGTTATGACTGGTGACAGGATTTGGATCTAAGAAAGACTTGCAACATTGGAGTATATACCAAAGACTCGGTTGGTGGATGAATACTTATCTTTTAGTAAGAAATTCTCAACGCAATGGTGTCTAGAAGGTGACGGTTTCTATGACAGGTTTTGGATCCGAGATCTCAAATCGGTCCTACCTCTCGTGGTCTCTCTCGCTAACTGGCCATTTCGTTGAGTTTGCCCAAAGAAGATAAGGACTAAATCTACTTTCCATAGTCGGTTAGCCTCGGGTTGCATTATTGAAATTAGTCCTGCCTCTCGCATTACATCTATCCCCAACTGGCCATGTTTATCGATTGAACCAAGACCATTCGATTGAAAGTGTACACTTTATCGCGCGGGTCGCACGTCCTTTGAACGACCTAAAGATCAAGCGAATGTACTCTCTTCAAATCTAAAGCGCAACTCAACAAACCATACATGTACCTAAACCAACGGAATTGTGTTGTTGTGTCAAATGTGTAAAGGACTTAAACACTTGCATTTTTAGCTTGCATAACCCTCTGGCGGCTTTGTGATGTGTGGATTTCGTCACCACACACCCTAACCTAAGTGAAGTTAGGGGCATAAGGCCAAACGAGTGGTCACGTTGCATCATGTAATTAGCACGTAACTCTTGTGTTTTCTGCAGGTTTTCTAACGTTTTCTCTTATGCATTCACTCCATCTTTCACTTAGGTTCTTGCTTGATGCACTTTGAATGAAAATTTGAATGAATTCTTGCATGAGTTTCGTGGATTATGAGTGCTTGCATCTTTTGAGTGACAATTTTGTATATATGACGTTTTACATAACTTTAACATTGTATATTTAACTAACCCCTGCAGGATACATGTACAAATGTACATAACTTGTTCTTAGTAACTTGCATTCATTTTAGGATAAACTTAGAGCTCTTGCATTTCATATTAGTGTCTTAGCCGTAGCTAGTGTGTGTACAATGTGTCTTAAACGTAGCCTAGTGTCTTTGTATGATTTTGGTGTGTTTTTGCTTACTTTTAATTTGCGTGACTTGTTTTTGAGTATTTTTGTAAATTTTCCAACGTTTTGATCAAAGTATCATGCATTCCTTGTGTATTCTTTTTATACTAACACTTGAACTTGGTTGAATTTCAGGTTGTGAATGACCAAACCGGCTCCACGTGAAATTCAACTCCGTAACCGCACAGTGATCATTCCTCCTAGCACAGTGGAAGACTTGGACCGACCTATTGTTGAGGACGAAGTTGACTCACCAAGATCCCATCATTCCGAGCAAGATCAAGAAGAGGAATCTAGGATGAATAACAACAACAACAATGTGCTTCTTAACAATGGTGGAGGCAACAACGTTGTGATGAGAACTCTTCGCCAACAAACCTGCTCAACGGATTGGAGTGATGGCCCCTCATGCATTCGATTTCCTGAACCTCAAGAGGACAAGCAGGATATTGAGCTCAAGAGTGGATTTCTCCATCGCCTTCCAATCTTTCAAGGGATGGCGCATGAAGATCCGAACATGCATTTGAGGCAGTTTCAGTTTGTTTGCTCGAGTATGAAGCCCACTGATGCGGATGATGAGCTTTTGAAATTGAAAGCGTTTCCATTCACTCTGAAGGAGAGAGCTCAGACTTGGCTCATGGAGCTCCCACCGAATCACATTACTACATGGAAGCAACTTGCAGATGCTTTCTTGAGCAAGTACTTTCCGGCCTCAAAGATCACTGTTTTGAGGAAAAAGATCACTGGAATCACACAAGCAACAGATGAGTCATTTGGGCAGTACTATGATCGCTTCAAAGTTCTCTGCGCCACATGCCCTTCCCATGGTTTCTCTGAGACGAATCTTATGAACTACTTCTATGATGGACTCAAACCGATTGATCGAGAGCTTCTAGATGCTGCTGCAAATGGAGCCTTCATGGATTTAGATGAAGAACGTGCCCGTGCACTCTTGGAGAACCGAGCTAACAATGATGCTCAATATGGGATGGCTCCAAGGAAGACTGTTGCCGAAATGAGCTCAGCAAAAGTCGCTGCAGATGACAAGTATGACAAACTTTCTGACTTGATGGAGCAGATGATGAAGCTTGAAGTGAAACGTCAGAAAGTCTCTCTTGGACAATTATGTGGTGTCTGCCATTCTCAAGGGCACTTAGGTGATCAATGTCCTACCTTGGCCGAGCAACCACATGAAGAACAAGTCAATGCCATAGGAGGATATCAAGGAGGCCAACGCTACAACAATTACAACAACTTTGGAAACCGTGATCATCCTGGTTTCAGGTGGAGCAGCAATGAGGGATGTCTTAACCCTCCAGCACCTCATCAGCAGCAATACCAACGTCCCCAACAATATCAAGCAAGGCCACCAATGGCCCCAACGTCACAAGTGCCCTTGCCCCCTCCGGTTCAGACTTTCACAAATCCGGATTATGACAAGATGATTGCTCAACTGTCTGCCTCAACTCAAGTACTTTTGGATGGACAAAAAGAAACAAAGGCAACGTTGGATGCACATGGTCAAGACATCAATGAAATCAAGAAGCAAATGGGCCAACTTGTGGACTTTATGGGACATATTCGAACAACTGGACAGCTTCCATCTCAACCAACTCCACCTACTAGGAATGTGAGTGTGGTTACTACAAGGAGTGGGAAGGTTTTGGAGCTGCCAAAGCAGAAGGCAACGTCATCACCAGATGAAGTCGTTGTGGAAGAAATTTTTGAAGAAGATCCAGCTACTAAAGAGCTCAAAAGGAAGAAGAAAGTGGCGCCACTTTTGCCACTACCAACACCAACACCGACGCACCCTACCCCAATGAAAGGTATTGACTCTACCCCTTCAAGTTTAGTTAATACTAATGCATCGTTTGCTCGTGCACCATTTCCACACAGGTTATCCAAATCAAAGAAAGATGATCAATACGAGGAAATTCTGGACATCTTTCGGAAGGTGCAAGTGAATCTGCCCTTGATCGAGTGCATAAAGCAAGTACCTATCTATGCCAAGTTTTTGAAAGAGCTATGCACCCAAAGGAGGCAAACGAGAGCGAAGGAGGTTGTGAAGGTGAATGCAACAGTTTCTGCAGTGTTGCAACGACGGCTACCCCCTAAATTGAAGGACCCTGGGAGTTTTTCTGTTCCCTGCGTGATTGGTGACAAGAGATTTGAAGATGTCATGCTCGACTTGGGTGCATCCATCAACGTGATGCCCTACAATCTTTATGCCTCCATGGAGCTTGGCGAGCTTAAGCAAGACAATGTCATCATTCAACTAGCCGATCGTTCTCACAAGTATCCAAGAGGGTACGTTGAAGATGTTCTTGTGCAAGTCAACAATTTGATATTCCCTGCAGACTTTTACATTGTTGACATGGAGGAGAGTCCGTTGAATACTACGCCACTTTTGCTTGGACGTCCCTTCATGAGAACCGCAAGAACAAAGATAGATGTGTTTGAAGGCAAGTTTTCCATGGAGATTGATGGGGAGAAGATCGAGTTCAACATCCTTGATGCTATGAAGGTTCCCATTGCTATTGTCAACTCATGCATTTCGTTGGATTTAGTCGAAGATATGGCACAGCAGCATTTGGATGTACTTAGAGAGGATGAGCTTGACACTGTCCTTCAAAATGGAATTGGGCTGACCTACACTAGAGATGATGCCCTAGTTGACGTTTTGATTGACGTCTTGGAGCCCAGACTTAGAGAAATGGCGTTGGCACTTAATGAAGCAGCCTTTGTGGCAACTAGACCTCCACCAATTCCCTTGGTCTATGGCGAAAACAAGCTTGTTCCTTCCATCATTCGAGCACCAGAATTAGACCTCAAGGTATTACCGGATCATTTGAAGTATGCTTACTTGGGTGACAATGAGACATTACCGGTTATCATCTCATCAACATTGGAGGAAGAACAAGAGGACAAGCTAGTTCGAATGCTTCAACACTACAAGCCCGCCATTGGTTGGACACTCGCGGATATCAAAGGTATCAATCCGGCCACTTGTGTTCATCGTATTCTGCTTGAAGATGGCGCCAAGCCAACACGTGAAGCTCAAAGGAGACTCCATCCACCAATGATGGAGGTTGTGAAGAAGGAAGTCATCAAACTCTTGGATTGTGGGGTCATTTATCCGATTCCAGACAGCCGATGGGTCTCACCTGTGCAAGTTGTTCCTAAGAAGTCTGGAATCACTGTTGTGAAGAATGCAGAGAATGAGTTAGTGCCTCAACGCACTATCACTGGACACAGAGTTTGCATTGACTATAGGAAGCTCAACGCCAGCACTCGAAAGGATCACTTTCCTTTGCCATTCATTGATCAGATGCTTGAGAGATTGGCTGGTCATTCATACTACTGCTTCCTTGATGGATATTCAGGTTACAACCAAATTAGCATTGCTGAGGAGGATCAAGAGAAAACAACGTTCACATGCCCTTTTGGAACATTTGCTTATCGACGCATGCCATTTGGACTTTGTAATGCCCCAGGTACGTTTCAACGTTGCATGCTTTCTATCTTTTCTGATTACATTGAGAAAAAAATTGAAGTATTCATGGATGACTTTAGTGTTTTTGGGAAAGATTTCGATACATGCTTGGGAAATTTAGAACTAATCTTGCAGAGATGCGTTGAAACGAACTTAGTACTCAATTGGGAGAAATGCCATTTCATGGTAACTCAAGGGATTGTTCTTGGACATATTGTGTCGAAAAAAGGGTTAGTGGTTGATAAATCAAAAGTAGATCTTGTGAAACACTTACCCTCTCCAACTTCGGTTAGAGAGATTCGTTCTTTTCTTGGACATGCAGGATTCTACAGGAGGTTCATCAAGGATTTTTCCCACATCTCACGTCCCTTGTGTAAGTTGCTTCAGAAAGACACTCCCTTTGTGTTTGATGATGAGTGTGACGTTGCATTCAAGAAGCTCAAGGCGTTGCTCACATGTGCTCCTATTCTTCAAGCACCAGATTGGTCCTTACCTTTTGAGCTTATGTGTGATGCTTCAGACTATGCCGTTGGAGCTGTTTTGGGACAAAGGAAGGACAAGAAGCCTTATGCCATCTACTATGCTTCTAAGACACTTGATGAGGCTCAAGCCAACTACACTACAACCGAGAAGGAGATGTTGGCAGTAGTGTTTGCATTGGACAAGTTTCGGTCCTATTTACTTCAGAGTAAGGTTATAATTTACACTGATCATGCTGCTTTGAAGTATTTGATGCAGAAAAAGGATGCAAAGCCAAGGCTCATACGTTGGATACTACTTCTACAAGAGTTTGATGTGGAAATCAAGGACAAGAAAGGAGTAGAGAATGTGGTAGCCGACCACCTCTCTAGGATTGAGAGAGAGAGATCCAACATTGCAATTGAGGAGCATTTTCCGGATGAACAACTCTTCGGACTTCAGGTAAGTGCCTCTGAAACTCCATGGTACGCAGATATTGTTAACTACTTAGTTACTGGAGAGTTTCCACCATCAATGCATAAGACCCAACGTGACAAGCTTAGGAGTAATGCTAGGACTTTTATTTGGGATGAACCTTACTTATGGAAACAATGTGCTGATTTAGTGATTAGAAGGTGTGTTACGGATAGTGAGTTTGCATCTATTCTTGAGTTTTGTCATAGTGGTGCCTGTGGAGGTCACTTTGGTTCGAAAAAGACTGCCCTAAAAGTGTTAGATTGTGGTTTCTTTTGGCCTAACTTATTTCGTGATTCTAATGATTTTTGTGCTAAGTGTGATAGGTGCCAACGATCCGGCAATCTTGGATCTCGAGATCAGATGCCACAAGTGTTCATACTAAATGTCGAAATTTTTGATGTTTGGGGCATTGATTTTATGGGACCTTTTCCTCCATCTAACGGTTTTACTTACATCTTACTCGCTGTTGATTATGTTTCGAAATGGGTGGAAGCAAAAGCCACCCGTACTAATGATTCACGAGTTGTTGCAGATTTCCTCAAGACGAACATATTTTCTAGGTTTGGAATGCCACGCGTTCTAATCAGCGATGGAGGAAGTCACTTTTGCAACAAGACAGTGGAAGCGTTGATGAGAAAGTATGGGGTCAAGCACAAAGTTTCTACACCTTATCATCCACAAACAAATGGCATGGCGGAGGTATCAAATCGAGAAATCAAGAAGATCTTGGAGCGAACTATCAAACCAAACCGCAAAGACTGGAGCCAGTGTTTGGATGATGCTTTGTGGGCATATAGAACAGCGTACAAGACCCCTATAGGCATGTCACCCTATAGACTTGTTTATGGGAAGTCTTGTCATCTTCCGGTGGAGCTAGAACACAAAGCTTGGTGGGCGGTGAAGAAGTTCAACATGGACAAGGATGATGCTGGATTACATCGAAAGTTGCAGCTATGTGAGTTAGAAGAAATCCGGAATGATGCGTTTGACAATGCTTGGATCTACAAGGAGAAGACAAAGGTGTTTCATGACAAGATGATCCGAAGGAAGGAGTTTGAGATTGGTCAACAAGTTCTCTTATTCAACTCTCGACTCAAGTTTTTTCCGGGCAAGCTACGCTCAAGATGGATCGGACCTTTCATTGTTATTGAAGTATTCTCACATAGAGCTGTTTTGATCAAAAGTCCAATAACCGGCAATGAGTTCAAAGTCAATGGCCATCGTTTGAAGCCATATTATGCAAATTTCAAGGAGGAACTCGTTGAAGATGTGAAGCTTAAGGAGCCGCCAACTTCAACCACATGAAGGATGCATCACGTCTAGGCTGGAAGACGTTAAACAACAAGCGCTTATTGGGAGACAACCTAATGGAGGAGTCTTTAACAGATTTGCATTCTCTTCCCTTTCTCTTTTAAATTTTCGTAAATTTTCTTTCATTAATTAGAAATTTTCGTGAGTCTCTCTTCTATGCTTAAATTCTATGACTTTACTTTGGCACATTGAGGACAATGTAGAGTTTACGTGTGGGGGAGGGGTTTACAACTTTGTTGAGTCATAAAATTAAAAAAAAACATCGGGCGGACAATGGAACTTTCCGACGATGATGCCCTAAATTTTGTATTTCGAGTCTTTTTGTGTAACTTAGTGTTTTTAAAGAGTCTTAGGATGCCCTTAGTTAGTCGATGATGAAAATGGACCGAAAGAACATACCTATGACGTTGGAAATCATTAAGAAGGAATTCAACTGCTAATTGAGACATCTTTGAGTGTTATGACATGTAGTAGATATGGTTTGTAAAACTTGGTACAGAAATTCGCATGTTAGAATAAGTTTTGAATCATATGAGCCTTAAAGTGAGATTTTGAGCCTAAACACTTCCTTTGAGAGTAAAAATTTGTGCATTATAAATATTAGGTCTCAAAATCATTCATACACTCACTTGCCATAGATCTTAATGAACTAGAGAATACTAGAACTTACTCATGTCAATTTGCAAAGCTTATAGTTGATACATACTCTGATTTTGGATATGATTAAAGGCATTTAGGATTTTCCACCACTTCGCCAAACAACCTGGTATCCCATTTTGTGCGCACGAGTTGCAACATCCCTAGATGAACCCATTTGAGCCTACATTTAGCCTTCTTTCATTGCCATATGAATCTAAACACTTAAACTTAGTGTAGATTATCCATACCCTTGTTCTAAAGACTTGGTGGGATTTTTGAAGCTAAAACAAAGAAGATGGCGTGAGAATCATGTAAGGGAATGTATGTATGGGGATAGACTTGTTCAAACAGCTTGTTAAAATAGAAATTGCCGAAAAGAAAGAAAAGAAAAGAAAGATCAAAAACTCTCCGGCAATAGGTTTTAAATGTACATTGTTTGAATTAATGTCCCCCATACTTGTGGATTTGGAGTTTGTTTTGAATTGAAGGCCCAAAAGTCAAGGAATTTAGCCTTTGTCATGTTCATAAAGCTCAAGAGAAAGTTTAGAATGAACGTAGGGCCCAACATGATGAAATCCGGCCCTTGTACTTCAAAGACATATATGGTGACGTTTTGGTGGTATGAGAGTTTAAAATTGATCAAGTTTTGGTGCTTTGGCTAAGTCCTTAGAATGTTCTTAAACACCACATATCTAAACTTCGAATGCCTTAACCTGAGCCCTATTACAACCCTTTAAAAGTCCTTTTTGATCCTTAAGATGAGTAGCCTTCAATCTGTGGAGTAAGTTGCATGAGTAAGCATATGGTTTTGGTTCATTTGAGCAAGTAATTCATTCCATTCATTGATTTAAACACTTTGAGTGAAACCTTTGCATGAGTGGTAATACGATGAGAGTATCCATGTGAGTTTATTTGAACTACATTCGAAGCATGCACAGACTTAAACTCACCATTGTTTTCTCTATGTCTTACTTGTTCATAACATGATCATGTCTCTATTATCTAGTGAATTCAAAGATCATTCATACTAGACACATTGTGATTCCATCGCCATATACATAAAGAAATTTCTGAGACAAATTTTGACTAAGGGGTTAGTGTTGTTTTACTTAGTATTTCTTACGTTTTCAAACATGATAACATGAAAATTTGCGGCTTTGAAACGTTGAGACCTCTAAGTGTTTTGTACATATAAAGTGTGACGTTTTTTCCATTGTTATTTTTCCTTTATTTGTTTTTCTTTGTTTTTGAGTCCTTGTTTTGTTTTGTATTTGCTAGGGACTAGCAAAGTCCAGTGTGGGGGAATTTGATCTACGCATTTTACGCTTGATTATTAATGTCTTTCTCTCTACATTTAGCTTTGTTTTATGCTTAGTAAATACGTTTTAACTTATTTTATGTTTTTAGGTAGAAATAAAGGAGGAAACAATAAAGGAGGCGATTTGGAGCAAAGTGAGTGCTAAGGGAGACGTTCCTAATTCCGAAGAAGAACGGATGGTGATGTAATGGCTGACAATCATGGACCTTCAATTACATACTTATGGCTGAAACGGTTTTTGTATAATTGCATAGCATGAATGGATGGAGTGAATGGCTGGATGGTTACACATGGACCTTTAATTTCATACTTATGGCTGAAATTAAGTGCATTCATGCCAATCATCTCCTATATAAAGAGGGCTTTGGAGGAAGAAGAGATCATCACAAATCAAAGAGCCGAACCCCTGTCCTAGAGTCCTCTCAAGCCTCTCCAAAACGTCATAGTCTCCAAGGAAGCCGCACATCTTCACAAACCGCCTCCACCATCCTTCAAGGACCGAATACATAGCTTGGCAATCCCAAGGTGTCTTCATCCTCCATCCATTGAAGGAGCATCAAGCACGGATTAGTATAGGGCAATTCCCTTACTCTAAAAGTGTAACCATGTCTTCTTCTCTTTATTCTTCTTCCTTGTGTAAATTTACGATTACTATGGATTGGTTTCTTGAAGTCTTTTGGTTAAATAATTTTAATTAGTTTTGTATGACTTGTTTGGTGTTCTTCGAAATTGGTTACTCATGCTTATTTGTTCCTAACGCTTAATTTGAATGCAGGGCAATTCCCGGTTTAGATTATGAAGGGTTGAATATCGGGCAATTCCCGAGTTTGGCACTTAATGATGAGATATGCATGTAAAACGTAGCTAATGACTTAGAGACCAAATAGGTTGCATGAAATTGGTTAGGTTATTAAAGGATAGGTAATTTGATGAGTTGATCTTGTAAATATTAGATATAGATTGATTTTCGACAACTATGCATGCTTAGGGTTTTTAGGGTTCTTGATTGTTTGCTTGTCTATGAGTGAAGCATGTTAGAATTCTAAGGTTCCTATTTGTGTATGGTTGCCACGTTTTGTTCTTATATTTCGTAGGAAATTAGTTAAACAAACCAACTTTGCACCCCCATTTAAACCTAGCATAGTTATGCATGCACCCTCAATCCCCGGTTAAGAACGATCCCTACTTATCAATGCTACATCTACAAAGAAGGGTTTTAATTGTTTTCGTGTTTGATTGAGTGTTTAAATTAAGTACTTGAAAAGATGTGAATCAGGTGTGCAGGGGAGGCATATAGCACCTTTGTCCCATTGGAATGTAAGAATTCCCGGAACTCGTCATTGTCAAACTGCGTCCCGTTATCTGTGATAAACGTCTCCGGGATTCCAAACCGGCAAAAGACATCGTTCCAGAGGAATTTCTTAACATTTGCGGTTGTGATCCGAGCCAGGGGTTGAGCTTCTATCCACTTGGAATTATAGTCCACTGAGACAATGGCGTGTTTGAGCTGTCCCGGAGCTGTGGGTAGAGGTCCAATGAAATCAATCCCCCACATGCAAAATGGATATGGAGAAATGATTACTGATAGTGGGACCGATAGGGCCCGGGGAAAGGTTGCAAACCGGTGACATTGAAGACAGGAATCTACCACGACTCTGGCATCCTGTTCCAGAGAAGGCCAGTAATATCCCATTCTGAGGGTTTTGAAAGCCAGGTTACGGGCTCTAAAGTGATTTCCACATACCCCGCTATGAAGTGACTGCAAAACCCGGTCTCCCTCCTCAGGTGTAATACACTTCAAATCAGGGAAAGTATGTCCTTGTCGATACAGTTTCCCATCACGGGTACTATACTGTGCCGCTCGAATCCGTAGTCGTTTGGCCGCTACCGGGTCCTCAGGTAGGGTTCCATGTTGGATGAAGTTAATGAACTCATCCATCCAAGATGGTGGCGGCTTTGCTTCCACTGCGAAAATCTCAAAAAAGGAGAGTGAGATACTTGGTTTCTCCAACGTCTCGACTAGTAAGCCTTTAAACTCGGCATTGGGATCTTCCCCTATTGCAATCCTAGCCAGAGTATCTGCTCTCACATTCTGCTGCCTCGGTATCTGAGTAATCTCAAAGGTGTCAAATTTTTCAAGCAAGAAAGCCGCTAACTTTTGATAAGAGGAAAGATGTGCTTCCTTTGCCTGAAATCCGTCGTTAACCTGCTGCACTACCAGTTGTGAATCACTCAATATGCGGAGATGCCGGGCGCCCATATCTTTAGCGAGTTGGAGCCCTTTGATTAAGGCTTCGTACTCAGCCGTGTTGTTTGATGCTTTGAAGTTAAAGCGTAGAGCATAATCAAACATGTTACCCTCTGGGTCCACCAATGCAATTCCTGCTCCACACTGCCTCTGATTGACTGATCCATCTACAAATATTTGCCAACTCTCCGGTTCAGCTTCTGTAGGAAGAGTTTCAGCAACTGAGGAATCTGCTGGGATTAACTCGGCAATGAAGTCTGCTGCTGCCTGCCCTTTGATTGCCGTGCGCGGTTTAAAGTGCAAGTCATGCTCCCCCAACTCAATTGCCCACTTGACCAACCTTCCTGAGGTCTCCAGCTTTTGCAGAACCTGCCGTAGTGGTTGGTTGGTGAGCACATGAATAGAATGTGCCTGAAAGTAGGGTCTTAACTTTCTTGCTGCTACAACCAAGGCCAGGGCCAGCTTCTCAATATCTGGATAACAAGTTTCCGGATCATTGAATCCTTTTCCAGTATAGTAGACCTGCAGTTCTTCAGACTCTGGCTTTCTTACCAAGGCACAGCTTACAGCCGTTTGCGATACCGCCAGGTATAGATAGAGTATTTCCCCCGGGTTAGGTCTGGATAAGGAAGGAACTGATGCCAAGTATTCCTTCAACTTTTCAAAAGCTTGATTGTGCTCTTCCTGCCATGTAATCCGCTCACGGTGTTGACTCTTGAGAATTTTGAAGAAGGGGGCACATTTATCTGTCAACCTGGATATAAACCGGGATAAGGCCACCAGCCTACCAGTAAGCCTCTGGACTTCATTTCTGGTCTTTGGCGGTTCCATGGTCAAAACCGCTTGAACCTTATCCGGGTTTGCCTCAATCCCCCGAGCGCTCACCATAAACCCGAGAAACTTTCCTCCTGAAACGCCAAAAACACACTTCTCCGGGTTTAATCTCATTCCCTTGCTCAAGGCAATGTCAATAACGGTTTCCAAGTCATCCGGGTGTTTGCTTGTTTCCCGGCTCTTGACCAACATATCATCTATATAAACCTCCATAGTATCCCCGAGATGGTTTGCAAACATGCCCACTACCAGGCGCTGGAAAGTGGCTCCTGCATTCCGGAGTCCAAAAGGCATCACTTTGTAGTAATACATCCCCTTGTGTGTTGTGAAAGATGTGTGCTGTTGATCCGCGGGATCCATCGGAACTTGGTTAAACCCCGAGTATGCATCTATAAAACTCAACTGGGGGTGGCCCGCGGTTGAATCCACCAGTTGATCAATCTTGGGAAGGGGAAAACTATCCTTCGGGCAAGCCTTATTCAGATCTGTGTAGTCGACGCACATCCTCCACTTTCCGTTTGCCTTCTTGACCATCACAACATTAGCCAACCAATCCGGGTATGTTGCATCTGCAATGAACCCGATGTCCTTAAGACGTTTAACTTCTGCTTGAATGGCCTTGTACTTTTCTGCACAAAATGCACGACGCTTCTGTCTTACAGGTTTAATACCCGGGATAATATTGAGGGAATGTGTCATAACTTCTGGAGAGATCCCGGGCATGTCTGCATATGACCATGCAAACACCTTCTGTTTCCGGGTTAGCAGCTCAATCATCCGGGTTCTGATCTCCGGGTCAAGGCCTGTGCCAATGCAAATCTTTCTCTCCGGGTATTCCTCTGAAATCTGAATCCATTCTGTTGTTTCGATTGGGGCTGGCCGGGGGAACTTGGCAGGATACTTCTGGCTCTTCTTTTGTACCGTCTTACTGATGGGCAAGGAATCCGGGTCATCTCTGGGGTCATCGGGTTTGTCAAATGGGGATAGGGAAAAACCGGCTGAAAACATCTCATGCTGGAACTGAGCTGTTGCTATCGCGTTGCATCTGACAGCGGCTTCTTGGTCTCTGCGAACTGTAACCCAGCCCCCGGGTGTAGGTACCTTCATAAGCAGCATATGACCCGCTATAAAACTCTGTAGGCCCCAAAGGGCATCTCTCCCAAGTATGGCATTGTAGGATGATGGGCAGTCCACAATTATGAAGGGAACTACAATTCTTGTGGACTGGTGCCCGGTTCCAACTGTAACCTTTAGCTGATCTGACCCCAACGGTTGAGTTGTCTCACCTGAAAAACTGATCAATGGCTCGTGGTTCCTATAGAGCTTATCTCTTCCTCTTTTAAACCCCTTATAGCAACTGCTGAACATAACGCTGACAGCGGCTCCCGTGTCTATTAGAACCCTCTGAGTTCGCCAATGGTCAATCTGAAGAGTAATAATGAAAGGATCATTATGATGCATTTTCAGCGTGTCTTGAGACTGAGAAAATGACACGGTATCCCAAGGAACCAGTTCTTTGCGGCATTCCTGACGAAGCTGCATTATCTCTAACTCCGGGCCTCTTGGGCAAAGTCTTTTGGCCCGGTGACCTGACACCCCTTGGGTGCCACCCCCGTGAATTGTCATTATCTCCCCATATACTTCAATCAGGTTGACACATGTAGCAGGTGACTTATACTACTGTAGCTTGCCGTTCTGAATCATATATTCAATGCTGTTTCGAAGGGTAAAGCACCGGTCGGTAGTGTGGCCAGACTCGTTGTGATAGGCACAATGTTGCCCGTTGTCCGGCCCTGCCCTTTTGGGAAACTTCCTTTTTGGAGCTGGGGGAATGTCATTCCTATAGCGATTCCAAATTTCTTCATAGGAGGCAGTCAAGTTGGTTATCACTTCATATCGAGGGATGTAAGTGGTTTTTTCCTCCCGGGCTGGATGTCTTGGGTATGGAGCCTCTCTCGGTTTCTCCCTTGGTCTGTTTGAACTTTTGCCGTAGTATCCCTGGCCACTCTTATTCTGCCCTTCCTTTTTTCATCCATTAGCTCGCTGGCTTGTGAACCCGGTATTCGTCCGGCGTTCCCCGAAGGTGTCATACTCGGCTTGAGCTTGCCGAGTTACTTCATTAATCAAATCGTCGTAACACCTGAATCGCTGCTTCCTGAGCTCCACCACGAAGCGGGTTGGCTTGAGCGCCTGCAAGAACGCCTCTGATGCCACTGACTCATCCAAGTGCCCACATTTGGAAGTCGTGGATAGCCAACGGGTTACAAAGACTTTCAAGCTCTCATCATCCCTTTGCTGGACTTTGAATAATGAAGTGGTGCTTCGGTTGGCACTAGACAGCAGGATAAACCGGGAAAGGAACTTCTGTGTCAGCTGACCATAGGTTTCTATTGACAAAGCCGGTAACTTGAGGAACCAACTCAATGCCTCCTCACTGAGTGTTTCCTGGAAAGCATGGCATGCTTGGGCATCCGTGAACCGGGTTGAATCCAACTGAGACTGGAACAACTCTAGGTGTGCATATGGGCAGCCCGTTCCGGCATATTTCTTGATCTTGAATGGCTTTGCTTCTGGTGGCTTTTTATCTGCTTGAACCCGGGTGGAGAATGGGCTTGCGTGGGTAATAAAGGGTTGGTATTGCAGTGGTCCTGTTCCCGAGTTAAGACGCTGCTCAAGTTGAGTCACAGTTTGCGTCAACTGTAAGAGAAGCCGGGTCTGGGCATCGGTTGGGGGAAGTGGTTGTGATTAAACAAAGGATTGGAGAGATGGATAATTTGTGGATTTGGGTTAGGGTGGGCAATGGGTGGGAGAATAGCGGGTGGGATGTATGCACTGTCAAGAGTTCGCAGGTTTTCATAACCCGGAGGATTCCCTTCTGGGGTAATGACATCAGCAGGTCTGGCTGACGTCCCAATGGCATTCGCCCTTTGAGTTAGGGTTGCTTGAAGAAGCCCATGCTCGGCCTGGATAGTCGCTAATTGCTCCCTTACCGTTATTAACTCAGCATGTTCTCGAGTAGATTGCTCCTTCTGAGCAAGAAAATCCTTTTTCAAGAGCTCAAATGCTGCTGCCAAATCTGTTTGGCCAAACTGGGTCTCGGAGGCCCCCGGGTTATCATCCCCTGAGAAATTAAGCCTCCTAGTTGGATCTTGTTCTCCTGCCATTTCCACCGTCCTTAAAAATATTAAACGGGAGGTCTTGAGTTCAGCTCTCAACGAGAGCACCAATTGTTTCCGGGTAAACTCGCGGTCCCTTTAGCGGGCTGCACGGTTCCAGAAATAGCGAACTCCTTCGTACTCCGAGTTTTCCTGTGTAAAGAACAAACACGTCAAAGAGGCGTCCCCGGGTTTACCGAGGGAAGCCACTCCGATGCTTAAGTCAGACACTGTCAGCTAAGCAGAAAACTCAAGAATAGTTAAGAAGTTGCCCGTCCCCTTACTGGGAGGCCCGCGCCGGTATTTATAGTAGCATTAAAGGCAGCATGCTGTGCTTTTCCAATGTGGGAACAGCTTCCCTTGCTTTTGTTTAGCTTTACGGCGAAATGGCCTTGTCAAAGGACCCAGAGTGGCTTCTCGAATCTAACTGGGCTTTCACCCTATAAATAACAATTCAAGCACAATAAACAATGCATATTTAATAATTGACCAGACATTTGGAGGTTCTTTCTTGAGTTGTAACCCGGTAAAGGTGAAATATTAGGTTCCACCTATAAACACTTGGGAAGAATTTTGGTGAAGAAACATCCTCCCAAACTCGTGTGACAACTTAGGCAGAAACTGCCCAGTTTTGCAGCTTGACCTCCGTCTATTGTTTTGATCATAACTCCTTCATCTGAACTCCAAATGCTACGATTCAAGAAGATCTGAAAACTAGACTTCCGTAGCTTTCCAATGATATATGGCTCGCCCTCAGATTCCTCGTGGATATTTAGATATGATTTTCCGAAGTTGATATAAGGTTTCTGTAAATTTCTGCTCGCGGGAAAGATTTCACTCGCGGGAGAGATTTCACTCGCGATACTGACCTCCGGCCATTTTTTTGATCATAACTCCTTCATCTGAACTCGGATTGCTACGATTCCAAAATATTTAGAAACTAGACATCCACAGCTTTCCATCCATATATGGCTCGCCCTCAGATTCCTCCTGGATCGTCCGAAGGAAATCTTTGAAGTTGAGTTATGGTTTCTAGAAATTTCTGTTCGGATCAAAACCTTATGTTTCGGAGTTTCTTCTTTTCCATGGCCTCTCTTGCTGTCCTCCATGAGTCCAATCTTCATGATTCTTGATATAATATGTCCATATACATGTCATCTACACATTAAACCAAATTCCTCAAAAATGACAATGTAAAGGTACTGTGAATCATAAGAGAAATAACTAAGTCTTATCCAAAATCGGTTTTACAACACTTAAGCACAAATTTCTGTATAAATACATGTTTTAGCCATTGCTCTACAGAAAAACCCTTTTGACTCAAAATAAGTAAAAACAACATTACTAAGGAATAAACAAGGTACAAATGAGGGTAAAAACATATTAAAAACATAGCGTAAAATGCACTTATCACTTACTTAGCGCACATTCATTGCAAAAAGTTTTAAACCAAGAGTTAGAACCAAGGGAAGATATAAGACGAGACATGACTGAGGATGACGGGTGACCAAGAAAATTATGTCAAAGAGAGGACGATATGGTGACCAAAGCGTGAAGAGCATTAGAGGAGACACCAAAGACTGGAAGAGGATAGAAACCATCTTTACATGGGCCATAAAACAATAGATGACATGAGCGTAAGTAATAAATTTGATACAAATCAGGAGCAAAGAGTAAAAAAACAATGTTATCTTTAGTAAACTTGACAATAGATAAGAGATTTTTATGAATAGAAAGAATTTGAAAGACATTATGAAGAGAGAATTGAGAATCTCCCAATGAAAGTGTGAGAGTACCAGAATGAGAAATAGGCATAGAGTCACCGTTAACCATGTAAACATTATAAGGACCTTCGTAATTTTGGGGATTATTAACCAGCATAGAGGTCATATGATGAGTAGCACCAGTGTCCGGGTACTAAAAAGGATCATCAGGTTGAGTAAAATGTGCACCGACCATGTAGTGACCCTGATTTCCATATGATTTCTCCTTGAAGTATTTTCCGTATTATAAAAAGATTATGTGGAAATCTCTTGCTTGTATTTGTGAAGCTGAGTTTCGACATTTATTTCCCTAAGAGTGTTACGATTTATTGGCAAACAGTTGACTTTATTTTCCATAGGGTATCTTCGTAAACTCCCTTCACGAAAGTTGTAGTACCCGTCGATACGAATCCGTAGAGACATGGCACGATTGAATCAGACTTCATATGAAAGATTTATAATTAATCAAAGTTGGGACCGATTTAAAAGTAAAAGAGAAAGAAGTATAAATAGGGGAAAAATTTAGGGTTATTCAAAAAAACCCCAGATCTCCCAAATCAGTTTCTCGACCCGCCCCGCGGCTCTGAATTGCCTCGCCAGAGAACTCACCGTCCAGGCCATCATCAAAGCTGTTCTTGGTCTCGTTGGATTTCAGAAGAGTCTCGCCTCCATTTCTAGGGGACTTTTGCTCCCTATCTCGAGATGGAAGAGGATTTGTGGACGAAGGACATAGGCGTTGGGAGACTCTTCAGAATTCATGGTTCGAGAAGGAGTTTGAGCTTGAAGGGAGATGATTCGAGATGGGTTCTACCCTCTGAAGGTGTAGGAGCACGCCAAGGAATGAGTGGTGACTCGAGGAAGAAGCTTCTGAGTTATGGCTAAGTTGACTCAGTGTTCATATCGAGTTAGGGATTCTTGCTTGTAAGTGTTAGTTCCCTAGGTTGTTTTCAAGGTTGTTTGTGTTGTCTTGGTTGTGATTCTATCGATTTAGTTCAAATTGGTGTTGAAATTGTGGAACCTGAACTATTGCAGAATCGATGAGGACGCAGCTACCGATTCTTGGTCGGAGTTGGCCGTTATGGCAGGTATAAGGAGGCTTGTTTAAATGTTAGGATGACTTGAGAGCATTTTGGGAGATCTTTAGGCACAATGAGTGTGCCACTGCTGCTGGCTGTGCAGGCCGTGGTGTCTGTAATGGCTGCAGTGTTGTTTGGTAGTTATTGATAAAGTAGGGGTAGGTTTTGGTTAGTTGTAGGCTGTCAGGGAACCCCTTCTACCAGTTAAGGTGGCTATGTGGTGGTCGTGGTTGTAGAGGTGGCTGAGGTGGCTGTGTGGTGGTTGTGGTTGCAGAGGTGGCTGAGGTGGCGCTGTGGGCGTGGTTCTAAAAATCGGCCTAGTCGATCGACTAGTCGGTAGTCGCCCGGTCACTGAGGCAACTTTGGTCTAGTCGACCAGGAGACAAATCAGGAAAAAATCAGGCTAGTCGGTGAAAAATCGGCCTAGTCGGTCCAGTCGGCTCAACGAGTTTAATATAGTAATGTTTTATTGACTATTGTTAATATTTTAAACATTATACTACCTTTTACAAAAAAATATATGTTATTATATTTTTTAAAAATAAAAATTAATCTAAAAATTAAAATCCGAGTGCTCCCCGACTACTCTCCTGACTACTCCTCTACTCGCTAGTCCTCGACCGACCTAGTGACTAGCGACTTTTAGAACCTTGGCTGTGGCTGCTAGCAACTGCCGGGTAGATTAGTTTTCTCCGTTGTAAGTTGTCAAAAAATGTTATATATGTGTTGTAGTGGTGTGAGTGTTGAATTGTTTTAGTTTTGTTATGAGAACCTGACGACAGTGGGAGGTCGTCGGGTAAGGTCGTTCCCTTGTTGTGATGAACCTTCAGGTTAGGGGGCAGTTGAGGGGTTAAACCAGATTCTTTAGTTTGAACACTAATAATAATAACTGTTTGGTTTAGGTGATTGTGGTGTGTGAAAAGTTGAGCTTGTCTTAGTTTTGTGTAGACACAGCGGGAATTCGGAAGGTGATTAAATCTGATTGAGGTTCTTTTATGAACCAAATAGTTCATTGTTTTATTTTATGAAGTTGTTGGTTTGAAAATGATGTTTTTAATTTCAAATATATGGACTTGATCTAGTAGTCCATAGGGTAAGTAAAATGAGTTTTCTGTTATAAGAACGATTTTAAAAGTATACGGAATGAACTATGTTTGGTGATAATGTTGATCGTGGTCGAAGGACCATTATGGGTGTTTTTGTGCCTTGTTTTTGTGTGGTGTTGGGTGAAAAGTTAAAATGGTCGAGATTGATTTGTTGCTAAGTGAGTAAAATCTCACAAGGTCGCCTAAGGCCGAATTCAATTATGTTCACATAAAATGCTTGGCTTAATTCTTAACGGAAATATAATCCTATCATTTTAAAATAAATGAGCTTGATCGCCAATGGCTCATCGGTAAGTTAAAATAAATGTTTTCTGGTACGTGTGATCATAATTATGGGTCCCTGAAGCTATTCATGTGAGAATAACTAGGGACACACACACACACACACACACACACACACATATATATATATATATATATATATACACACACATGTTATTGAGATAAGTGTTGTGCAGTGTCCTTGTGTGGGCTTGTAGACCATCAGGTCAGTCACAGTTGATGACGTTTTATTGTAGACCTCTGGGTCAGTCATAGTTGGTGACATTTATTTATTTTGGACCTTCGGGTCGGTCACAGTGGGTGACGTTTTGTTTGGACATTCGGGTCAGTCATAATAGTGACGATTTGACAGTATACCGGGAACCAATGTCTTTGGCCAGGTGATTGGTTATGATCAGTTAGAGCTCTAGTCTGTCTGTTGTTGCATGCCACGAGACCCTTCGTGTAAGGCTTTGAGATGCATATTTATTTTCAGTAGAGTGGAGTATGACATTATTGTCGTTGCATGCCATGAGACTATTTTTTTAGGGCTCAAGGATGCATGCTTATTTTCATTGAGTGGAGTTTGACTTTATTCTTGTTGTATGCCTTGAGACCCTTTGTGTAAGGCTTCGGGATACATGTTTTATTTTTTGGTAGAGTGAAAAATATGATTATGATATGTGATTAAGTGTTGGTGATTGTAGAGACTCAAATTTGTATTTCTGCTTGAAATATTATTGTTGGTAAATGATTGAGTCATTGCATTGTTTTACTCAAACGAGCTTTTAAAGCTTATCAGGTTTGTTGTTTTACAACCCAGTGCACCATTTCTTGGTGTAGAGGTTAAACCTACGGGTGTTGATCCGCAGGCATGACTTGAAGATCAGTTCAGGATAGTTTTTGGGTTTTAGCTGCGAGACTTGTTTCATATTCTTTTATTTGATTTAAGAGTGTTTCTCGAATTTTGAGTAACGATGTAACCGGATGTATTATGCGACTCACTTGTTAAGATTGTATTTTATTTTATTACTCTAGATTACTGTTGTTGGGTTTTGTGTGATTTGCAGGTTTGGGATTGTCAAGTTGTTAGATGTTATTATGCCCAAATTTTGAAAAAAAAAACATTACTATTCAAAATTGGGGTCGTGACAACCCAAAGGCGAATGGTGTTAGGCCCATTAAATCGATGAGCATTGAGTAGGCCTATGAAGTGAAGTCATGCATGTTGGGCACCATGCACTATCAGAAAAAAAAAAAAAAATACTTTAGCCGACGAAATGACAAAAAACAGGCCGATAAATTTGTTTTTCGTCGGTTATACCATACTTTAGCCGACAAAAAAGTCATCGCCGGCTATTGTTTTGTGTCGTCGGCTAAAATTAGTACTCGTCGGCTAAAGTATGTTAGCATAAGGAAAAATAATGTCGTTGGCTATTGTTGAAAGACGTGATCAACTATTTTGAACTTTAGCTGACAACTTTTTTCAACAATAGCTGAAAAAATGTTAGACTTTAGGAGACTAAAATATATACTTTCGCCGCCGACGAGATTATTATTTTGTCTGCTAAAGTTCTTTACATTTCCAGATCTTGGCAACAACTCATTCATTCAAAAAATAAGAGAAAAACACAAATCCCTCTCAAATTGTTGGGTGTTGTCAGAATCTGTCCAAAATGAGTTCGTGAAGCTATATATAACCCCATAGCTAGCAGGTACCTGTACACATTTTTTTGATTATATATTATTGTTGATTTTGAGTTTATTTCAATGAATATATATATTCGTATGTTAATTGTTGATATTATGCATATATTATTGTTGATTTTGAGTTTATTACTTAATTACAAATTAACACATACTTATGTATATATATACTGATTAATTATATGTTAATTGTTGATATTATGCATATATATAAGTATGTGTTAATTTGTAATTAAGTAATGTTTTTAATTTCAAGATATATATACTGATTAATTTTTAATTAGTGTATATATGTTCTATTAATTAGTAGATATATATTCTATTAATTAATTAGTAGGGATATTAATTTGTACAATTATAATTGTTAGTAGTTATGTATATATATATATATATATATATTATAAATACATAACTACTAACAATTATAATTTTACAAATTAATATCCCTACTAATTAATCTAGACAGGGTATATATATATATGTGTGGTGATTATATTATATTTAAAATGTATATATAGATGTATACATTTATACATAAAAGAGTTTATATATATATATATTGTCAGGACCCACCCCAAGTTAAAACCCTTTAACTCGAAGTAAATCCTGCGGGAACCACCTCAAGGGAACTTCATACCGAAACCCCCTTGAAATGACCAACCCTTCCTACCTTCCAACTCAGCACTTCCATGAGTATCTAACAACAAACTCTAACTCATGAAGGCATCCTGCTCCCTAACCTACTTAATTAGCTATACTGGGTTAGTCAGAGCAGTCTACTAAAATGATTACCCTAAAGAATTTCAAGCAGCAACGGACTGATCGACTATGCCTCGACTCTTGTACGTGCACGACCTCCGCTCGAGAACCCTGCACCACTGGGCATTTGAAAACGAAGGGCCCAGGGGAGAAACATTTAAAAACTGTCAGGGTGAGTGGACAAAAAATAAAGTATAAAAGCTCCAATTCCTTTAATGCTCTCCCTCTAAGTTTTTCTAAGAAAATCCGCATGCAAATAAAACATAAATAATGCCTTGGCTCATATATAAACAATTATGTGGGGTGTTAACCTCATCCACGAGAAAACCCGACCTGCTCTATCCGGGAAGGTCTAATGACCAGCTCCACCGGAGAGGGTCCCCGACCTGCTCTATCTGGGAAGGTCTAGTGACCAGCTCCACCAGAGAGGGTCCCCGACCTGCTCTATTCGGGAAGGTCTAATGACCAGCTCAACCGAAGAGGGTCCCCGACCTGCTCTATCCGGGAAGGTCTACTGACCAGCTCCACCGGAGAGGGTCCATGCTAGCATACAATCCTTATATCCTTTTCCCTTTCCAAAATCCCTTTAAAACCTGTAAAACCTGTAAACCTGTAAAACCTCGTGGGAATAATAAATCGAAAACCCCTTTAAATCCGTGAGCCAAATTTCTCCTTTTAAAATCCTCCCCCTCCATAATCCCAAAACGGTGATAATCAATAAAACCATACCCCGGGAAAATCCTTTAAAATCACGGGAAGGGTATGAACCTCTTTCCCGGTTTGTTTGCCTTTAAAATCCTTAAATCCCATTTTCCCAAATCACCGTAAAACATATAAATGGAGGAAATCATATATGCAGGAGAAACCAATTAAAATATACAGCATGCAATTTAATTTAAAACAAAGGTCCACTCACAGTACTATTGCGACCTTCCCGCTCGGAAAGTTCCTCGAGCGAAACCCTCGAACTACCCACGTAGTCGAGCCCGTCTCACGTTCAACCAGAGACTGTACAAACAAATCATCATATTAGTCATTTCATCGTTGACTTGGTCTTTTCCTAGTTTGACCAGGAAATCCTATTTGACAAAGAGTTGACCAAAATCCTTTCTTTGATCGATAATAAGTAACAATACCTATCCGAACACCCATCCTTAATCACCAGTGAAGTCCTTGACTCGATCCCATCAACAGCTCCGGCCAACTCCGCTTAACATTATACCAAAACCAAAAGTAATGTATGAATACCACCATCACCGTAGTATAAGCAAGGTATATAATAGGTAACCATGACTTACTCATCATCATCATCATCATCATCATCAATCATCAATCATCAATCATCAACAAGTAACACACTAAGCTCCATCTTCTCCCTTAGACCACATTTTCTCCTTTATAATCATATGGCTGTAAACGACAAACACCTTATCATCACAACCCAGCCAACTAGACAACATTAGAATTTTGTGAAGTAATGAAAACTCAATGCTTCTGTTCCCAGACCCGTACTGCTCTTCCATTCCACAACCATTCAGCAAAGCCAACTAAATACTCTAATTACCCAACTTCTCCAACTACAGCTCTTGTCAAGATCGGCATAACTCAATCAAACCCAATACTATCAAGAACTCTAATATCAGCATCCAAAATTAACTAATCTAAAACCCCAACCATCACCACTACCTTGCCGCTTCCACTGCCGAGCACAGCAGCCCTCACACAGTGTCCCTCTGCCAAAACCCAACTTCTCCAAAAACTTATCAAACTCCAATTCCAATTATACAGATACGTAGAGCTTCATGAGTAGATGATCTTTCATACCTCAATTGTCTTCACCGGTGACCGGAAGACATAGAACGCTGGCCGGGAAAACTCAAACCTTCGTCCGTTTGAATCTCCTTCCTCAGGCCTCTTCTTCGAAAACTAAGGACACAGAGAGAACAAGGATGACGAGGCGAAGCTGTCACCACCACCCGCGCTCTCTGTCGTGGCCAAAATCGGAAAACTCGATCGGAGCACAGTCGAGTTCTTCGTCGGCCGATCTTCTCCCACAATGGATACTTGAAGAAATTGGTAAGGGGGTTTTGTAGATGATGTGAAGGGGAAGAGATTGGTGGTTGTCCGCCGGCGAACGGTGGCCGGAATCGCCGGCGTCGAGCAGAGGTTACCGAAGCCGGAGGAGAGCTCGGGGAGCTCGAGTTGACCGGGTAGGGTAGTTTTGACCGAGTCAAAACTCTTCCCTTATTTATAGGGAATTGAACGGTCCAGATTCAATCTGAAATCGATCCAACGGCTCAGATTCAAAGAAGGTGAAAAGTAAAAAGGTTAAATGGTAATTCTCCTTTTTACCGGATGGATAATTAAAAGTTACCATAAACTTCTGAAATTCACAGAAAATAGCCGGAAGCTCTGAAAAATATTCCAAAAATACCGGGAGACTCGTGTCGACACGTACTACAACATCGAGTCATCAATTCAGGTATTTGGAGTAATTTTAAAAAACTCAAAAATTAACTCGAGCTATAACTTATCGAATTAGCGATCGCAATTAAAAGTCCTCGGTAACTCGTGAATCTCTGTGAAAGGTAACTTTTATTAACTTCAAAAGATTCGGGGTGTGACACCATATGACTTGAAATATTGCAAGTCTTTCACGGCCTTATTTCAGTCTTTGAAAGTCCTAACGGACCCGTAAAGCCCTAGCGGCCCTTGGAAGTCCTAACGGACCCGTAAAGCCCTAGCGGCCCTTGAAAGTCCTAACGGACCCGTAAAGCCCTAGCGGCCTTTGGAAGTCCTAACGGACCCGTAAAGCCCTAGCGGCCCTTGAAAGTCCTAATGGACCCGTAAAGCCCTAGCGGCCCTATTTTTATTTTATAACGTTAACATGCCAGACTGGCACTGTGTAAATTTTGTCAACACTTGCAGATTATGCATCAAATTACCGTGTTATTTGACAGGAAGAATTATGCAAACAGCTTGAATACTCATTCAAAATTCAATTACAAAGCAGAAAGCCGCTACGAATAAAGACTAGTCTACAAAAGCAAAGAAAAAAATCCTCTGAGAAGCTCCAGCTCATGGCGCTGCAGACCCGCTACCCCCGCCAGTGCTCGACCCGTCACGTCCTCCCCGGGGCCGTATAATGAACTGTCCTCCACGGGGAAGTGGCCGGTTTTGAGGACCCCCGACAATACCGCCACGAGATGCACCTCTCCGGGCTGCTGAAGCAGGAACCGGGGGACTCTGAACCGGGTTTGTGGGAGCTCTAGGCTTCGCAGCCACAGTAGGGTTAGGCTGGGAGGCGCCTGCAACCTCGTCAGGTCTGACATGCCCTTGGTGACCATCACAACCCGCTTTGTCGAGCCAGCCTTGGCGAATTCCGGCGCTAACGATTTCAGCACGAGCCTCAGCCCTTGCCGTCCGCAGCTTCAAGTCAAACTCGGGGCTCGTCAAAAACTCGGAGATAGCAGAGACCTTGGCCCGGGAAACCGCCTGAACCAAATCTCCTTTTTGCTGCTCCAAAGAAGTCACTTGTTGCTGCAGCGCCTGGTTCTGTTCGGTCAGCTGAGCTATAGCGGCATCTTGAGAACACCGGTCCTCCCGGTGACCCTCAATGACCCTCTCAAGCTTCGAGTTTTTGGCCACCAACTCTGCCACTTGATCTTCTGCCCTGGCCAACTCCTTCCACGACGAGACCGCTGATGCGCTGGCCTCTTCCCAGACACGAGCCAGGCATTCTTCGCTCGCCGTCACCTGGTCCCGGGCCGCCGGAGGTCGTCCCTGAGCACTCTCTCTCTCTCGGGGATACCTTCGTTGATTAGCCGGTCAGTTGCCAAGTATGACATCCTGACCGCCTACAAAAAAAAGGTTACCGGGTTAGTATCCAGAAAAAAAGAAAAAACCCCAAACACAAGTCACACAAAGAAAACACTTACCCGCATTAGCTTCTCCTGTGTCCTCCGGGCAACAATTACCGGGTCTTCGTGCTCCAGGATGCAGGAGTCAGCGGCACAGTTCTTCACGTCCGCCATCCCTCCACTCGCCAACTCTTCCATGATCTCGTGGATGTCCCGGTGTTGCTTCCTCTCCTTCCTCTCCTTCCTCCTCTTCCTCCTCTCGGACCTCGCAGAGCTGGATGCCTCCCGGGTGCGTTTGCGAGAGGGAACGGGTTCCACTTCGTGAACTTTGTCACTCCCGTCACTACCCTCAAGGTTCTCCTCACTCATCACCCTTTCAAAACCTCCAACCTCTTCACCCCCGTCATCAGCCTCATCTTCAGTCAACTCCTCTTCACCCGGGAGCACAGATGAGGGCATTGCGCTCATCACCGGTACTTCAATCTCCTCTTCATCTGCAAAGGTGAATTGAGTCACCGGTTCTTCAGCTACCGGGTCTTCCGCCACCTCCGCGGGATTCCCATCAATCTCTTCCTCTTCCTCCTGATACACCTCCGTACTGAGAACCTCAGCCAGGTACCCGGGGATCTCGTTGAAGTGCAAGGTATCAACGTAGAATTTCTGAAGATCCCCTTGCTCGGCTTCTGGGCGCAGGAAAGCCGCTTTCGTGGTCAGATCAATATCGTACAGTCGACCATCCGTTGCTTGCGTCCGGATCCCGGCCCATACAGCTTTATCTTCAAACCCGTCGTATATCCCCGGGTTCTTCCGCTTGGTGAACTCCATCGGTAGAAGAGCTACACAAAGAACACATAGCCCGTTACACAAGAGCATACGACAACAGAAAAGTTCAAATGACACTGGACAAACCTGGGAGCTCCATCAACCGGCACCTGCTCTACACGTACAGCCTACAAAGCCGGTATGAACTCCGGTCATCTTGACCCCGGAAGGCCCATAGCATCCTCCGGATCCTCTTCTCCATCACCGGCTCCAGAGGAATGTCGGGGACATCTGCAACACCAACAACATAATTAAAACCCGGGATAGAAAAAAGAGAAGAATCCGGAGAGAAAGAAGAACTTACTCATCAATTGTTGGAAGTCAACCGGCACTTGGAGCGTGTATCCCGGGTCTTGAAAGTTTCTTATTAAGAAACTTTTCTCCCTCCAAGTCCTGCTCACTGAGGATGGCAGGTCCTCGACGATCTTCTTAAAAGCCGCTTTGGATTTCAATTGGATGGTCCCGCTGAAACCCGCCTTTCGGGAGTACTCGGCCCGGTACATGGCATGTAACTCGTGGTATGTCGGCATCTGCTACCTCAATACCTTATACATGACGCACAACCCGAGAAGCTGCCTCCACGTGTTCGGGCCAATCTACCCGATAGCGAAGTTGCTTGCAGCTAAGAGGTACTGCACCTCTACCTTTAGCGGGAGTGACAGGCCGCACCGCAGCTGATACTCGTGGCACAGCGTCCACCCATCCCCGGGAGCGAAGAATTGGTCCTCGGGTTCTAAGGGCCGTATCTCAACGGACTCGGGGATCTTCCAGTTGCTCCTCAACTCCACGATCTCCTCCGCTGTCAGTGAATACCCGGGAGGGTCGAGAGCGGTCCCATCAGTGAAGGTTACAAAGTTGGACTCGGGGACGTGAGTGTCCATTGCTTCATTGGCCATCTGCAAAACCAAAAAACACGGGGACGTCAACAAAAATGCAGATAACCCGGGGACCGCAAAGTTGAAATCCCACCCAGAATAACACAGAAACCCAGAAAAACCTTCTTGGAAACCCAGAAACAGCACAAAATCATCCCAAAACACACGAAAAAAAGGGGAGGAGAAGCTATACCTTAGCTGGGAACGTTTGAAGGGGTTTTGAGGCAGATTCGAGTCTTGGAAACGAAAGGAACAGAGACAAGAGAGAAAGCGAAAGCAAAAAAGCTTGAAAGAGTTATCGGGTTTGGAGGTGAGACAAAACTGTCACTCTCACCCCTATTTATATAGTTAAAGGTGTGCACTGAAGGGACGTTTCGGTTTTTCAAGAAAAACGCCACGTGTCACGCATGCCGCGTCCCAAAACCGAAAAACTTTTCAGTTTCCCCCCACTACAACCCGGAGACGTCGTTTTAAATTCTTAAGGTGGGAAAGGTCTGCGGGTTACGCTTGTGTACGGACAATCAATACGGTGGTTCGAAACATATAAAGAAAAGAAGCAAAATATTTACATACATTGGTCAATCAATACTCAAGCACAAGATATAGCAAACACCGATTAGAGAACACATAAGTGTCATGAAAGATCAAGTTATTACGTTTATGTTATCATAGATGCAAATTAATTCCAACTTTTTATGACTTCTCATGTAACTTAGAACTTACGACGCGCATCATCCTAAGTTTATGTGTCATCTTGTTTAATGCTTACGACGCGCATCACATTAACACAAAATACACTTACCGTTCACGAGTCGTTGGAGACATGATCCTAGGTATGTCGTCACTCATCCTATTAGCATGTAAATCACTTACCCTACCACCCTATGCAGCAACTACAATTGAGAGCCCGACGCGGTGAACTCAACCCTAGATTACTACAGCATATTAAACTCCCCCTTAGAAACATCCGTGCACAAGACTATCTTTAGGTTCGATTATGTGATCAGGTAAGCAATTAATCAATTTGACATCTAATAAACACACAAACATAAACAACTTAAACTAAATCATAATCCTAACATGCAATCTAAATCGTTACACAACAAACATATTAATGTGCAAATCACAAAGAAGAGTTCATAAACATGCTTATTATGCAAAACCAAAAACCAAAGCATATATATATATATCATAACAAACTGTTTTACACAGAAAATTACTACACAAAACCATGAAGGATTTCATTCTTAACCTACCTATATAGATCGGCAAAGATGAAGGGGTGATTCGGCGGAAGATGGCAGTCGAATTGGATGAGAATGGTGGCGGCAGCTTTGTGTTGTTTTCTGCGTTAAAGGGTTTTTGGGTAGAGTAAGGCTATACTATGGTTTTTGAGCAATTGAAAGACACGAAAATTGATGTACATAGTTCCTATTTATACAGAAAATTTAAGGGAAAACCCTAGAGAAACTCGGCAGCTTCAAGGAGACACAATCTTTGTTGGACTTGGTTTCCTCCTTTCATGTTTGGACAAGGATTTCGACTTGGACCTTGGATTTCTGATTTCTTGGACTCCTCTACATGTTATTGGATCGATGTAGGCCTTATACACAAGTTCTTGGGCTCATAGGCACCTCCCAAACCCGTGTGACAACTTAGGCAGAAACTGCCCAGTTTTGCAGCTTGGCCTCCGTCCATTGTTTTGATTATAACTCCTTCATCTGAACTCCAATTGATGCTATTCCAGAAGATATGAAATCTAGACACATACAGCTTTCCAATGATATATGGCTCGCCCTCAGATTCCTCCTAGATCTTTAGATATGATATTCCGAAGTTGATGTAGGGTTTCTGGAAATTTCTGCTCGGATCAAAATCTTATGTTTCGGAGTACTTCTTTTCCTTGGCTTCTTTTGTTGTCTTCCTTGAGTCCAATCTTCATGATTCTTGTTCTCATATGCTTATTTACATGTCATCTACACATTAAACCAAATTTATCAAAAATGACAATGTAATAATATAACGAACCATAAGAAAATAACCAAGTCTTTGTTCCAAATCGAATTTTCAACACTTAAGCACAATTTTCTGTATAAATGCACGTTTTAGCCATTGCTCAACAGAAAAACCCTTTTGACTCAAAATAAGTAAAAACGACATTACTAAGGAATAAACCAAGTATAAATGAGGGTAAAAACACATTAAAAACATGGCGTAAAACGCACTTATCAAACTACCCCACACTTACCCTTTGCTAGTCCCTTAGCAAACTGACTCTAAAACTAAAAACGAAACAAAACTTCTAATACCCTTAAATAGATTGTCTCAGGATCTTTATCATGCATAACTTTCAAGTTCAAACATTCAAGTGAAAGCTCAATTGCAAAGGTTCATAAACATGTGTCATAGCATGATCAAGCAAGAAATTCAAAACTTAGTATAACATGTTTGGCAATTCGATCCTCCTCACAAGGGTTTACTCTCTTCTTCTTTTCACTAGAAAATGGTATTCACTCAATAGTATATGCAAGAGAAAAGATGATAAAATAACAAATAACTTGCATATCTCAACAAATAAAAGCTCTTTGAGAATAACATTTTTCATGGAAAGACCTCATATAACAACTATGTGCAATAATGGACCAAAACCATATGCTTAACTCATAAGAAATTCTCTACAAATCAAATTTAGCTATCTTAAGAATCATGAATTAATCTCATTATTGGTTGTAATGGGGCTTGGTTTCATAAGGTAGGAATTTTTGGATAAGTGGTGCTATAAGAAATCACCAAGACTTAAGCAAATTTCGATTCCCCTTATGTCTCCACGTCAAGTCTCATGAATAGGACAAAGGTCACATAAACACCTTTAGACCTTCAAATAATCACAACCTCCAGATTCACAAACTTTACAAAAACACCAAAACTTTGTGCCATTTTGAAAAATCCGAAATTCTTTTCTTTTTTTTCTTTTTATTCCGATTGTTTTTTTTTCGTTTTTTTTTCTTTTGCCTTTTTTCGGAATTTTTTTTCTTAAACAATTTTTTTTCGGACATACAATTTTTCGGCACATATACAATACAAAATATTGGTGTTTAACCCCACACTTCAACGTTACCCCACACTTGTTCTTTGGCATCACATCACAGCTCCATCGAAAATGTTTGGCCAAGTCTTGATAACAAGGTCAAGGATTAACTATTCTAAGCTGAGGAATTCTGTTTAAGGGTGATGAAAGAAAAGGGTTAATGTAGGCTCAAAGGGGTTTACTAAGGAGTCCCACGACGGGCACAAAATAGGCATAAGTTTTATTTGGCAATGGTGGTAATCCTAAAGAGATTAAATTCAATCATATTCAAAATCAAGACAATTTATGATTATAAAGTTTCGAAAATCACATAAGCAAGTTCTAGTAAATTCTAGAGTCCATTAAAAAGCTATGGCACATAGTCATTGAATATGCAAAGAATAATGAGGTTTTAAAAGATAGTGAAATTTTGAAAGATATGGCATTTATCACTCAAAAAGAAAGTATTTAGGCTCAAATTCTCACATAGGTTTTTATGGAAACAAATTATCAAAACATGCATACTTTTTCTTCAAAAATCTCAAGTGTTCATACCACTTCTCAAAATCCATGAAACTTGCAATTTCTTAAGATAAATGTTAAACCATCAATCATGCATTCAAAGATATAGTTCATCATAGACTTTTAAGGGTATATCCTAAGACTCGAAAACAAATAAAACATTTTAAAAACAAAAAAAATTAAATTAAATTTCAAAAAAAAAAAAAAAATTTTTTGTTTTTTAGAAAATTAAGAAAAAATGTAAAAATTTCGACAAAAAATTGAAAAATTTCAGAAAATTTGAAAAACAAAATACATTACTATGTAACCTCTACCCCACACTTAGAAAATTACATTGTCCTCAATGTAAACCCAGAATCATGTCATAATTTCCTAAGCATGTGTCTAAGTCACATAATAAACACATAAATAAATCAACCGTAAGAAGTGAAGGGATAAGAATGATGCAAACTCTCGTTGATGGCTCCTCCACTGCTATGGTTGAAATGAGTTGCCTCTCATGCAGCGCTTAATGTTTATAGTCTGTCAGCCTAGACTTCTTCTTCCTTTCTGATAGTGTCATCCTTTGTTGTCATGGCTCTCCCACATTGTGTTTTTCAACATTTGTGCTCTTGTTGCTCATTCAACGATGAAGACACAGTATCTGGTAAAGTGTCCTCTTCTCCTAGATATGCATACTTCAAGTGCTTGGGGAGATCTTTAAATTCTAACTTAGGGCCCTGTTCCAAAGATGATAACATTTTGTTAGTAATAATTGGAATTGACAAAGGAGAATCATACCTCTGAGTGTAGGATCGTGCTTCAAGCTTATCAACCACTGCTAGTATGGACAGCTCCAGACTATGCTGCGCCTCTTCATCCCATCTCCATTCTTGTCAAATCCGGCCCTTGCTCAATCTTTCTTAGTGCTTCCAAGTCTTCCTTGCTTGGCTGAGCTCAATTTTTTAAAAAAAAAAAAAAAACTTGCTCTACTTCACTTTGTTTAGTATTGTGCACGATATCATGACCAGGTTTGGCTTCCTTGCGTCCAACGTCACCAAACAATTTCTCGTCAGAACTGGTCATTTATAGGAACCTGTAAAACCAATCTGGCACAATTGAACAAAGATCAAGTGAGCATTGTCAAAAACATAGATAGAATTCGAAACTTAGCTTACATAAAAATTTCGGCAACATCATGGCTTGGCATAAGTTTCGAATTCAATGACATGTAAGCACAAAAGTGTCGGCAACCTAGTAAAGTTGCTAGCTGATTTTATTAACTCTTACTTTCACGGTACGTGGAGCAGTGAAGCCCACTGTGCAATGAGCTTGTTCAGCTCAAGGTAGTGTTTTGCTTTGTCCGATATACCATGAAAGTAGAGCCAATTTTGACATTGAAGTTATAATGCCTATATGCCAAGTTGCTTTCTAAAATCTAAAGCAAGGTGATGCTACGACCCGAGCTTTTGGCTAGGTCGAGCGGATGCCGTGGTTTCAGAAGGCAAATGTCAATGTCACGGAGGGCGAACCCCCTACAGGAACCAGGCAGGACTCGTTTTATGATCAAGGAGGTGGACCCCTATCGACCCCTTCACCGAGAAGAGTGGTCAGTCATGATCTTGAGATCCAGTTAAACAAACCTGAGAACCATATCTATGACAGAACGGCCCCTTACTCAGCTTGGAACAAACTCGGATCCCTAGACCAGTCACCTTATGTTAATCAAAGCCGCCCTCAACCTCATGAAACTTGCAATTGAAGATAACATGAAGGGTTTAGGCTAAGATTAACAAAAGTGACTCCACCTGACATGTTTTACTTTAGAAACTACAAAACATCTCAAGATATAAAAACCATAAACTTCAATTTTCCTAAGTATTTACTAAAGTGTCTCGCAACATACATATATAAAACAATAATCGGCACAAAAGTATAATACAAGAAATCTAGGTACAAAAATAATACAAAACCGGCAAAAACACAAGATATAAGAGAAAATTGTTAGTTGACCAATATACAAAAATCCTTTTTAGCGTCCCCAGCAACTGCGCCAAAAATTGATGTGTCAAAAGTTGATCTGTGCAATTAAAAACCCTATCATTGTAGCTTTAGTAAGTAGGGATCGTTCTAACCGGGGACACTAGGGAAGGATTTATATTCTGCAAAACAAATCGTTAGTACTTTCAAAAGAATACAAGTATAAACATATATACAAAATATTATGTGGAATTTATATGGTGGTTCGAAACATATAAAGAAAAGAAGCAAAATATTTACATACATTGGTCAATCAATACTCAAGCACAAGATATAGCAAACACCGATTAGAGAACACATAAGTGTCATGAAAGATCAAGTTATTACGTTTATGTTATCATAGATGCAAATTAATTCTAACTTTTTATGACTTCTCATGTAACTTAGAACTTACGACGCGCATCATCCTAAGTTTATGTGTCATCTTGTTTAATGCTTACGACGCGCATCACATTAACACAAAATACACTTACCGTTCACGAGTCGTTGGAGACATGATCCTAGGTATGTCGTCACTCATCCTATTAGCATGTAAATCACTTACCCTACCACCCTATGCAGCAACTACAATTGAGAGCCCGACGCGGTGAACTCAACCCTAGATTACTACGGCATATTAAACTCCCCCTTAGAAACATCCGTGCACAAGACTATCTTTAGGTTCGATTATGTGATCAGGTAAGCAATTAATCAATTTGACATCTACTAAACACACAAACATAAACAACTTAAACTAAATCATAATCCTAACATGCAATCTAAATTGTTACACAACAAACATATTCATGTGCAAATCACAAAGAAGAGTTCATAAACATGCTTATTATGCAAAACCAAAAACCAAAACATATATATATATCATAACAAACTGTTTTACACAGAAAATTACTACACAAAACCATGAAGGATTTCATTCTTAACCTACCTATATAGATCGGCAAAGATGAAGGGGTGATTCGGCGGAAGATGGCAGTCGAATTGGATGAGAATGGTGGCGGCAGCTTTGTGTTGTTTTCTGCGTTAAAGGGTTTTTGGGTAGAGTAAGGCTATACTATGGTTTTTGAGCAATTGAAAGACACGAAAATTGATGTACATAGGTCCTATTTATACAGAAACTTTAAGGGAAAACCCTAGAGAAACTCGGCAGCTTCAAGGAGACAAAATCTTTGTTGGACTTGGTTTCCTCCTTTCATCTTTGGACAAGGATTTCGACTTGGACCTTGGATTTCTGATTTCTTGGACTCCTCTACATGTTATTGGATCGATGTAGGCCTTATACACAAGTTCTTGGGCTCATAGGCACCTCCCAAACCCGTGTGACAACTTAGGCAGAAACTGCCCAGTTTTGCAGCTTGACCTCCGTCCATTGTTTTGATCATAACTCCTTAATCTGAATTCCAATTGAGGCGATTCCAGAAGATATGAAAACTAAATACATACAGCTTTCTAATGATATATGGCACGCCCTCAGATTCCTCCTGGATCTTTAGATATGATTTTCTGAAGTTGATGTAGGGTTTCTGGAAATTTCTGCTCGGATCAAAATCTTATGTTTTGGAGTACTTCTTTTCCTTGGCTTCTTTTGTTGTCTTCCATGAGTCCAATCTTCATGATTCTTGTTCTCATATGCTTATTTACATGTCATCTATACATTAAACCAAATTCATCAAAAATGACAATGTAATAATATAACGAACCATAAGAAAATAACCAAGTCTTTGTTCCAAATCGAATTTTCAACACTTAAGCACAATTTTCTGTATAAATGCACGTTTTAGCCATTGCTCAACAGAAAAACCCTTTTGACTCAAAATAAGTAAAAACGACATTACTAAGGAATAAACCAAGTATAAATGAGGGTAAAAACACATTAAAAACATGGCGTAAAACGCACTTATCAGAGTGGACCTTGTTTTTAAATTAAATTGCATGCTCATAGACTTTAATTGGTTTCTTCAGTATATATGATTTCCTCCATTTTATGTTTTACGGTGATTTTGGGAAAATCAAAATTTTATACTTTTAAAGATAAGTGAGCCGGGAAAGAGGTTTCTACCCTTCCCGTGATTTTAAAGGATTTTTCCGGGATATGATTTTATGGTTATCACCATTTTGGGATTATGGAGGGGGATGTTTTAAAAAGGGGAAACTTGGCTCTTGGATATTAAGGGTTTTAAAGTAAAGGCAGAGAACCGGTTTTGGGTTCCTGGAAAGGTTTTTAAATCCAATGTATTTGGGGTAAAGTCATGGGAGATTTGAGTTGGTTTTCAGATTATTTTTCCCATGAGGTTTTAAAGGATTTTTGAAGGGATATGAATATATGTATTGCATGCTAGCATGGACCCTCTCCAGATGGAGTTGGTACCCTCTCTGGATAGAAGCAGGTCAGGACCCTCTTCGGTGGTAGTTGGTCAGTATGACCCTCCCGGATAGTAGCAGGTCAGGACCCTCTTCGGTGGTAGCTAGTCAGTATGACCCTCCCGAATAGAGCAGGTCGTGGGACCCTCTCTGATGAGCTGGTCAATAGACCCTCTTGTGGTAGAGCAGGTCGGTTTTCTCGTGGATGAGGTTAATACCCCACACATTTTTTGTGGATTAGAGCCAAGGGTGTTATTTATGATTTAATTATTCATTGTCTATGATGTGCGTGCATAAGGTTTTTCTTGAAAAACTCTAAGGGAGAACATTAAAGGAAAATATAGTTTTTATATTTGATTTTTGTCCACTCACGCTAACAGTTTTCAATGTTTCTCCCCTGGGCCCTTCGTTTTAAAATAGAGTTTACTATTCTCCCTCTATCTTTTCTGGTTTTCTTTTCCCCTGCAACTCCTCCTGCAGTCCGTTTCTTGGCTTTCTCAGCGTCCCTCTCTTCTGGCGACAACACGAGCACGTGGATGAGCTGGGTTGGTGAGAAGTGAAGATGCAGCAGTGACTTGGAGGAAACCCCGTGGAGGAGTGGTGCTAGCTTGATGCAGGTGGTGACCGGAGGGGCATTCAGGAAGGTTTAGAGAGCTCTGAAAGTCGAGCTGATGAGCTACTGGGTTCATGTTTTGGAACAGATCGAAGGTAAATCGAAAGCCTGATTGCTTCTCTATTTGTTCTTGATCAACTGTGTAATCACAGTGTTGTTGAATTGTTGATCTGGTTTTAATTGTTGGTTGTTTTCATTACATGTTGTCGAGAACCTGGTGATCGAGAAACGGGGAAGCTATGGCGAATTTCCGGCAAGTTGACCGGAATCCGGTAACGATTCCGACGGGGCAGTGAAACCGGCTGAAATGCTGAGAAGGTAGTCTTCGAATTCCTCAGAATGTGTTGTTTCCGTTTAATAGAGTTAAAGAGTCGTAATCGGAAATTACGTAAGGAAACGTATAAAAACGGAAACTAACCGTAATTTGGGAACCTTCCATTTTAGGAAACCTTCCATGTTTGGAAACCTACTAATTTGGGAAATTTTCCATTTTAGGAAACCTTCCATTAAGGGAAAGTTTCTATTTTGGAAAATTTCTATTTTTCAGAAAAACGGTTAAGTAAAGAATTGAAGTTTAACGAAGTTTGACACAGTTTGGTTAAAATCGTAAAGTGTTAAATCGTTATCGGAAAATGATAACTGGAAATTCTGGAAAATGTCAAGTTGACCATGTTAAGTATAGTTGGTGATTCACGTAAATCGACAAATCGACTCTTGGTAAATAAATTGGTTAATGTGACACGTTGGGTGTCCATAGTAATTCAACAATTTACCATGTGACACCCTAACGTCATTAAAATGGTAAAGGGAAGTTCGGAAGTTTAGTCGACTTCCGGTAATTTGAGTAAAGAGTCGATGACTGGAACAGCAAGTCAAAAAGGTTAAAGTGCCATAAAAGGGAATTTGTTGGTCAACTTAGTCAATGTGGTCATTCCTGGTCAAACTAGGAATGCTGAGGTCTATTGACTATTATTGTTTCTTAGTTGCTAAGCTACCCTAATTCTGCAGTGAATCGTTTGGACGAGGTAGCTTATGCGGTGACCTCGGTTTATCCGAGGCGGTTCCTGGATGCTTGGAGCTCACGAAAGGAACAGTAATTCCAAGTAGGGAATCTGAACCCCCTTGGTAGTGGTTTTATATATTTATGAGAAAGTGCATGATTTTGTGTATGCTCATGGTCGAAGCCTCGGGAAAGTTTTCTTTATATTAAATGATAAATGATTTATGATTGGGCCAAGAAAACCCGAGGCTAGACATAAAAGATTTTTATACGATGATGTGATATTTTGAGCACCGTTGTCCTGATTTCCGGTGCGTGACCTGAGAGTGGCGGGACCTAGTATTTAGACTACGCTTCCCACGGTGTCGATGACCGTGAACCTCTGGAAGGGCAATGCCCTATTTGTTTTAATTATCCCACTTACGCTCGTCTCGCACAGAGTTAAGCGAGACGTAAGTGCGGTGTGTTGTTACGAGAGAATTGTTGGGCATTAGCTGTGTCACGCCCCGACCCAAGATTACCTCCCTAACCCTGGGTTAAGACGTGCGGGACCTAACACAAGAGAGATTTACTCGAAATCCCCCTTGAGCCAGGATAACCCTATTTAAACAGTCCAAGCGGTGCCGGAATAGACCTCAAACCGGAGGTTATCCCGATTCCCACATTTGAATCTCAAATGTGCCATTTAAAGAACCTAGGGGTTCTAAATATATTTATGACTGCACCCGAATCCCGGTCAGGCTGCCTACGTACCCTGTCTTCAGGGATCAAGCCACACGTAGCTCTTATTTGACTAACGTCTTAACCGGGCGAATCCCGCTATTCTATTTATCGGTTGCTTTCTAAATGAGGATAGCATACACCTAAAGCATATCCTGAGTTAACCTCTCAAATGAGGTATCCACCGACCAACTAATCCTCGGGATTAAACCGAACATTCTACCATTCATAACAATAACAATCATACACGACAAGACAGATAAAAACGGCAATCACACGATTATAAACAACCATCACGCATAACTATAAAACATAGTGGCATCCACGTAAATAAACCAAACCATGGGCATTTAAGATATTTCCCCCTACTTGGCATCCCTAAAAAAATAACTATAATTACCAGGGGTATTTATGGAATTACCACCTCAATGGCATTCCTGTAATTAGCCCAAAACTGTCAGGGGCAACATGGATATTCTAGCCTTAATGGCAGTTCCGTAATTAATCTGAACTACCAGGGGTCTTTTAGGTATTACAGCCTTAGTGGCAGCCCCTGAAAGTAAACAAAACAGCTAGGGGTAATATTGGAATTCCAGCTCTAGTGGCAGCCCGGTAATAACCTTAACCTACCAGGGGTATTACTGGGATTTAACCATGATGGCACCCCTGTAATTACCCTAGACTGCCAGGGGCAGTTCTGTCATTTTACAATCACGGTAAAACAGTAAAAACCCGGATCTACCATGGTAAAAATCCAGGAATTTACCGTTCTCCTTTAAAATGTTTCCGGTCGGCCTACCGACCGATTTCTACCCCATTTATCCGGCCACAACCCTCCCCCAGTCGCTCCTCACAGCAACAACAACATTCATCAACATGAATTGCACATCCAGCATAAGGAAAAATAAGGAGGGAGGGAGGAATTTTCTTACCTCTCAAGCTCCTGCCGAAGGACCCCGAACCCACCGGCAACAACTGCACAGTGCCACTCGGACACTCACATGCACCAGCCGTGCCGGCGTCTCCCAACGGTGCTCCCCACATCACCTTCATCCTCCACAGCCTCTGGTGCCCTCGATCCCTCCCCTGCACGTCTGGACCTCGGCCCGCTTTGCTCGACAATCGAGGTGGTTGACGAGAGGCGCGACAACCACCGGCGTGCGCCACAGCAGGCCTGATGGAGCCCTGGCTCCGACCCGAGAGAGAAACGAGAGGAGAAAGAGACCGAGGGGAGAGAGAAAAGAGTGAGAGAGCGGGAGGAGAGAGTGCGAACAGGAGAGTCCCCCCCCGATCCGGTTTTGGGTATATATATATCAACCAACGGCCCAGATTTGATTTCACAAATCCAACGGTCCAGATCTGCCAATGACTAGTTACCATGAATAGTAAGAAGATATTTTTCCTATTTACTTTTACCGCACGGTAACAACACTTTATCCCTCATAACTTCCGCATACGAACTCCGATTAATTTATAGGACATACCCACGAGTTCGTATTAACGTCCTCCACATCTTTCCCGAAGAAAACTCCCTCAAATTCTCGACTTAACGCAAAGTCCTCTTTTTCTACGGTAAAGTAACTTATCATTTGTTACTTCCGTAAATTCGATAAATTCGTAACTAACAACTCGTAATAACATAATCTATCCCTCGGGACATTAATTCTATTTTTCCCCAAAACTGAGAATATCTCGATAATAATTCGGGGAAAATTAACAGTGCGGTTACCATTCTCTGTAACTCGCCTAATCCCGGTAAAAATGTTAATTTCGGGACGGGGTGTTACAAGCTGTAAATGGACACTCTCGCTACTATTCATCTTCAGACGCATAGGTAGTTGGCCCCGGTTTGCTGTATAGACAAACCCAAGATTCGGTCACAGAGATTCGTGAAGCCCTGCAGGCTGTATTGTTCATTGAGTGCTCTGGCCCCTGTTTTAGCATACTGCACTGTTTTTCCTGAAAGATATGAAATGATGATTTTGTGTGCCAAGGATTTTCTAAATGGTTTTATTAAGAGCTCAAATCTATATGTAAATATATGATTTTATGGTTTTCAAACTTATCATTGGTGGGCCTATATGTGAGCACGCAAGAACGACGCTCACCCCTACAACAGATGGTTTGCAGGTACTGTGACAGGATAGATAGAGAGAGTTGTGTATGGAGCCTCATTCCTTCCTCGATGTTTGGTCCAAGATGTACTCAATATTCCAGTCTTACCCTTCAAGTCATATACCAGAGCCTTTTACATAAACAACAAAGGAGTCACCCTGATTCATAAACCTTGTTGTATATTTTTATTGTTGTCGCTAAAGTTTTTAATTGACCCCTATATCTTTACTACCTTCCACGAAATTGGAAAATCTCTTATGAATGTTTTAAGAATTTTATGTGGTGCCATTCAAAGTATTAAAGATGAAATTTTATTTTACTTACTAAAAAGCCTACGACTTTAGGTTAATAAGTTGTTAGCACGTCTTTCGGACATGTTGGCTTCTTATTGGCTTAAATTCGTGGCTACTGTAGTTTCCCTTCCCGGGGTGCTACACCCCACACCGGCGCACCACCTTCAAAATACTCCTCTCACTCTCCTCTTCAAAACCCCCATAACAATTCATTCCGGTATCCATTATGGAATAAGATTGGCCGAGTGGAGACGCGACTGTGCTCACCGGATTTTGGCGAGTTCAGGCGACGGCGAGGGCAGCAAGTGGTAGGGTTCTTCTTCCCTCTTCTCCCTCTTCCTTTTCCATGTCTTTAAGCGTTCTATTTGAGCCTGAACGAGTTCTTCCTTTTTTTGTGTTCGACGGCGAGTCACTGGCGAAGAGGTTTTGGTCCTCTGGTGAACGATTCGTGCCTAGGGGGTGATGCAGCGCTTATTTGGGCCTACTGGAGTAGCATGATCGTTTGTTAGGACGACGGGGGGATTGCTGGTGAGGTGGTGGGAGGAGTACAGTGAGCTGCAGTTAGACTTGCAGCCGAGGAGAAGCTTCTGGGCTCAGGTCAATGAAGATCCGAGGATGGAGTCCGACAGGGAGAAGGCTGAGGAGCAGCTAGATCATGGTTTGGAGTAAACCAGAGGTGAGGTTCTAGTTTTAGGCTTTTGTGTCTCCTGTGTGTTGTTGTTGTTATTGTGCGTTTATCGAATTGGTGTTGTTGTTGCTGAAATTGTGTTGTTTTTGTGCATGTTGTCGACAACTTGGTCATTGGAGGAAGCAGGGAAGTTATGTCCGATTTCCGGCAAGTTTGTCAGAATCCGACAGAATATTCCGGTGACTTGCCGGAATCCGGTGAAACGTAATAAGTTCCGACAGAATGCCGAAAAGGTAGAAATCGAATCCCTGTTAAGCTTTTAGTCGAAAAGTTCTGTTAATTCCTAATTTGAGTAATTACGGAAAAATTGGACGTAAGTAGGAAGTTTCCATTTTGGGAAACTTCCCATTCTAAAGAACACTTACCATTTTAGGAAACTTTCCATTTTGAGAAACTTTCCCCTTTTGGAAGGTTTCCATTTATGAAAGATTGACTGATAAAAAAAAAGGGAAAGGTCAATCTTAGTAACCGGTTAAGTTAAGACAACCGGATCTTTAAGTGAGATTCTAGGCAACTCAGAAATCTTAGTCTGAAACCGAGTTGGGCGCTGTAAATATTTCGGATAATTTCTTACCGGATATATCGACTCATAACCCGTGAATTGGTGAAGTGGTTGTTTGGGTGTCCATAGTAATTCCACAAATTACTATGTGTGAACCTAATCTCAAGTGAATTATTAAAGAAAGTCGGTATGTTACGGTTGGGTAATCGAAAATAAATCTATTTGCTGAAAAGTTGTTAAAAAAAGAAAGGAACTTGGTCAACACGTGGTCAAATAGGATTTCCTAGTCAAACTAGGAAAAGATCAAGTCAACGATGTAAAGACTAATATATTGGTTTAATTGTACAGTCTCTGGTCGAACGTGAGACGGGCTCGACTACGTGGTTAGTTCGAGGTTTTCGCTCGAGGAGCTTTCCGAGCAGGAAGAAGGTCGCGATAAGTACTGTTAGTGGACTTCATTTTTCAATATAATGCATGCAGTAGACTTTAATTAGTTTCTCCTTTATATATGTGATTTCCTCCATTTTATGTTTTACGGTAATTTTGGGAAAATGAGAATTTTATACTTTTTAAAGATAAGTGAGCCGGGAAAGAGGTTCCTACCTTTCCCTTGATTTTAAATGATTTTCCCAGGATTTGATTTTATTGTTATCACCGTTTTGGGTTATGGAGGGGGATGAAATTTAAAAAGGGGAAACTTGGCTCTTGGATTTAAGGATTTTAAAGTAAAGTCAGAGAACCGGTTTTGGGTTCCTGGAAATGTTTTAAATCCAATGTATTTATGGTAAAGTCATGGTAGATTTGACTTGGTTTTCGATTTATTTTCCCACGAGGTTTTTAAAGGATAAGGTTATATGTATTGCATGCTAGCATGAACCCTCTCCAGATGGAGTTGGTACCCTCTCTGGATAGTAGGTGGTCTAACCCTCTTCGGTGGTAGCTGGTCCGTAAGACCCTCCCGGATAAAGCAGGTCAGGACCCTCTTCGGTGGTAGCTGGTCGGTTGGACCCTCCCGAATAGAGCGGGTCATGGGACCCTCTCCGATGAGCTGGTCAATAGACCCTCTCATGGTAGAGCGGGTCGGTTTTCTCGTGGATGAGGTTAATACCCCATGACAGGACCCACCCCGGGTTAAACCCCTTTAACCCGAAGTAAATCCTGCGGGGACCACCTCAAGGGAACTTCTTACCGCAACTCCCTTGAAATGGCCAACCCTTCCTACACAACTAACTAAACCGGGTTAGTCAGAGCAGTCTATAGAGATGATTACCCAAAGAATTTCAAGCAGCAACGGAAATGATCGACTATGCCTCGACTCTCGTACGCGCTCGACCTCCTCTCAAGAACCCTGCATCACTGGGCATTTAAAAACGAAAGGCCCAGGGGAGAAACATTTAAAAACTGTTAGAGTGAGTGGACGAAAATGAAATATAAAAACTCTATTTCCTTTAATGCTCTCCCAAAACTTTAATGATTCAAATATCATTTATGCATGCCCACAATTACCAAATTTCCACAAACGCATGACAAGGTAAACAATTAAAGAATATGGGAAGAGAAATGTTCACCAAACATAATAAGTCTGACCTCTCAGACTAGGGTCGGAGCTAAGAGCTCTAGTAGCGCCCTCACGCTACGCTATGCTAGCTAGATAAAATAATACGGTCAACCCTTATAATATCAACCTGACCTCTCAGGCTTGTCTGACCTCTCAGACCAGGGTCGGAGCTAAGAGCTCTAGAATATGTGATAACGGTCAACCCTTATAATATCAACCTGACCTCTCAGGCTTGTCTGACCTCTCAGACCAGGGTCGGAGCTAAGAGCTCTAGATAAAGTGGAAATGGTCAACCCTCATAGTGCACTACGTAGTTTGCCTGACCTCTCAGGCTAGGGTCGGAGCTAAGAGCTCTAGTAGCGCCCTCACGCTACTCTAACTAGCATATTTATTGGTCAACCCTTAAAATAAAAATTCATAACAAGACAATAATCAAATTCTCTTCCCAAAACAATTAATTAAAACAATTCCTTGTCATATATGCATAAAACCAATTTCCAACGAAGTCTCGGGTTCAAATCCATTCGAAGGACGGCCATCACCGTCTATAACCATTTTCGGGAGAAATAGAAAATTGAGTAATAATGTAAATACTTCACGCATAAGTGTCAATATCTCAAACCATAGTAAAAATCTTTAACCGAGGCTCCCGCTAAACTTTAACCAAATAAAATCGTTCAAGAACCCGAGAAAGATATAATTCTCGAAAACCATCATAAAACCATGCAATTAACTCAATAATTAAAGCATGCATTTATTTAAAATAATATGTCCACTCACAGTACTATTGCGACCTTCCCGCTCGGAAAACTCCTCGAGCGAAACTCTCGAACTACTCGCGTAGTCGAGCCCGTCTCACGTCCGACCAGAGACTGTACAACAAACCACTATATTAGTCATTTCATCGTTGACTTGGTCTTTTCCTAGTTTGACCAGGAATCCTATTGACCACTTGTTGACCAAGTTCCTTTCTTTAGCATTTTAACCTTTTTAACCTTCTTTTCCGGTCATCGACTCTTTTTCAATTTACCGAAAGTCCGACTCAACTTTCGAACTTTCCTTTATTACTTTTAACTTGACGTTAGGGTGTCACGTATTAATTCGTTGAATTACTATGGACACCTAACGTGTCATATTAACCAATATATTTAACCTCGAGTCGATTTACCGATTTAACATTTTCTCATAAATGGAATCATTCCAAAAAGGGAAAGTTTCCCAAAAATAGAAAGTTTCCTAAATTGGTAAGTCTTCTTTAGAATGGCAAGTTTCCCAAAATGGAAACTTCCTACTTACGTCCAATTAACCGTAATTAATCTAATTCCTTAATTACGGAAACTTTACGACAATTAGGTTATTGAAAGAATCAACTCCTACCTCTTCGGCATTCAGCCGGTTTTACCGTATCACCGGAATCTTCGTCGGATTCCGGTGACTTGCCGGAATTTCGCCATAACCTCCCCGCTTTCTTCGTCACCAAGTTCTCGACAATAAGACAACAAAACCACATCAGAATATTCTCCAACAACAACCAATTATCACAGAACACCAAATTAAACAACAACATTGTGATCACAGGGAAACATCACTCACCATCTGTCGACCTAAACTCAGACTCGATCCCAATACCACTGCCTCGGCCTGCACACCACAATTCACCTCCCGGACTCCCCAGCAACTCCTCCACGTCTGACCCTAGCTGCTGCCCAACACTTCGAGCAGCCTAGGAGTCATTGCTGCTGCATTGTCCACACACACAGTCGCTGCTCCAAGTTCCACCATCATGCTATAGGCTCCAGCAGAAACTCGGTGAGGCTCCCTAAGACACGGCGGAGACGTCAAGGACTCCAATGTTCAACCGCCGGGAGTCCGCCCAAGAACCCAGAAAAAAAAAACCCAAAGAAAGATTTTGAGTTTGGGGTCTCAAATCGAGCATACTAGGAAGTGAAATTGAAGATGAAAGAGAGGAAAGAAGAACCCTACCTCATCTCGGTCGAATTATGGCCTGAAACGCCGAACTTCGTCGGAGCACCGCCGCCCTTCATCTTGAACGATCTCCCTCCACCTTTGGCGCCTAAGTGTTTTGAGGTATGGGCTTTGTAGAGAATGAAGAGAGGAAGATCTTGGTGGTGGCGCGCCAAAGTCAGGTGGACGGACGCGCCGGCAGTACCAACCAAGGCGGAGAGACGTCGCTGCGCCGAGAAAAAGAGGAGAGAAGAAAGAGATCGAGTTTGACCCGATTGGTGAGTTCTGACCAAAGTCAACTCAACTACCACCCTTTTATACTCGAATGAACGGTCCAGATCAATTCTCCAAAAGATCTGACGGTCCAGATCTAAAGAGAGTAAAAAGTAAAATGGTTAAATGGTAAAACTCCTCTTTTACCGGATGGATAATTAAAAGCTACCATAAGCTTCTGAAATTCACAGAAAATAGCCGGAAGCTCCGAAATATATTCCGAAAATACCGGGAGACTCGTGTCGATAGGTACTACAACATCGAGTCATCAATTCAGGTATTTGGAGTACTTATAAAAACTCGAAAATTAACTCGAGCGATAACTTATCGAATTACCGATCGCAAGTAAAAGTCCTCGGTAACTCATGAATCTCTGTGAAAGGTAACTTTTATTAACTTCAAAAGATTCGGGGTGTGACACCCCACACATTTAATTATGGATTTAAGCCAAGGGAGTTATCTTATGATTTATTTATTCATTGTCTATGTTTTGCGTGCATAAGGTTTTTTTTAGAAAACTCCAAGGGAGAACATTAAAGAAAATAGAGTTTTTATTATTTGATTTTTGTCCACTCACGCTAATATTTCTCAATGTTCTTCCCTGGGCCCTTCGTTTTTAAATGCCTAATGTTGCTGGGTTCTTAAGCGGAGGTCGCGCGTACAAGAGTCAGTGTTGCAGGGTTCTTGAGCGGAGGTCGCGCGTACAAGAGTCGGGGCATAGTCGATTAATCCGCTACTGCTTGCAAATTCATTAGGGTAAATCTTCCATGTAGACTACTCTGACGAACCCAACTTAGATAGTTGAATAGGTAAGTGAAACGTCGATGTGACTTGGGGAGAAGGTTGGCTCCATGATTTAGGGGTTATCTTAATTTGTTTTTAGAAGTGTTTAGTTGGTTTGTAAAACGGGTTGTCCATTTCAAGGGGGTTTCGGTAAGAAGTTCCCTTGAGGTGGTCCCCGCAGGATTTATTTCGAGTTAAAGGGGTTTAACTCGGGGTGGGTCCTGACAATACTAAACTAGAAAATTCCAAAACCTAACCAAAACTCCTCCAAAAATTACCAAATTTAAACCTTAGACTCCTCACATTATATATTATTTAATGGGCATAAAAAACTACACAAAAAGTGACGGCACCACCGCCAGCTCCGCCGCCGACAGCGGTCGCCGGTAGAAATTCATGCCAAAATTTCGGCGACCTCCGATCACCATCAAATTTTAACAGAATCTTTCTCACAACATTCCGAACAACTTTATAGTTCAGCTCAAATGCCAAATCCTAGTCTAACTAGGTCAATCGAGCAAAAACATAAAAATCCTAAATTCCAAACTTTAAAACTTTTGATTTGATGATTCTCCTTACCTACGCCGAGTTGGATCGAACCATTTTAAGGGTTTTCTACCCATGAAGAGCCCAACCAAACAAGCTAAGAAGCTCCAGCTATGGTGGTCGGAAGTGGAAGTTCTGACCATGAACACAAAACGAACAGCATCTCTGTTCTTAGCCTGGCTGCACCTCCAGTTGCTAAAATCCTGCTACCAAACCACTATAGACTTGTAGGAGATCGAAAGAGCTTTCCAACGATACCTCACTTGCCCAAATCCGACGTCGGATGACCAAGATATGGCCAGAAAACCAAGAAAGGGTCGGGATTTTTCTCAGAAATTTCAACTTCACTTAATGGGAACTTACCTCTCCTTTTATAGTAAGTTTTTCATGAATAGTAACTTTTATTTTTAGACGATAACTTCTTCATACGATCTCCAATTTGAGCGTGCTACATGTCCACGAACTTGTATCGACGTCCTCTACGACTTTCATGAAGAAAGTTTTCCCAAATCATCGACTTAACAAAAAGTCAACTTTACGATCATTGTACGGATAAACGGTTACTTTAAATAGTAAAAGACCAAAGTAACCAACCGTATAATTATTCTAGGATCGGGATGTGCCAGTAGAAATTTGAGAAAATTGGATGAAATTTAATGAAAAACTAGAACATTTTAAATGAAATTTTAAAAGATATTTGTTTTCTATATTATATATTATATTTGAAAAGAAAACTTTGAATAAATATTGATCTATAAGAAGTTCTAGTAATTTAAAATGAAAAAGTATGTGTTAAACCGTTAATAATGCTTAAAAGTTTATTTTAAATATCTTTTTTATGAGTGAAAACTCAAAGGGAGCATAGACGGCTAAACCATCACGCCTTATATACATATATTAATACATTTCACATGAAATTAAATAAGTATTTTAAAACCACGTAGAAGACATATGAGGATCAATATATTTGACTACGAGTTAAATGGGAAAGAAATCGAAGGACGATATAGGGTATCAAAATAAAATATAAATATACACGTGTGTATATTAAAATAATAAATTAAATTACAAAATCAATTATTCAAATAAAATTAACTAAAAGTCTAAAACTCACCAAAATGTAGAAGCATGATGAGATTAATGTATGTATGAGACTATGAGTTAAATGGAAAAGAAACTGGAGGATATGTGGTATCAAAATAAAATAAAAATATACATATGTGTGTGTATTAATTAAAACAATAAATTAAATTACAAAACTAATTATTCAAACAAAATTAACTAAAAGTCTAAAACTTTTGGGAAAAGTATGGAAATTTTCAAAAATATCCCGAAATATCGGAAAATTTCAAAACATTCGATCGAGAAATACTTAGAATGTGAAAGATATATCGAAAGGTCACGAAAATAAAAATTTCAACAAAATCTAGTTGAAATTTTTGATTTTTAAGTATTTCATTCACTACTTTCATCGTTAATATCATTATTTGGTGGTGTAGAGACGTCTAAGGCCTGGACCTTTAGCTAGCTTGTAAAAAATGGTAAACATTGCGTGTGTTTTTTAGGTTTTTGCGGTAATCTATAAATGTTGAGTTTCTCCAATACTTTAAGTACAATACTCTACTTTTTCCTCCACTAAAACTTGGCACTAACATTTGGAGTAGATCGCATCACTTATTTGAACATGTTTCATGTTTGTAGTTATGGACACTCCATCTTCTCCACCTTGCATTTATCCTCTTATTGATCGAGCCATGAGAGAAAACCAAACTAAACACTATCAGGATTCGATCCCGTGCTTTGGGATGGAAGTTTACTTGGTATTGTCATAGAGATGATTGCTCTTGGCTCAATTGATTAGTGTAGAAAAATTAGAGCCAGAATTGAGAAAAGCTGGAGTTGGGAAAAAGAAGAGGAAACAGATTTCATCACACAGTATGAAGGTGAGGTGAACCATGTCTAAGAGCAGTGTAGTTGCGCAATTTCAATTCCTGATTCCGTTACTGGTAATGTGTTTTTTGTTATATAACAAATCTAAAGTATAGATCGAACACGGTCGAATCATAAATAAATAAAAGAAAACGTACACGCGCTCTCTCTCCGTTTTGAAGAGGGCTATAAATACGCACATACAATACAAGTTCAAGGAAAGAGCCAACATTGGAAACTGATTAGTATACTGCAATCCAACGGCTACTTTTCTTCAAACCAAAAAAAACAAAGAGGACCCGACAACTTGTCCTTTGGCGTCGTGGGGTTCCCTTTGCCCTTCAAGGCCCGGCAGAACAGATTAACGCGCCATTGTTAGAGAGCTTAGAAATTGAGGCGAGAGGTGTAAGTGGCTTTGGGAGACCAATTGCTTGGAATGACATCCCGAGCGGTGAGGCTTCTTGCAGTTGCTAGTGTGGTTATCTTGACTGAGAATGGCCCTCTCAAAGGTCCTCCTCCTTCGATGCACCAACTTGCTCCCCAGACATGCCTCATCGCTACCCACTCACTAGAGCTCGCCTGCCATTAAGCCATATATATACATTCACTAATAATCTAGAAAATAAGAATGAAATGTGAAGAAGCATGGTACCTGTCTTAGATGCATTGATCCGACGTCTCCATCTCCATCCTCAAACTCAACCAGAAGTGAGAGCCAATAGTTGGTTGAACCTTCATTCACATGGAAGGCCACCTGCTTCCCAGGATATTTACAGGGCGTCCTGTACAGTATATAAGAAATTAAGAGAATAATAGTCCCCGAAACGACAAAACATGACCGTTAGAAAAAAGCAAACGGCAGTAAACAAATAAAAACAGATCGATACCGTCGGTAAAGGACGGAGAGTTCGCCTCGGTTTCTGAGGAGGCCATGTTCTCCGGCAATAGCCATGCGTCCAAAGGCGGCGCCACTGAGGTCGAAGTGGGTCCGCCCACCTGAGCAGTAGCCACCAGGGCACTCGTCGGTGACGATTATGGTGACGGCTCGCCTGGAGCAAATGGACTTGTCCAGACACTTGACTTTGTAACAGGCGCCGCAACCCTCGCCGTTCTTGAACAGAACCGGGCTCACAGCGCCCACTCTCGCTCTCAGAGGCTTCACATCGACCAAGGACCCGTACCCGCATGCGCCGCCGTCACTTCCGTCACCTTCGGGACTGCCGTACCAGGTGGCTGTCGCGGGAAGCCAATGCGAGCTCTGAGCTGAAACATTAATGGCTGCTCGCACCGCAAAATGGAGCAGCAGCCATAAAAACACAAATCCACGGAGCTGCATTATATCTGTATGTGGTTGGTAATGAATAAAGCTAAGCTAGCTAGATCTGCCGGCCGCTGCTGCCTGCCGACACTCGAGAGAGAGAGGCCTCTGTGGAGTGTTATGCTTTAATAATGCGATGTTTAGAACAGATGCCCAAAAAAAAAGAACAGATGCCGAAAGGGGAATGTTAGTTTATTTAATTTACGAGACATGCCGCCCCACCGACGGTTAAGGCGTTAAATGCGCATGTCACAGTAGGGTGTTTTGGTCATTTGCTGCTTGTACTGTTAAGGCTGCACGTGATCTCGCTCAGTGGCCCAGACCTTCACCGATGCGGAGTGCCCTATTTTGTTCGCTGCCTGTTTATTTGAATCTTAATGGATTCCTACGTGTGTGGGTGACAACGGTATTACCTGGAAAAGACGGTAAATAAGACCGCATCATACAAGTCTGATTGATTGGTTATCTGATTTATGTAATCATAATAAGATAACTAGGGGAATAATATCGTCCACATTATAACATCGGGATTACAAAATCTATATTCACATGCAATCAGTATCTTCAATATCTTGGATTATTCTCAACATGATTTCTCTGTCTACTTTGATTTTCTACCAACTTATAATTGATGAAGTGAGTTGATGGCTTTTCTCAATTATATCAGCGACTATGCAACAGTGGAAGAAAATGCACAAAAACCCTAAGCACTCAAGCCACTACCAGAACAACCATTTTAGCCGATGAAATTTTTTCGTCGGCTAAACCTTAAATTTCGTCGGCTAAGAAGTCGTCGGGTAAAATCCGTCGACCAACACTATAGCCGACGAAATTATTGTTCATCGTCGGCTAAAGTCATTTATTTAGCAGACGAATAAATTTTTCGTCGCTTAATTTCTGGACTTTAGCCGACGAAATTTATTAAAATTCGTCGGCTATAGCTATTATTTTTATTTATTTATTTAACTTTAGCCGACGAATTTTATTAAATTTCGTCGGCTTTAGCTATTATTTTTATTTATTTATTTAACTTTAGCCGACGAATTTTATTAAAATTCGTCGGCTAAAGTTATAATTTTATAATTTTTTTTATGTAATTATTATTTTTTTCTTTTTTTTTTAAATTTTAGCCGACGAATTTTAATAAAATTCGTCGGCTATAGTTTTTTTTTTTTTTAAATTTTATTTTATTTTTTCTTTTTTTTTAAAATATTATTTTTTTTTAAAACTTTAGCCGACGAATTTTAGGGTATTTCGTCGGCTATAATTTTTTTTTTTTTAAATTTTATTATTTTTTTTATGTAATTATTTTTTAAAAAAACTATAGCCGACGAATTTTAGGGTATTTCGTCGGCTATAGTTTTTTTTTTTTTAATTTTTTCATATTTTTTTTCTTTTTTAATTTATTGTATTTTTGATTAAAATTTTTACTTCTTTACACCGAAAAAGGAGTAAGGAGGAGGAGGAGAAGGTTAGGAGAGGGAGAGGAGGAGGAGGAGAAGAGGAGAGGAAGGAGGAGAAGAGGAGAGGAATGAGGAGGAGGAGAAGAGGAGAGGAAGGAGGAGGAGAAGAATTTAGAGAAGTAGGAGGAGGAGGGATTTGAAGGAGGAGGAGAAGGTTAGGAGAGGGAGGAGGAAGGAAGATGAAGAGGAGGAGAAGGTGAAGAGGAGGAGGAGGAGGGAAGATGAAGAGGAGGAGGAGGGAAGATGAGGAGGAGGAGGAGGAGGGAAGGAGGAGGAGGAAAGATGAGGAGGAGGAAAGATGAGGAGGAGGAGGAGGGAAGATGAAGAGGAGGAGGAGAAAAATGAAAGATAAAGAAAATTTTGAACTTTAGCCGACGAAATTTCGTCAGCTAAAGTTTAAAATTTTAGTCGAAAAATTTTAAAATTTTAAAAATCCCCGCCAAAAAATTTGAATTTTTAATTAACTTTAGCCGACGAAATACCCTAATTTCGTCGGCTATAGTTATTTATTTTATTTATTTATTAATTTAACCTTAGCCGACGAATTACCCTAATTTCGTCAGCTTAAACCCTAAACCCTAAACCCTATACGTAGAAGCTTCAAACGAAAAAAAGTCGTGAAATAAGATATGACCGGAATGGTGAAATACGTCTATACTTGAAAAATCACGTAATTCCGGTAAAGTCTCGGTACCGATAATTGCGGTTAACTCAATTTTCCATTCTTTCTCCCTAGAGGTAGCCCTATCTCCGGTAGTTATTTTTCATAAAATTTTTATACCACTGGTTGCGTCTCATCGATTTGAAACTATTTTCAGTCGAAGGTCCGGGCAAAATACGTAATTTAGATGGTCAAATGACCGTTTCCGTGCATTAAGGGGTTTGACTTACGTGATTGACCGTAAGGATCGAGCCCTTAACGTTGTCAGATTAAGTTAAATTTTTTCCTATATACATATTTCAACATAATGATCATATCTGACGGTCGGAATTTTGTTTCTCAACTTTGATCATCGGAATCACAACATGTGTACTAATGTTGTATAACTTGTTTACTAAGCTTTAAGTAAATGTTTCGTTTCTAAAAGAAACTGTACGTAGAAACTTCAAACGCAAAAAAGTCATGAAATAAGATATGACCGGAATGGTGAAATACGCCTACGGTTGAAAAATCACGTAATTCCGGCAAAGTCTTGGTGCCGATAGTTGCAGTTAATACAATATAGAGGTTTGACTTACGAGATTGACCGTCTAGATGAAGTCCTTAAATTTATCAGATAAAGTTGAATTTTTTACCAGAGATATATTTCAACATATTGATGATATCTGATGGTCGTATTTTTGTTTGTGAATTTTGATGACCGGAATCACAACATGCCTACTATTTACCATTATTTATCTATACGGGGAGGCCTATCATAGATGGGTAAATGTCTCAAAATTTTTAGATGGACAGTTGCGTCTCATTATGGTGAGTGTTTGTTGTGTTGAAGGTTCGGCCAAAATACCTCATATAGGTGTAGATATGGACATTTTCGTGTTTTAAGCGTTTAGAAAAACTTCATTTTGAAGCCTTAAACGAACTCGGATGGCCAAAAAAGGCTGTATGTCATAGCAAAGCTATGAGTTTGACTCGTACGGCCGTTCTGCTTCCAGATTGGTATCACAATAGTCAATCGGACACCGAAATATCCGTAGTACAATTTTATAACTAAAAGTTACTTTAGCCGACGAAATACCCTAATTTCGTCGGCTAAACTTTTCAAATTTCGTCGGCTAAAGTTCACATACTATAGCCGACGAAAAAAGCACTTTAGCCGACAAAATTTTTTTTTGTCGGCTAAAATTTAACTATAGCCGACGAAAAAATTAGTTTAGCCGACGAAATTTTTTTTCGTCGGCTAAAATGCCACTTTAGCCGACGAAAAAAAATTTCGTCGGCCTGCTTTTAGCTATTTCGTCGGCTATAGTCTTTTTTCTGGTAGTGAGCCTAGAAATCGGGGATTATGCAAACCCCATTCTGTTGGGAGAATATATCTCATATCAGAAAAGTGACAAATAATATATAACGTATATATAAATGGATCATTCCTAATTGTACCGAGACATTTTGTGATTAGAATCCAACACCTTAAAGGTGGTTAAGTTGAGACAGTATCGGTATAAGGATGATCCACGGGTCACACATGTCATTATTTGACTTGGTATCAGAGCGGTCCCTCTCCAGTTGCTTCACCATGAGCCTAGGTTCATTCTTTCAGGAGTCATGGCTCTGGTCTGGTTCTTTCAGAGTTTGGAGTTTGAAATTGTTTCAGAGTTTGGTTTGGAGTTCTTTTTGAGTAATTTCGGAGTTTGGATTTGGGGTTCTTTCAAAGTTCGAATTTGGAGTTCTTTCGATAGGTCATGGGGCCAGGGTTTATTTTCTTAATCAGTTTCACATGCAGACCTAAAAGTTAGGTTGCACGTGAGTACGAGTATTGGAGAGGAAAGATCTCACATCAGAAAAATGACAAATAAAATATAACATATATGTGGGTGGATCATTCCACTATCAGAAAAAAGACTCTTGCTGACGAAATAAAAAAAAAACAGGCCAACGAAAAAAAATTTCTCGCCTAAACTAATTTTTTCGTCGGTAATAGTCTATAAACTTAAGCCAACAAAATTTGAAAAGTTTAGTTGACTAAATTGTGATACCATTATGGAAGCGGAATGACAACTCTCAATTTAATTACCCTGCAATCGTTAGTAGTATGGAAAAGTAGGGATCGTTCTAATCGGGGACACCAAAGGGTAATCGAACGAAGAGAAAAACAAACAACTTATAAAAAAGTATTCACATATATACATTGAAATATTGGAGGTTAAGATTGATTTAACTAACAAATAACCTACTGAAAATTAAACCTAAGCTACTATATACAAGTGATCAACATACTCAGGCAACACATAACACGAAAAACCATCAAGAACACATAACAATTTCATGCAAGACCGGGCAGCAATGTTCAAATTATCTTAAACACTAACCAATTCTGATTCTAATTAGGGTCGTTGCTGTTATCTAATCGTTAAGACTTCTCAATTATTTAGAACCATCTTTGCGCTTGATCCTAAACATGAATGCTAACTCATTTAAAGACACGTTGCGTAGAGATTAAACAAGAAAACACATAAACACAATAGTCAATCGGAAACATGATCTAAGGCATGACGTCACTCATCCTATTAGCATGCAAATTATCAGAATTATATTCCCCCTAAGTTAATAACAAAGACCAAGACTACTTTGCGTATGAATCGATCTAAAATTATTATGGTAGATGAAACCGCACCCTAAGGACAACCATGGCCAAGGCAGCCTCAAGGATTGATTTAGATGCATGAATTCATGACAATTAATCAATTAGAAATCCAGAATACTTAAGAACATGCTACTGCCCCTAAACCTAAATCACGAAATCATCATAAGTTCAAGAAGTTATAAATCGAAACATAGAACAATCAAAGATCACAAAGAAATTCGAAAACCATGTTTGATAAATATACAAGTTCTAAACCAAATAGGTTTAGGTTTTCCTTCTTGAACTTGGTTTGCTTGTGTCACATCCCGATCCTAGGATTATATTACAGTTGGTTGCTTTGGTCTTTTACCATTTAAAGTGACCGTTTAACCGTACAATGATCGTGAAGTTGACTTTTTGGTAAGTCAAGAATTTGGGAAAACTTCCTTCTTGAAAGTTGTAGAGGGCGTCGTTACGAGTTCGTGGACACGTAGCACGCTCAAATCGGAGTTCGTATGAGAAAGTTATGAACAAAAGTATAAAGTTACTAAGCGGTGAAACGGCTATATATAGGAGTTACCGGGGTGAAAAATCAGATTTTTTCACCCGGCTCTCTCTCCTCTCCCCCGACGGGAAACGCTGCCGGATTTTGCTCGCGCCACAGCGCCGCCGTCCGGCCACCAATCGCCGCCGCACCGGTCCCAAAAGTTCGGCCTCCGAGTCTACTTCATTTCTAGGTAAGCTTTCCGACCTAACTCGCCGTAAATCGGGAGAAATTCCGACTTGTTCTTCATGTGTACAGTAGAATTTCGGGATCGAATTTCTCCCTCCCTAGTGACCTGTCAAAATATGACATGTTAATCAATTTAAACCCTATCATTGTACTTTAGTAAGTAGGGATCGTTCTAGACCGGGGACACTAGGGAAGAACTTATTTCTGCAAAACAGATAGTTAGAAATATTCACACAATATAAACAAATATATACATAAAGAATAATATGGGGGGTTTATATGAGTTTCGGCAATAAACAAAACAGAAAAATAAAACAAGAACAAATATGTACAAGATTGGTCACTTTATCGTTTCAAGAATATAACAAGTAAACTCCGATTAGCATGCAAATAGTTTTATGAAAGGTTAAATTATCTTATTTATGTTTTCACAATTGCAAATTAGTTCCAACCCTTAAGACTTCTCAAGTGTTTAAAGTTGTCTCAGCGCTCAACCCTAAACTATGTGACTACTTGACTAAACTGTCTCAGCGCTCAATCTAATCAAGCAACACTTACCGTCCACGAGTCGTTGGAGACATGTTTCCTAGGTATGGCGTCACTCATCCTATTCCACATGCAAATCTCTCACCCTACCATCCCTTGTAGCACCTAGGACCGAACTGTCTCAGCGCTCAACTCGACCTAGAATACCACGGCACATGAAACACCCCCCTAATAGCTAACCTGTTGCAATCAAGCTAACCTAAAGTTCGATTATCTGCTCGGGAGAGGATTAACTAACTTAACAATTGTTAAACACACAAATACAGATTCTTTAACTTCTTTTACAACCCTAACATGCATACTAAATCGTTACACAACTCACATGTTATTAAAAAGATCACAAAGAAAAACTTAACAACATCCGAAATTGTATAAAACCAAAAATCCAAAAATAATATTTATGAAGAACAATAAACACAGTAACAATACACAAAGACATGGAGAAATCCATACCAAATCCTACCTAAAAGGTTCGGCTAAGGCAAGGATGGTTGGTGGCAAGGGATGATTGATGCGGCTGCAAGGGGTGTTCGGCGGCAGCTTTGTGTTTTGGCTGTGTGAGGGTTTTTGGGTAGAGTTTGGCTATACTATAAGACTTAAAACTGATAAAGGACCTCCTAAACACGAGCTATACAGCCCCTGTTTATACAGAAATATTGAAGAGAAACCCTAGAGAATTCAGGAGCTTCAAGGAGACACCTTCCTTGTTGGGCTTGGTTTCCTCTTTTTATCTTTGGACAAAGATTTCGACTTGGACCTTGGATTTCTGATTTCATGGACTCCTCTACATGTTATTGGATCCATGTAGGCCTTATACACAAGTTCTTGGGCTCATAGGCAGCCGAAATCATGGACAAACTCGGCAAGGACAGACTTTCCCGGTTTGACCGGAAAAGCTCCATACTTGGTTGTTTCGGCTGCCATGATGCATTCTTCAAATCTTCTTCTTTAATGCAGCTTCCCATGACTTCATTAAGCTCTTCTTAAGTCCTTTGACATGCTTGGGAAGAATTTTGGTGAAGAAACATCCTCCCAAACTCGTGTGACAACTTAGGCAGAAACTGCCCAGTTTTGCAGCTTGACCTCCGTCCATTGTTTTGATCATAACTCCTTCATCTGAACTCCAAATGCTTTGATTCAAGAAGATCTGAAAACTAGACTTCCGTAGCTTTCCAATGATATATGGCTCGTGCTCAGATTCCTCCTGGATATTTAGATATGATTTTCCGAAGTTGATGTAGGATTTCTGTTCGCGGGAGAGATTTCTGCTCGCGAATAAGATTTCATTCGCGGGAGAGTTTCATTCGCGAGACTGACCTCCGGCCATTGCTTCCGGCATAACTTCTTCCTCAGAACTCGGATTGCTGCGATTCCAAAAGATTTAGAAACTAGACATCCACAGCTTTCCATCCATATATGGCACGTTCCCTGGTTCCTCCTGGATCGTCCTCAGAAAATCTTTGAAGTTGAGTTATGGTTTCTGGAAATTTCTGCTCGGATCAAAATCTTATGTTTCGGAGTTTCTTCTTTTCCATGGCCTCTCTTGTTGTCCTCCATGAGTCCAATCTTCATGATTCTTGTTCTCATATGCTCATTTACATGTCATCTACACATTAAACAAAATCCATCAAAAAATGACAATGTAAAGGTACGGTGAATCATAAGAGAAATAACCAAGTGTTTGTTCCAAATCGAATTTACAACACTTAAGCACAAATTTCTGTATAAAGACACATATTAACCATTACTCTACAGGAAAACCCTTTTGACTCAATATAAGTAAAAACAACCTTACTAAGGAATAAACAAGGTACAAATGAGGGTAAAAACATATTAAAAACATAGCGTAAAACGCACTTATCACCTAGATCACCATTTGATGAGTTCTTTATATGTTTAGGATGAGTTTTAGGTGTACTACAATCCCCTAGAATTTGGTAGCTTGATTCGAAGTGTGTAGGGAGAATTGAAGGATTGAAGTGTAAATTTTCGGGGTCTAGTGTTCATCGAGTTTTTGACCTAGTTAGAGGCCGAATTGGCCTTCGAGTTGAACTAGAAAGTTGTCCCAAATGATGAGACGAAGCTACTGGTGAAATTTGGTGGCGATCCGAGGTCGCCGGAATTTTGGCCGGAATTTCTGCCGGTGGCGGTGCCGCCACTTTTTGGGCAGTTTTTCATGCCCATTAAATAGATTATATTGTGAGGAGTCAATGGTTAAAATGTGGTAATTTTTGGAGGAGTTTTGGTTAGGTTTTGGAATTTTCTAGTTTAGTATTATTGGCGGATAATTAAATATTATTCCAACCATCGATTATTGCCGGTTAAGGTTTAAGGATTATTTTAAGGTCTCCTATGGTATTAGTGAAGTGGTTGAATGGGTGTCCATAGTAATTCCACAAATTACTATGTGTGAATCTAATGTCAAGTGAATTATTAGAGAAAGTCGGTGTTACGGTTGGGTAATCAGAAACGAATCTGTTTGTTGAATAGTTGTTAAAAAGACAGGAACTTGGTCAACACGTGGTCAAATAGGATTTCCTGGTCAAACTAGGAAAAGACCAAGTCAACTGTGGAATGACAATATGATGATTTGTTTGTACAGTCTCTGGTTGAACGTGAGACGGGCTCGACTACGCGGTTAGTTCGAGGGTTTCGCTCGAGGAGCTTTCCGAGCGGGAAGAAGGTCGCAATAGTACTGTGAGTGGACCTTTGTTTTAAATTAAATTGCATGCTGTATATTTTAATTGGTTTCTCCTGCATATTTGATTTCCTCCATTTATATGTTTTACGGTGATTTGGGAAAATGAGATTTAAGGTTTTCAAAGGCAAACAAACCGGGAAAGAGGTTCATACCCTTCCCGTGATTTTAAAGGATTTTCCCGGGATATGGTTTATTGATTATCACCGTTTTGGGATTATGGAGGGGGATGATTTTAAAAGGAGAAACTTGGCTCACGGATTTAAAGGGTGTTTTCGATTTATTATTATTCCCACGAGGTTTTACAGGTTTTAAAGGGATTTTAAAAAGGGAAAAGGATATAAGGATTGTATGCTAGCATGGACCCTCTCCGGTGGAGCTGGTCAATAGACCTTCCCAGATAGTAGCAGGTCGGGACCCTCTTCGGTAGTAGCTGGTCAATAGACCCTCCCGGATAGTAGCAGGTCGGGACCCTCTTCGGTAGTAGCTGGTCAATAGACCCTCCCGAATAGAGCAGGTCAGGACCCTCCCCGATGAGCTGGTCAATGGACCCTCTCGTGGTAGAGCGGGTCGGGATTTCTCGTGGATGAGGTTAACACCCCACATAATTGTTTATATTTGAGCCAAGGCATTGTTTATGTTTTACTTGCATGCGGATTTTCTTAGAAAAACTTAGAGGGAGAGCATTACAGGGAAGAAGAGTTTTTAAGTTTTATTTTTTTCCACTCACCCTGACGGTTTTCAATGTTTCTCCCCTGGGCCCTTCGTTTTCAAATGCCCAGTGGTGCAGGGTTCTTGAGAGGAGGTCGAGCGCGTACGGGAGTCGAGGCATAGTCGATCCATCTGTTGCTGCCGCAATTTCTTAGGGTAATCATCTTTGTAGACTGCTCTGACTAACCCAGTTTAGCTAGTTAAGTAGGTTAGGGAGCAGAATTCCTTCATGAGTTAGGGTTTGTTGTTAGATACTCATGGAAGTGCTGAGTTGGTATGTAGGAAGGGTTGACCATTTCAAGGGGGTTTTGGTAAGAAGTTTCCTTGAGGTGGTCCCCGCAGGATTTACTTCGGGTTAAAGGGGTTTAACCCGGGGTGGGTCCTGACAGCTTGGCCAACAAGACTTCGAGATTCTAGAGGCTTCTTTGGCCGAATTTTAGACTTCTAATTCTTCATTGGACTTCTCTTCATGGAATAGGCTTCATGGATCGGCTGCTTTGCTTCCCCAGGTCCATTAGGAACACTTCCTCTCGGTAGCAATAAGTTGCCCTGTTTCGGCAGACTGACCTCCGGCTATTGTTTCCATCATAACTCCTTCCTCTGAACTTGGATTGCTGCGATTCTAAAAGATTTAGAAACTAAACTCACGCAGCTTTCCATGTCTATAATTCCTTGTGAGTCATACTGGAGAAATTTTTGAAGTTAGGTGATGTGCCCAGGAAATTCCTGCTATTGCTGCTCTTGGCCACTTTGATGTTGCATTCCATAGCTCCGATTCTCTTGATTATTTTTCCCATGAACTCTTCTAAATGTCACCTAAGTATAAGAGAAGTTAAATCAATTTATGACTGTGAGACCCCGACTAATTTTATTAATTTTCCGACACATCTAGGGTTCATTTACGACTTCTTTTCGGTACGTTGAGAATGCACTCTAATATTTTAATATCAAAGCGAACGTCGCCACTTGCGTATGAGTATTTACAGAATGTTTTTCCGACACTCTACGTATTTGTCCTGTTTTACGGACGTGATGGTGAGCGTTTTTAACCTCACACACATATAAACGTGTGATCAAATCAAACCTCACAACTTTATAACCCTGCAAAATGTCATCGTTAGTACGAATAAGTAGGGATCGTTCAGTCCGAAGATATTGAAGGGTAATCGAAAACAAAAAATGTTAACATAATCAAGTAAACATAGGGGGAATATAAGAGTTTATCATCTAAAGAAACTAATACTTAACAAAAACCTTAAAACTAATTATATACAGTTGATCAACCACTCCACACAAAACACATAGCACTCTAAACATGTAACAAACTCAAATAAAGGAATAGGGCAGCAGGTTAAAAACCGATTTCAAAATCCAATTTAGTTCCAATTTAATTAGAGCCTTCGCGGTTATTCTAATAATTCAAGACTTCACAAGTATTCAGAATTAACTTCGCGTATAATCCTAAACATGGTACTAATTGGTTTAAAGACACTTCGCGTAGAAATTAAACACAAAAAGCACATAAACACAGTAAGTCGAATTGGAGACATGTTAGCAAGTATGGCGTCACCTCATCTCACATCGACATGTAAATTTCTAGAATTATTCTAGCTCTTAGAATAAACACAAATTAAACCAACTTCGCGTATGATTTAACTTATATTCAATCAGCATATGAAATCAATACACAAGGAACAACCATGGCCAAGGCTACCCTTGTGCATATGACTTTTGTGTACACAAATTCTGAAAATAAACCAAATTACATCATAAATTCGATCAATAATCTACTGCCTAAGACTTAAATTTGAACCATTACATGCATATATTGAGAATTAAACTAAGAAAAAATCGAAACACATAAGGGAATCCAAGGAACACTTCATAAAACATAAGAACATCCATAATTCATTACAAAATTCATAAAGAAAATCGAATATGAATACAGAAATTGAAACAACCATGAATGATGTTGGATTCTTGGACTGACTTTTTCTCTTGAAACTTGTGAAATTCGGCTGCTTTGGAAGAGGTGCCGATCTGCTTTTGTGTGAGAGGGAGGCGATGTGTTGTGGAGAGGGCGAACTGATGTGGTGAGGACGAACTGTGTTGTGTGGGGGCTGTTCTCTCTATGTGATGCGGCTGTCTTCTTTGTGGATGGATCGAATTCTTTTTGTGAGAGGAGATGTGTGTTTGTGTAGGGGCCGATCTCCTTTGATGTGCAGCTGCCGAAATATATATAGGGAAGAAGTAGGGTTTGCTTCAAATCCCTTTGTGGGCTGGACTCTTGGCTGCAATCCTTCTCCATTTAGGTTAAGGATTGCTTCTTTCCTTGTTGATTTAGAACTTTAATTCGGCAGCCTTCTTCTCCTTTTGAAATTTGATTCGAATACAATCTCTCCCTTTGAATTTAATTCAGCTGCAATCTCTCCCTTTTGGAATTTGATTCGGCTGCAATCTCTCCCTTTCTCATGTTTGGAATATTTCTGTAAATGAGAGAGAAATAATTGTTAGTCAGCAACAAGAATATATATAGAGCTTAGCAATTCTAATTCAATAAGGATTCCTAGTTCAACTTAGTTTCCTTATTAAATAAGGATTCCTAATTCAATGAGGATTCCTAACTCAACTTGGTTTCCTAGTTAAATAAGGATTCCCATTTCAATGAACTTCTGAAAATCTTCGTTGTTTTAAAAATACCGAAATTGACTTTACATTCCTAGTGTGATTAGGATTCCTAGTTTGATTAGAGTTCTGCTAAAACTCCTCATTTTCTTCTATTTAAGCACGTTTTCACTTGTTCTCCACCAAACAGTCATGGCTCAATCTAACGACTCGAATCTACAAAATTAAGAGTTAAACAAAGTATAAATAGGGATAAAAACACATTAAAAACGTAGCATTTTATACTCTTATTGTCAGGACCCACCCCGAGTTAAACCCCTTTTAACCCGAAGTAAATCCTGCGGGGACCACCTCAAGGGAACTTCTTACCGCAACCCCCTTGAAATGGACAACCCTTCTTATATACCGACTCAGCACTTCCATGAGTATTTAAAAACAATCCCTAACTCATGAAGGCGTCCTGTGACGAGGCCAAAAGTTGACCTGTGCAATTTAAAACCCTATCATTGTAGCATTAGTAAGTAGGGTATCGTTCTAACCGGGGACACTAGGGAAGGATTATTATTCTGCAAAACAAATGTTAGTACACTATACATGTATACGAAATCGAATGGGATTTTTGAAATGGTTCGAAACAATAAAAAGAAATAAACAAAAAATAAACAAACATATATACAAGTGATCATTCAATCCTTTCAACATTTAGAACAGCACAAAGCACCAATTAGTTAACATGCAAGGTTATGAATTGGATTAACAAGCAACATTTATAATTTCGAACACTTCAATTAATTTCAACCTTTAATGACTTCTCATGTGTTTTTAGGAACTTCAAATATGTCTGAACCTAAAACATATATGTGTCACCTTGTTTAAACCATCAAATATGCCTAATCTAAACAAGATACACTTACCGTTCACGAGTCGGTTGAAGACATGGTCATAGGTATGGCGTCACTCATCCTAATAGCATGCAAATCCCTCACCCTATGCAGCAACTAGAACCAAGCCATCAAATATGCCTAACTTGATCCTAGATTACCACGGCAGATTAAACTCCCCCCTAATAGTTAAATTGGGTACCATTCAAATTAACCTAGGGTTCGATTACGTGCTCAGGTGATGATTAATCAATTAAAGTTCTCTAATCATATAAACATAGCAAGTTAAGTCTTTTATTCACAACCTAAACATGCATTCTAATCGTTATGTTCAAACAATCACATATAAGAAATCACAAAGAAGAATCACATGATCATGCTTGAAACATAAAACCGCAAAAACAATATTTATATATATATTCAATGAATTTTGACAAACACATAGAGTACTCAAAAGCTTACATAGATCCATACCTAAGACCTCCTAGAGAAAATCGGCAAAGGTAGGGTGAAATTAGCGAAAGAATGGCTGAACTCTCCGGTGAACAACGGATGCGGCAGCATTTTGTATCTCTAAGTGTTTAGGATTTTTGGGTAGAGCTTGGCTCTCTAAATATTACAAAGGTTGAAGACACTAAACTAAGAGCTATACATGTCTATTTATACAGAAAATTTCGAACAAAACCCTAGAGAATTCGGGAGCTTCAAGGAGACACAACCTTTGTTGGACTTGGAATCCTTCTTGGACTTGGTTTCCTCCTTTCTTTCTTTGGATAAGGATTTCGACTTGGACCTTGGATTTCTGATTTCTTGGACTCCTCTACATGTTATTGGATCAATGTAGGCCTCATACACAAGTTCTTGGGCTCATAGGCAGCCGAAATCATTGGCAAACTCGGCAAGGACAGACTTTCCCGGTTTGACCGGAAAAGCTCCATACTTAGTTGTTTCGGCTGCCATGATGACTTCTTCGAATCTCCTTCTTCAATGCAGCTTCCCATGACTTCATTAAGCTCTTCTTAAGTCCTTTGACATGCTTGGGAAGAATTTTGGTGAAGAATTTTGGTGAAGAAACATCCTCCCAAACTCGTGTGACAACTTAGGCAGAAACTGCCCAGTTTTGCAGCTTGACCTCCGTCCATTGTTTTGATCATAACTCCTTCATCTGAACTCCAAATGCTGTGATTCAAGAATATCTGAAAACTACACTTCCGTAGCTTTCCAATGATATATGGCTCGTCCTCAGATTCCTCCTGGATCTTTAGATATGATTTTCCGAAGTTGATGTAGGGTTTCTGGAAATTTCTGCTCGCGGAAGAGATTTTACTCGCGAGAGATTTTGCTCGCGGGAGAGATTTTGCTCGCGAGACTGACCTCCGGCCATTGTTTCCGGTATAACTTCTTCCTCAGAACTCGGATTGCTGTGATTCCAAAAGATTTAGAAACTAGACATCCACAGCTTTCTATCCATATATGGCACGTTCCCTGGTTCCTCCTGGATCGTTCTAGGGAAATCTTTGAAGTTGAGTTATGGTTTCTTTAAATTTCTACTCGGATCAAAATCTTATGTTTCGGAGTTTCTTCTTTTCCATGGCCTCTTTTGTTGTCCTCCATGAGTCCAATCTTCATGATTCTTGATATAATATGTCCATATACATGTCATCTACACATTAAACCAAATTCCTCAAAAATGACAATGTAAAGGTACGGTGAATCATAAGAGAAATAACCAAGTCTTATCCAAAATCGGTTTTTACAACACTTAAGCACAATTTTCTGTATAAAGACATGTTTTAGCCATTGCTCTACAGAAAAACCCTTTTGACTCAATATAAGTAAAAACAACATTACTAAGGAATAAACAAGGTACAAATGAGGGTAAAAACACATTAAAAACATAGCGTAAAACGCACTTATCATCCTGCTCCCTAACCTACTTAACTAGCTAAGCTGGATTTGTCAGAGTAGTCTACATGGGAGATTACCCTAATGGATTTGGGGCAGCAACGGATTGATCGACTATGCCTCGACACTTGTACGCACGCGACCTCCGCTCAAGAACCCTGCACCACTGGGCATTTGAAAACGAAGGGCCCAGGGGAGAAACATTGAAAACTGTCAGGGTGAGTGGACAAAATCCTTTAAAAACCTGGAGAAGGTCCATCTGGAGAGGGTCCATGCTAGCATGCAATACATATCCTTATCCTTTAAAAACCTTTAAAACCTCGTGGGAAAAATAAATCAAAAACCAAGTCAAATCTCCCTGACTTTACCCCAAATACATTGGATTTAAAAAAAAACCTTTCTAGGAACCCAAAACCGGTTCTCTGCCTTTACTTTAAAACCCTTTAAATCCAAGAGCCAAGTTTCTCCCTTTTAAAACATCCCCCTCCAAAATCCCCAAACGGTGATAACAATTAAAATCAATAATCCGGAAAAATCCTTTAAAACCCCGGAAAAGGTAGGAACCTCTTTCCCGGCTCATTATCTTTAAAAGTAGTAAATCCCCATTTTCCCAAAATCACCGTAAAACATTAAATGGAGGAAATCATATAAATAAAGGAGAAAGTAATTAAAGTATATGGCATGCAATTTAATTTAAAAACAAGGTCCACTCACAGTACTTATTACGACCTTCTTCCTGCTCGGAAAGCTCCTCGAGCGAAACCCTCGAACTAACCGCGTAGTCGAGCCCGTCTCACGTTCAACCAGAGACTGTACAAATAAACCAATATATTAGTCATTCCATAGTTGACTTGGTCTCTTCCTAGTTTGACCAGGAAATCCTATTTGACCACGTGTTGACCAAGTTCCTTTCTTTTTAACAGCTTTTTCAACTAAACGCTTAAATCCGAATATCGACTCAAAGTTTGGTTACCGACTTCGTAACCTCAGCGTAACGACTTTCCGTACTATTAAATTAACGATAGGTTATTGAAATTACTATGGACATCCAATCAACCACTTTACCAATTTACAGGTTATGAGTCGATATACCCTGTAAGACATAATCCGAATTATTTACAGCACCCAACTCGGAGACTAAGATTCCTGAGTTGCCTAGAATCTCACTTAAAGATCCGGTTGTCTTAACTTAACCGGTTACTAAGATTGACCTTTCCCTTTTTCCTTTATTGGTCAATCTTCCATAAATGGAAACCTTCCACAAAGGGAAAGTTTCCAAAAATGGAAAGTTTCTTAAAATGGAAAGTTTCCTAACATGGCAAGTGTTCTTTAGAATGGGAAGTTTCCCAAAATGGAAACTTCCTACTTACGTCAAATTTTCCTTAAATATCCTAATTACGATTCAACTGACACTTTTTTGACTCAAGCATAACGAGGGTTCGAATTCTACCTCTACGGCATTCTACCGGTTTTACTGCATCACTGGAACCGTCACCGGATCCCGGTAACTTGCCGGAATTTCGCCATAACCTCCCCGTTTCCTTCGTCTCCAAGTTATCGACATTCAAGCAAAACAACAACAACATCAACAACAATTCCAACAACACAGTTACAACAAGCACAACCAACTACACAGTAACAACTAAAAATGGGATTCTCACCTCCAAACCCAGATTCCACACCTTCCTCGCCAAATTCCTCACTGGCAGACCTTCCGACTCGGCCTGCCACCACCAGGTGCTTCCAACACCACCACAGGGTGTCACAGTAGACCCTTCGACCCTTTCTTCTCCACTTTTCCTTCTCCTTCATCTCCAAAGCCACAACAACAACAACACCAGAACACCAAAAACTTAGAAAACTCCTAATTGCCGAAACACCAAAAATCCCAAAAATCGAGCTAGGAGGAAACTGAACTTACCCAGCTGCTAGGGGTGACGAACCAAGCCTCCTAGAGCTCAGGGAACTCGCCTGAACCCGAGAACTGGCCGCCGGCGACTCGCTGTCGAAACCCAGAATAAAAAACAATGAAAGTGAGTGTTTTGCAACATGGCTCGAATCAATCATCCAAGGACAGGGAAAGGAAGAAGAAGAAGAAGAAGAAGAAGAGAGGAGTACAACCATACCGGTCACGCGCCTTGGTGCCGCCCGGATCTCCGGATTCCGGCCGTTGACCGCCGAGCCAGTGGAGTTCGATCTCCCTGCACGGTGGCTGCTTGGGAATTCTAAGTGTTGGGTTAGGTAGAGGAGAAGGAGGGGAAGAGAAAGAAGCTGGTCCGCCGCCCTGTGGTGGCCAGAGTCGCCGGCACCGGGCGGAGGACAGCGAAGGAGGCGAGAGCTCGGGGAGAGCTAAGTTGACCGGATTGGTTAGTTTTGACCGAGTCAAAACTCACCCTCTATTTATAGAGGATTGGATGGTCCAGATTCAATCTAGAATAGATCCAACGGTCCAGATTTAAAGAAGGTGAAAAGTAAAAGTTAAAATGGTAAAACTCTTTTTACCGGATAGATAATTAAAAGTTACCGGAAACTTCAAAAATTCATAGAAAATAAACCGAAGCTCCGAAAAAAAATCTGAAAATACCGGGAGACTCGTGTCGAAATGTACTACGACATCGAGTCATTAAATCAGGTATTTGGAGAGTTTAGAAAAACTCAAAAATTAACTTGAGCGATGTCTTATCAAATTACCGATCATAATTAAAAGCTCTCGGTAACTCGTAAACCTTTGTGAATAGGTAACTTCTACGTACGGGATGTTACAATCTCCCCACCTTATGAAACTTCATCCTCGAAATTCCAATTACACCACTCGACACCTTCCACCACTAACCAACCTCCTATCCCTTCACGTTTAGCCAAACCAACACCAACAATTGTCCCACCAACCGCATGTGACGTCGTCACAATACCACTAATAATCATTCTGATTCAATAACCTCTCGCTTGCCACGAATAAAATTTCTTCAAGAATACTCGTATTCTTTCGTTGAAGTTTAGACATCAGCTTACACATTCCCTATGCAGGAAATGATTACCACGCTGAGGAGTAGGGTTCGATGTCTCTAATGGATTTAAATCCTCTGGTAACACAATACAACGTGGAGTCAACACTAATGACAACAAGTCCACGAGAAAACCATGACGTCTTGTGTTACATGAACCATCCTCATTTGAACCAGGCTCCCTGATCTGGTTTACGCTTTCTATAAATTATTCTGTCATGTTGTCCTGTTGTAGAGTAATTATCTTCCCTTGATCTATCCTTACTCAAACCACTTGCACACACAGGACATGAATTGCCATGAATTTTAGAGTAAAACCCAAAACCATAGCCTTTAAATCAGGGAGATCCAAAGCTCTAGACGTCGAGATCCAACAATACTTACTCCTCGCATGAGGACAAATTATCAGGCTTCACACTGCCTACAGAGCTATTCTGACCGGATAAATCTTGATTTTACCAACAAACCGATCATTAGAGTCGCCAACTCGATCATCACCTTGTGGGGTTACAGCGTACTTTACAACTGGTAATACCTATCTGTACTGCTCGTAGGTGAGGTGCCACTGACCTCCCTATCTCTTACCTTAACTTGAAATGACACATAGTGCAGAACTTGCACTTCAACCATAACTGTGCGTCTAATAAACTTTATTCGCATCACAACTGAAATAGACTTACCATTAAAAGAATCCTAGAGCCTTACCCGCTCAACAAGGATATTTCCTTCATAGATGCCTATATTACCAAATCGTCTGGTAATAACCAACAAAATCAGACATTTAACCTTATCGAACATCTATATAAAATTTAGTGCCACTGGTGCACACCCAAAGGAACCCCTAATCAAAGCATAGGAAATTAATTCCACACTGAACTTAGCCATGCTGATCACGAGCGTCCAGTTCTCAAGGCACAATTCATCAATACCATTCCCGCACTGAGCGTGTAAACTTCACAGAGTCAACTCGCACAACTAGACAGTTTAAACAAAACTGTCACCCATGCTTTGCAAGTTTACCATCCACCGCATCCTCTATTTGGTAAGATTCAAAATTCACAACCACTTACCATTCTAATTGAAGAGGAAAAATAATTGCGTGCACAGGAAATCACAAATACCACTTCAGATCCTAGATTTCAAGATCCACCGCCACACGTTAACATCCCCTCAGATCATCACTTAATCTAAACGTGGCTTCAACACACCACGATTACTAATGGTGTGTTGCTCAACTTAGCAACATACCTTACCGATCTCAGTAACAATTATTACCAAACTTAGACTCGTAACACTTTTAAGTCCTTAGGGAAACCCTTTCTTCAGTTTCACTGCATTTTATACTTACCGAAATGTTGACAATTTCGAAAGTCACCTCTAGTGATTTTTTCTTGCTATCAATCTACACTCGTGGCGCCAAGAATTGCCGCTAGGTTAATAATTCCTAACAAGCAGGGTCACTACTCAAATGACCCATGACAATGGCAATGCCAACACTTCTTTAATCCTCTCAGGATTTCATTAAATTACACCAAAATTTGATCTCCCAGATCTTAATCCTTATTCCCCATAACAAAATTGAGAATATTGCCTGTCGCTGCAGGGGTTGTAACTTATGAACCCCAAACACGACTAAGTACACCTTCGGTTACAATAATTGATTAACCCACAGCCAGTGAGTGCACTGATTCCCATGCCATCAAGCTCAATTAATCACCCCTGGGCAAGGTTTACTGAATCGTTGAATAGGAGTGAGAATGTTTGTAGATGGTCAAGCTTTAACTTGCAACAAAGTTGTCTGTTACGACACTTGGTTCCACTAGGGGTGATTAACTGAGCTTGATGGCATGGGAATCAGTGAACTCACTGGCCGTGGGTTAATCAATTATTATAACCGAAGGTGTACTTAGTCGTGTTTGGGGTTCAGAAGTTACAACCCCTGCAACGACAGACAATATTCTCAATTTTGTTATGGGGAATAAGGATGAAGATCTGAGAGATCAAATTTTGGTGTCATTTAATGAAATCCTGAGAGGATTAAAGAATTGTTGACATTGCCATTGTCATGGGTCATTTGAGTAGTGACCCTACTTGTTAGGAATTATTGATCTAGCGGCAATTCTGGCGCCACGAGTGTAGAGTGGTAGCAAGAAAAATCACTAGAGGTGACTTTTGAAATTGTCAACATTTCGGTGAGTATGAAATGCGGTGGAACTAGGAAAGGTTTTCCTTGATGACTTAAAAAGTGTTACGAGTCTAAGTTTGGTAATAATTGTTACTGAGATTGGTAATGTATGTTGCTAAGTTGAGCAACACACGATTAGTAATCGTGGTGTGTTAAAGCCACGTCCAGATTAAGTTATGATCTGAGGGGATGTTAACGTTGGGCGGTGGATCTTGTAATCTAGGATCTGGAGTGGTAATTTGATTTCCTGTGCACGTAGTTATTTTTTTTACCTTTTCAATTAGAATGGTAAGTGGTTGTGAATTTTGAATCTTACCGAATAGAGGATACAATGAATGGTAAACTTACAGAGCATGGGGGGCAGTTCTGCTAGAAACTGTCTGGTTGTACGAGTTGACTCTGTGATGTTTACGCGCCCAGTGCGGTGATGGTATTCGATGAATTGTGCCTTGATAACTGGATGCTCGGTGATCAATATGGCTAAGTTCAGTGTGAAATTAATTTCCGATGCTTGGTCAGGGGTTACTTTTGGTGTGCACCAATGGCACTAAATTCTATGAAGATGTTCGATCTGGTCAAAGGTCTGATTTTTGTCGGTTATTGCCAGATGATTTGGTAATGGAGGCATCTGGGAATGAAATATCCTTGTTGAGCGGGTAAGGCTCTGGGATTCTTTTAATGGTAAGTCTATTTCAGTTTGTGATGCGGATAATGTTTAATAGACGCATAATTATGGTTGAAGTGCAAGTTCTGCACTATGCATCATTCTAGGCTAAGGTAAGGGATAGAGAGGCCAGTGGCACCTCACCTATGAGTAGTACGGAGATGTATTACCCGTGGTAAAGTACGCTGTAACCCCACAAGGTGATAATTGAGTTAGCGATTCTAACGATCGGCTTGTTGGTAAAGTCAGGATTTATCCTGTCAGAATAGCTTTGTGAGCAGTGTGTAGCCTGACAATTTGTCTACATGCGAGGAGCAAGTAATGTTAAAGCGCAATATCTGGAGACTTGTATCTCCCTGATTTAAAGGCTATGGTTTTGGTCTTACGCTAAAATTCATGGCGATTCATGTCCGGTGTGTGCAAGTGGTTTGAGTAAGGATAGATCAAGGGAAGACAATTACTCTACAACAGGACAACTTGTCAGAATAATTTATAGGAAGCGTAAACCAGATCAGGGAGCCTGGTTCAAATGAGGTGACGGTTCGTGTAACACAAATCGTCAAGGTTTTCTCGTGGACTTGTTGTCATTAGATTTAACTCCACGTTGTATTGTGTTACCAGAGGATTTAAAACCATTAGTGACATCGAACCCTACTCCTCAGGCGTGGTAATCATTTCCTGCATAGGGAATGTGTGAGCTGATATCTAAAGTTTAACGAAAGAATACGAGTATTCTTGAAGAAATTTTACTCGCGACAAGCGAGGGGTTATTGAATCAGAATGTTTATTAGCGGTATTGTGATGACGTCACATGCGGTTGGTAAGGACAATTGTTGGTGTTTGTTTGGCTAAACGAGTAGGGATAGGAGGTTGGTTACTGGTCGAAGTTGTTGTGTTGTGCAGTTGGATTTTCAGGGATATGGTTATAATCCGGTTTAGGCAACAGGGAATTGTTGCCAAAGGATGTTTTTAGCGTATGACAGAATTTGTCATCTTTTCGTGAAAAACAATAGTGATTTTCGCGAGGATTACAGATGGTGGATCAGTGATAGGCAGAGTAGTATTCCACCTCATAAAAGAGATGGAGTACAGTAAGAATTTGATGATTCAGTTGATCAATGATTCAAGAGAAAATCATTGCGTTCCACGGTAAGACTTCAGATGCTTTAGTTTTGACCCGAGAAGAGTGGTCGGGTGTCAGAAAATGAGGGAGTATTGGAGGTTATCATCCACGTAGGAAGGAGTGCTACGTTGGTTAAATGTGACATGTGACAAGGTTACATGAGTTTGAGGAATATGTTGGGTATCCTTAGAGTTATAATGGATGCCTAGTGTCACGTATGTCCATGTTGCATAAATAAGTTTATTTCGTTACACCCTATATGAATAGTCTTATGGTTAGTACTGGAAATTGGCTTATAAGGAGGATCAGTAAGGATGTTGATCGTAAAGGGCAGGTTTTTAGGGTTTTGACAATGCTATTCGTGAGGCGTCTCAGAAGAGTTCTCAGAAGGAAGTTGATATTGGAGAACAATATTATTATTCTTAAGTGGTACTATCCCCCACTGTATTGGACTTCGAGTATAGAAATTTCGAGGATGAAATTTTTATAAGGTGGGGAGAATTGTCACATCCCGATCCTAGAATTATTTTACGGTTGGGTACTTTGGTCTTTTACCATTTAAAGTGACCGTTTAACCGTACAATGATCATAAAGTTGACTTTTTGTTAAGTCAAGAATTTGGAAAAACTTCCTTCTTGAAAGTTGTAGAGGGCGTCTTTACGAGTTCGTGGACACGTAGCACGCTCAAATCGGAGTTCGTATGGGAAAGTTATAAACAAAAATATAAAGTTATTGTGTGGTAAAATGGCTATATATAGGAGTTACCGGGGTGAAAAATCAGATTTTCACCTGGCAACTCTCCTCTCCCCGACAGAAACGCTGCCGGAGCTTTCGGCCGCCACAGCGCCGCCATCCGGCCACCAATCGCCGCCGCACTGGTCCCAAAAGATCGGCCTCTGAGTCTACTTCATTCCTAGGTAAGTTTTCCGACCTAACTTGCCGTAAATCAGGAGAAATTCCGATTTGTTCTTCAAGTGTACAGTGTTTGTTCTTGATCGGATTTCCCCCTCCCTAGATCACCATTTGTTGAGTTCTTTATATGTTTAGGACGGTTTTAGGAGTACTATAATCCCCTAGAATTTGGTACCTTGATTCAAAGTGTGTAGGGAGAATCGAAGGATTGAAGTTTCAAATTGAATTTATTTCGGGTTTACTGTTCATCGAGTTTTTGACCTAGTTAGAAGCTGAATTGGCCTTCGAGTTGAACTAGAAAGTTGTCCCAAATGATGAGATGAAGCTACTGGTAAAATTTGGTGGCGATCGGAGGTCGCCGAAAGTTTGGCCGAAATTTATGCCGGCGGCCGCCATCAGCTGCGGAGCTGGCGGCGGCACCGCCACTTTTTGCGCAGTTTTTTATGCCCATTAATTAGTACATATTGTGAGGAGTCTATGGTTAAAATTTGGTAATTTTTGGAGGAGTTTTGGTTAGGTTTTGGAATTTTCTAGTTTAGTATTATTGGCGGATAATTAAATATTATTCCGACCATCGATTATTGTCGGATAAGGTTTAAGAATTGTTTTAAGGACTCCTAAGGTATTGGTGAAGTGGTTGAATGGGTGTCCATAGTAATTCCACAAATTACTATGTGTGAACCTAATGTCAAGTGAATTATTAAAGAAAGTCGGTATGTTACGGTTGGGTAATCGAAATTAAATCTATTTGTTGAAAAGTAGTTAAAAAGAAAGGAACTTGGTCAACACGTGGTCAAATAGGATTTCCTGGTCAAACTAGGAAAAAAACCAAGTCAACTATGGAATGACTAATATATTGGTTTATTTGTACAGTCTCTGGTTGAACGTGAGACGGGCTCGACTACGTGGTTAGTTCAAGGTTTTCGCTCGAGGAGCTTTCCGAGCAGGAAGGGAGTCGCAATAAGTACTGTGAGTGGACTTTGTTTTTAAATTAAATTGCATGACATAGACTTTAATTATTTTCTCCTTTATTTATGTGATTTCCTCCATTTTATGTTTTACGCTGATTTTGGGAAAATGAAAATTTTATACTTTTAAAGATAAATGGGCCGGGAAAGTGGTTCCTACCTTTCCCGCGGTTTTAAAGGATTTTTCCGAATTATGATTTTAATTGTTATCACCGTTTTGGGATTATGGAGGGGGATGTTTAAAAAAGGGGAGACTTGGCTCTTGGATTTAAAGGATTTTAAAGTAAAGGTAAAGAACCGGTTTTGGGTTCCTGGAAAGGTTTTTAAATCCAATGTATTTGGGGTAAAGTCAGGGAGATTTGACTTGGTTTTCAATTTATTTTTCCCACGAGGTTTTAAAGGTTTTTAAGGATTTTAAAGGATAAGGATATATATATTGCATGCTAGCATGGACCCTCTCCAGATGGAGCGGGTACCATCTCTGGATAGTAGCTGGTTTGACTCTCTTCGATGGTAGCTGGTCAGTATGACCCTCCCGGATAGAGTAGGTCAGGACCCTCTTCGGTGGTAGCTGGTCGGTTGGACCCTCTCGAATAGATCGGGTCATGGGACCCTCTCCGATGAGCTGATCAATGGACCCTCTCGTGGTAGAGCAGGTCGGTTTTCTCGTGGATGAGGTTAACACCCCACACAATTATTTATGTTTGAGCTAAGGGAATTATTTATTGTCTATGATTTGCTTGCATGCGGATTTTCTTGGAAAACTTTAAGGGAGAACATTAAAGGAAATAGAGTTTTTATATTTGGTTTTTGTCCACTCACGCTAACAGTTTTCAATGTTTCTCCCCTGGGCCCTTCGTTTTCAAATACCCAGTGGTGCAGGGTTCTAGAGCGGAGGTAGCGCACGTACAAGAGTCGAGGCATAGTCGATCATTCTGTTGATGCTTGCAATTCATTAGGGTAATCTTCCTTGTAGACTGCTCGGACTAACCCAACTCAGATAGTTAAATAGGTTAGAGAGCAGGATGGCCTCATGAGTTTAGGGATTGTTTTAAATACTCATGGAAGTGCCGAGTGGGGATGTAGGAAGGGTTGGCCATTTCAAAGGGGTTTCGGTACGAAGTTCCCTTGAGGTGGTCTCCGCAGGATTTACTTCGGGTTAAAGGGGTTTAACTCGGGGTGGGTCCTGACACAGCCAACCTGGAGACCCCTCCACAGGTGTACTAATTAAAATACTTTGATCACAGGTGGATAACTCAGCTTATGGTTGACATGAGCCCCAAGATCTGGTGACACGATTTAATTTCTGCCTCCACGATAAATGGCCCAATGTCCATTGTCACCAACAATTCAAATCACGCTTGGACTCACTAACAATTCAAATCTTTCTAGTACCCCAATCATGGGTGGCTGGAGCGAAGAGAATCTGGTCGTAGCTAATGGCAGCAATGCAAGCATCTAGGGTAGCCCCAACTTTTAGTCTTGTGGTTGTCCCAACGACATCAAGTGACCGAACCAGCCTTCACTTCCTTAACATTCTCCAGTAGTGTCACATCGTGGACTCGTCACCAGAAACAAGTCCATTGATCCCAAAATGACTACACTTAACTCCTTGAGTCACTCTACAATCGCCTGATCTCAACCCTTAGAAAACTACGGCATATGAAACTCCCCCCTAATAGCTAACTTATCCAGATTCAAGCTAACCTAGAGTTCGATTACGTGTACAGGTGAGGATTAATCAATTCAAGTTATTAATTACGTGAATACAAACAACTTAATCTAAATCGTCATCCTAACATGCAATTCTACACGTTACAATTATAAACACAATCACATGAAAATCACAAAGAAGAACAAGTAAACATGTTTATAACGTAAAACCGAAAACCAAAACAAACATATATATAAATAACCATCATCCATACAGTAAGTACACACATAAACCTTGAATGTATTCATACCTAAACCTACCCTAAGAGTCGGCAAGGATTGAAGAAGGGATTGGTGGCGGCAAGGCTATGCAATCGGCAGCAAAGATGCAGTCGGCAGCAAGGGGTTGGCGGCGGCGGCAAGGCTATGGTATTCTTGTGTAGGGAGGGTTTTTAAGTAGAGCTAGGCTATTCTAAGGTTTGTAGTAATTGAGAGACACTTTTTCAGTTGTATTACATGTGTATTTATAGAGGAAAACTCTCAAGAAACCCTAGGGTTCGGCAGCCACTAGTCCGTTCCGAATTGGGCTTCCTTCTTCTTGATGGATTTGGCCTCTCCCTTTTAGTTGATGACTTGGATTGTAATATTTCTGAATCATGGACTCCCCTACATGTTCAGGGATCAATGAAGGACTCCCTTACACGTTTTGGGCTCCATAGGACAACCGAAAGGCTTCCATAGTCTCGGTAGAACAAGTTCTCCTGTTTTGACCGGGATAACTTTCGTAGTTGTTGTTTTCGGCTTCTCCTTGGTGATTTCTTCGATTCTTCTTCTTCTAAACAACTTCCCATATCATCATTAAGCTCTTCATCAATCATTTTGCATGCTTGGGAAGGATTTTGGTGAAGAAACACACTCACGAACTCGGTAGACAACTTCAGCAAAATCTGTCCTGTTTCCAGCAGACTGACCTCCGGCCATTGTTTCCGGCATAACTCCTTCCTCAAAACTTGGATTGCTACGATTCCAAAAGCGTTAGAAACTAGACATCCACAGCTTTCCATCCATATATGGCACGTTCCCTGGTTCCTCCTGGATCGTCCTAGGCAAATCTTTGAAGTTGATGTAGGATTTCTGGAAATTTCTGCTCGGATCAAAATCTTATGTTTCGGAGTTTCTTCTTTTCTTTGGCCTCTCTTGTTGTCTTCCATGAGTTCAATCTTCATGATTCTTGTTCTCATATGCTCATTTACATGTCATCTACACATTAAACCAAATTCATCAAAATTGACAATGTAAAGGTATAACAAATCATAAGAGAAAATAACCAAGTCTTTGTTCCAAATCGAATTTTCAACACTTATGCACAATTTTCTGTATAAATACACGTTTTAGCCATTGCTCTACAGAAAAACCCTTTTGACTCAAAAATAAGTAAAAACGACATTACTAAGGAATAAACCAAGTATAAATGAGGGTAAAAACACATTACAAACATGGCGTAAAACGCACTCATCAAACTACCCCACACTTACCCTTTGCTAGTCCCTAGCAAACTAACTATAAGACTTTACATATAGTAACGACATAAAAACAATTAACACTTAAACAACTAATACCCTTAAATGATTTGTCTCAGATTCTTTAGCATGCATGACTTTCAAGTTTGAACATTTGAATGAAAAGTGTAATTGCAAAGCTTCATAAGCATGTATCATAGCATGAACAAGTAAGATATGAGATCATATAGCACAAACATGTATGATAACCGTTCCTCCTTACAATGGCATACTCTCTTCTTTTCACTCATCCATGGTGTTCACTTAATCGTATATGCAAGGGAAAAGATGATAAGATAACAAATAACTTGCATATTTCAACAAATAAAAGCTTTTTGTGAATAAAATTTCCTGGAAAAACCTCATATAACAACTATGTGCAATAATGGACCAAAACCATATGCTTAACTTATGAGAAAATCTCCACAAATCAAAGTTAGCTCTCTTAAGAATCATGAATTAATCTCAAAAACATGGTTGTGATGGGGCTTGGTTTCATAAGGTAGGAATTTTTGGGATAAATGGTGATTTTAAGACGTCACCAAGACTTAGCAAATCTCGCTCCTCCTCATGTCTTCACTTCAAGGGTCAAATTTCTTCATGTTGGACCCATATGTCAATCTTGACTTCTCTCCATATCGTGAACAGGACAAAGGTCATATAAACACTTTTAGACCTTCAAATAATCACTAACTCCAAATTCACAAAACATTACAACACACCATGAAAGAATTTGTGCCTTGAACTTCAATTCTATCCGATTTTTTTTTTCTTTTTTTTCGGACATATTTCTTTCTTTTTGTTCATACATGGCACATACATTTATAATCATATGGTGTTTTACCCCATACTTGCTCTTTATTACATTGTCCACCCCACACTTGCTTCACAGCATCACGCAATACAGCTCCATTAAAAGTACTTTGTGAAGTCTTGATAACAAGGTAAAGGTTTAGCTATTCTAAGCAATGGAATTCTGTTTTAAAGGTGATGAAATAATGTAGGCTCAAAGGGGTTAACTAAGGAGTCCCACGACGGGCACAAAATAGGCATATGCTTTATTTGGCTATGGTGGTAATCCTAAAGAGATAAAATTCAATCATATTCAAAATCAAGACAAGTTATGATTATAAAGCTTCGAAAATCACATAAGCAAGTTCTAGTAAATTCTAGAGTCCATTAAAAAGCTACAGCACATAGTCATTGAATATGCAAAGAAAATAATGAGGTTTCAAAAGATAGTGAAAAAGTAGTGAAAATTTCGAAAAAAAATTTAGACAAAATCGGCACATCACTCATGAAAGAAAGTTTTTAGGCTCAAAAGCTCACATAGGTTATGTTGGAACAATCTAATCAAACATGCATACTTCATTATCAATCAAGTCTCAAATATTCATACTAATTCACAATATCCATGAAACTCGTAATTTCTTAAATTAAATGTTAAACCGTCAATCATGCATTCAAAGATATAGTTCATCATAGACTTTTAAGGGTTTATCCTAAGACTCGAAACAAATAAAATATTTTTAAAAACAAAAACAAAAATTAAATTTTGAAACAAAAAAATGTTTTTTTTTTATAAAAATTACGGAAAATATTAAAAATTGGAAGAAAATTTCGACATAAATTGAAAAAGTTTCGAGAAAGTTGAAAAACACACAAATAAAAATATGTTACTATGTAACCTCTACCCCACACTTAAAAAATTACATTGTCCTCAATGTAAAACCAAAATAATGTCATAATTTCCTAAGCATGTGTCTAAGTCACATAATAAACACATAAATAAGTCAACCATAAAAGTGAAGGGATTAGAAAAATGCAAACTCTCGTTGATGACTCCTCCACTGCTATCAGCCTAGACTTCGTCTTCCTCTCCGATGGCGTCATTGATGCTCTTGTGACGGTGGCTCGTTCACAAGCTGCTCCTCCACATCATGTGGTTCGAATACGTCAAAGTAAGGTTTAAGGCGATGCCCATTTACCTTAAACCGGTTTCCAGCTAAGCTTTGAATCTCCACTGCACCATACGAAAACACATTAGTGACAACAAACGGACCTTCCCAACGAGAACGAAGTTTACCTGGAAAAAGTTTAAGCCTAGAATTGAACAAGAGAACTCGTTGGCCAATGTCAAAGCTTTTTCCTTTGATCATCTTATCATGATAAGTCTTCGTCTTAGCTTTATAGATCATGGCGGATTCATAAGCATCATTTAGAATTTCTTCAAGCTCACAAATTTGTAATTTCCTATGTAATCCAGCCTCATCTCGGTCCATGTTAAACTTCTTGACTGCCCACCATGCTCTATGCTCCAACTCCACCAGAAGATGAAATGCTTTTCCATATACTAGCCGAAATGGTGAAGTTCCAATCGGCGTCTTGAACGCAGTCCTGTAGGCCCATAGTGCATCAACTAATCGATCACTCCAATCTTTCCTTGTTGGTCCTACAGTTTTCTCCAAAATCTGCTTAATTTCTCTGTTGGATGTTTCGGCCATGCCACTAGTTTGAGGATGATATGGCGTTGATACTTTATGGGTGACTCCATATTTCTTGAGCAAAGCTTCAATAGTTCGATTGCAGAAATGTGATCCACCATCGCTTATCAAAACTCTTGGCGTTCCAAACCTAGCAAAAATGGTAGTTTTGACAAACTCTGCAACAACTTTCGAATTATTAGTTTCCACCCATTGCGACACATAATCAACCGCCAATAAAATATAAAGAAAACCTTTAGATGAAGGAAAAGGACCCATGAAATCAATGCCCCAAACATCAAAAATTTCGAGAACTATGATAGGGGTTAAGGGCATTTGATCTCTCTTACCTAAATTACCTGTTCTTTGGCAACGATCACATGAAGCACATGTTGTATAAGCGTCTTTGAATAACGTTGGCCAATAGAAACCGGCTTCCAACACCTTTCTAGCTGTCTTCTTTGATCCAAAATGTCCTCCACATGCCTCCTTATGGCAAAAATTCAAGATGGATTGATGCTCTTCTTTTGGCACACAACGACGAATGACTTGGTCTCCACAGTGGCGCCACAAGTATGGCGCATCCCATATGTATTGTCGAGCGTCCTTCTTGATTTTCAACCTTGTATGACTCGGCATAGATGAAGGAAAATTCCTTGTCACAATGTAGTTCACCCAATCGACATACCATGGTTCCTTAACTTCCATTCGAAACAGTTGTTCATCCGGGAATGATTCGGACATAGGAATGGCATCCTCCTCATGCACAATTCGGCTAAGATGGTTTGCTACAACATTCTCGCATCCTTTCTTATCCTTTATCTCAATATCGAACTCCTGGAGTAGCAAGATCCATCGAATGAGCCTTGGCTTAGCATCCTTCTTTGTCATCAAGTACCTCAAAGCTGCATGATCAGAATAAACAACAACTTTAGAATTCAAAAGATAAGATCGAAATTTTTCTAAAGCAAAAATAACAGCTAAAAGTTCTTTTTCAGTGGTAGTATAATTCAGCTGAGCATCATTGAGTGTCCGTGACGCATAGTAAATGACGCATGGCTTCTTGTCCTTGCGTTGGCCGAGCACAGCTCCAATAGCATAGTCTGAAGCGTCACACATCAACTCAAATGGCAAATTCCAGTCTGGTGGCGTCATTATTGGCGCAGAAGTCAACAAATTCTTCAAGTGCACAAACGCATCCTCACACTCTTGAGACCATGAAAATGGCACATCTTTCTGCAACAAGGAAGTAATTGGTTTTGCCACCAAAGAAAAGTCCTTGATGAACCTCCTATAAAAACCTGCATGGCCAAGAAAAGAACGAACCTCTCTCACCGTTGAAGGTGAGGGTAAGTGATGCATAATATCAATCTTAGCTTTATCAACTTCTATTCCTTTAGCAGAGACAATATGGCCTAAAACTATACCTTGATTTACCATGAAATGACATTTTTCCCAAATGAGTACAAGGTTAGTTTCAACACACCGGTTTAAAAACTTTTCTAAATTCTCAAGACATGCATCAAAATCTTTGCCATAAACACTAAAATCATCCATAAAAACTTCAATAATATTTTCGATGTAATCAGAGAAAATATTATACATACAACGTTGAAACGTACCTGGGGCGTTGCATAATCCAAAAGGCATACGACGGTAAGCAAACGTACCAAAAGGACATGTAAACGTTGTCTTTTCTTGATCGTCCGGATGTATCATGATCTGGTTGTAGCCACTGTAGCCATCTAAGAAGCAGTAGAACTCATGACCGGCAAGTCTCTCCAACATCTGGTCCATGAATGGCAATGGCATGTGATCCTTGCGTGTTGTTACATTTAAGTCTTCTATAATCGATACACATGCGATGTCCCGTCACCAAACGTTGTGGCAATAATTCGTTCTTGTCATTTTCTACCACCGTCACCCCACTCTTCTTGGGCACTACTTGAACTGGTGAGATCCATTGACTATCCGAGATTGGGTATATGACACCACAATCTAGTAACATGATCACCTCGTCCTTTACAACCTTCATCATAGGTGGATGCAAACGTCTTTGAGCCTCCCTTGTAGGCTTGGCGCCATCCTCAACCAGAATTCGATGAACACATTTTGTCGGGCTAATTCCCTTGATGTCTGCCAAAGTCCAGCCAATGGCAGCTGTGTTCCTTTGCAAAACCGCAACTAGCTTGTCTTCTTGTTGCTTTGTCAACGTTGATGACACAATAACCGGTAGAGTGTCATCTTTTCCAAGAAAAATGTACTTCAAATGTGGGGGTAGAGCTTTGAGTTCTAACTTAGGGGCCTGTTTCACAGATGGTAACAATTTATTAGTAGAAATTGGAATTGACAAAGGAGAATACCTTTCATAGATTGGTTGTGACTCAAGCTCCTTCACAACTTCAAGTATGGACGGCTCCAAATCATTCAAAGCCTCCTCATCCCGTTCTCCAAACTTGTCAAAACTGACCCCTCGCTCTATGGTTAATTGCTATGCTTGATGGGTGGTCATTGCACACGATGCAACGCCACCATACCTCCATTTACTGCCGAATCCTTCCCCATATGCTTCGGCATAGTTGCTTTCTCCATTGTTGAGTTCGGCACTAGGGTGCTTCATGGCATCGAAAATGTTGAATTTGATGATCTCACCATCGAACTCCATTGTCAAATTTCCTCCAGCAACATCGATGTGTGTTCTTGCTGTTCGCATGAAGGGTCGTCCCAACAACAACTGTGTCGAATTTGTAGATGACTCCTCCATTTCTAGCACATAAAAGTCCGCAGGGAATATCAGTTGATTAACCTGCACAAGAACATCTTCAACATACTCCTCCATTTCTAGCACATAAAAGTCCGCAGGGAATATCAGTTGATTAAGCTCTTCATCAATCATTTTGCATGCTTGGGAAGGATTTTGGTGAAGAAACACACTCACGAACTCAGTAGACAACTTCAGCAAAATCTGTCCTGTTTCCAGCAGACTGACCTCCGGCCATTGTTTCCGGCATAACTCCTTCTTCATAACTTGGATTGCTGCAATTTCAAAAGATTTAGAAACTAGACATCCACAGCTTTCCATCCATATATGGCACGTTCCCTGGTTCCTCATGGATCGTCCTAGGGAAATCTTTGAAGTTGATGTAGGGTTTCTGGAAATTTCTGTTCGGATCAAAATCTTATGTTTCGGAGTTTCTTCTTTTCCATGGCCTCTCTTGTTGTCTTCCATGAGTTCAATCTTCATGATTCTTGTTCTCATATGCTCATTTACATGTCATCTACACATTAAACCAAATTCATCAAAATTGACAATGTAAAGGTATAACGAATCATATTTTGACACGTCAATTTTTGGCGCCGTTGCAGAAAAATGCAATTTAAACCCAAAAATTGACGTGTCAAAATATGACATGTTAATCAATTTAAACCCTATCATTGTACTTTGGTAAGTAGGGATCGTTCTAGACCGGGGACACTAGGGAAGAACTTATTTCTGCAAAACAGATAGTTAGAAATATTCACACAATATAAACAAATATATACATAAAGAATAATATGGGGGGTTTATATGAGTTTCGGCAATAAACAAAACAGAAAAATAAAATAAGAACAAATATGTACAAGATTGGTCACTTTATCGTTTCAAGAACATAACAAGTAAACTCCGATTAGCATGCAAATAGTTTTATGAAAGGTTAAATTATCTTATTTATGTTTTCACAATTGCAAATTAGTTCCAACCCTTAAGACTTCTCAAGTGTTTAAAGTTGTCTCAGCGCTCAACCCTAAACTATGTGACTACTTGACTAAACTGTCTCAGCGCTCAATCTAATCAAGCAACACTTACCGTCCACGAGTCGTTGGAGACATGTTTCCTAGGTATGGCGTCACTCATCCTATTCCACATGCAAATCTCTCACCCTACCATCCCTTGTAGCACCTAGGACCGAACTGTCTCAGCGCTCAACTCGACCTAGAATACCACGGCACATGAAACACCCCCCTAATAGCTAACCTGTTGCAATCAAGCTAACCTAAAGTTCGATTATCTGCTCGGGAGAGGATTAACTAACTTAACAATTGTTAAACACACAAATACAGATTCTTTAACTTCTTTTACAACCCTAACATGCATACTAAATCGTTACACAACTCACATGTTATTAAAAAGATCACAAAGAAAAACTTAACAACATCCGAAATTGTATAAAACCAAAAATCCAAAAATAATATTTATGAAGAACAATAAACACAGTAACAATACACAAAGACATGGAGAAATCCATACCAAATCCTACCTAAAAGGTTCGGCTAAGGCAAGGATGGTTGGCGGCAAGGGATGATTGATGCGGCTGCAAGGGGTGGTCGGCGGCAGCTTTGTGTTTTGGCTGTGTGAGGTTTTTTTGGGTAGAGTTTGGCTATACTATAAGACTTAAAACTGATAAAGGACAACCTAAACACGAGCTATACAGCCCCTATTTATACAGAAATATTGAAGAGAAACCCTAGAGAATTCAGGAGCTTCAAGGAGACACCTTCCTTGTTGGGCTTGGTTTCCTCTTTTTATCTTTGGACAAAGATTTCGACTTGGACCTTGGATTTCTGATTTCATGGACTCCTCTACATGTTATTGGATCCATGTAGGCCTTATACACAAGTTCTTGGGCTCATAGGCAGCCGAAATCATGGACAAACTCGGCAAGGACAGACTTTCCCGGTTTGACCGGAAAAGCTCCATACTTGGTTGTTTCGGCTGCCATGATGCATTCTTCAAATCTTCTTCTTTAATGCAGCTTCCCATGACTTCATTAAGCTCTTCTTAAGTCCTTTGACATGCTTGGAAAGAATTTTGGTGAAGAAACATCCTCCCAAACTCGTGTGACAACTTTAGGTAGAAACTGCCCAGTTTTGCAGCTTGACCTCCGTCCATTGTTTTGATCATAACTCCTTCATCTGAACTCCAAATGCTTTGATTCAAGAAGATCTGAAAACTAGACTTCCGTAGCTTTCCAATGATATATGGCTCGTCCTCAGATCCCTCCTGGATATTTAGATATGATTTTCCGAAGTTGATGTAGGATTTCTGTTCGCGGGAGAGATTTCTGCTCGCGAATAAGATTTCATTCGCGGGAGAGTTTCATTCGCGAGACTGACCTCCGGCCATTGTTTCCGGCATAACTTCTTCCTCAGAACTCGGATTGCTGCGATTCCAAAAGATTTAGAAACTAGACATCCACAGCTTTCCATCCATATATGGCACGTTCCCTGGTTCCTCCTGGATCGTCCTCAGGAAATCTTTGAAGTTGAGTTATGGTTTCTGGAAATTTCTGCTCGGATCAAAATCTTATGTTTCGGAGTTTCTTCTTTTCCATGGCCTCTCTTGTTGTCCTCCATGAGTCCAATCTTCATGATTCTTGTTCTCATATGCTCATTTACATGTCATCTACACATTAAACAAAATCCATCAAAAATGACAATGTAAAGGTACAGTGAATCATAAGAGAAATAACCAAGTGTTTGTTCCAAATCGAATTTACAACACTTAAGCACAAATTTCTGTATAAAGACACATATTAACCATTACTCTACAGAAAAACCCTTTTGACTCAATATAAGTAAAAACAACCTTACTAAGGAATAAACAAGGTACAAATGAGGGTAAAAACATATTAAAAACATAGCGTAAAACGCACTTATCAATGTCCATATACATGTCATCTACACATTAAACCAAATTTATCAAAAATGACAATGTAAAGGTACGGTGAATCATAAGAGAAATAACCAAGTCTTATCCAAAATCAGTTTTACAACACTTAAGCACAAATTTCTGTATAAATACATGTTTTAGCCATTGCTCTACAGAAAAACCCTTTTTGACTCAAAATAAGTAAAAACAACCTTACTAAGGAATAAACAAGGTACAAATGAGGGTAAAAACATATTAAAACATAGCGTAAAACGCACTTATCAAACTACCCCACACTTACCCTTTGCTAGTCCCTTAGCAAACTGACTCTAAAACTAAAACAAAACCAAATGACTTAAAAACTTCTAATACTTAAACAACTAATACCCTTAAATAATTTGTCTCAGATTCTTTAGCATGCATGACTTTCAAGTTAGAACATTCGAATGAAAAGCATAATTACAAAGGTTCATAAGCATGTATCATAGCATAAACAAGTGAGATATGAGATCATATAGCACAAACATGTATGATAACCGTTCCACCTCACAATAGCATACTCTCTCCTTTTCACTCATCCATGGTATTCACTCAATCGTATATGCAAGAGAAAAGATAAGATAACAAATAACTTGCATATTTCAACAAATAAAAGCACTTTGTGAATAGAAATTCATGGAAAAACCTCATATAACAACTATGTGCAATAATGGACCAAAACCATATGCTTGACTTATGAGAAAATCTCCACAAATCAAATTTAGCTATCTTAAGAATCATGAATTAATCTCAATAATATGGTTGTAATGGGGCTAAGTTTCATAAGGTAGTAAATGGTAATTTTAAGACGTCACCAAGACTTAGCAAATCTTGCTCCTCCTCATGTCTTCACTTCAAGGGTCGAATTTCTTCATGTTGGACCCATACGTCAATCTTGACTTCTCCCCATATTGTGAACAGGACAAAGGTCATATAAACACTTTTAGACCTTCAAATAATTATTAACTCCAAATTCACAAAACATTACAAAAAACACCAAAACTTTGTGCCTTTTACTTTTGATCCGAAATTCTTTTATTTTCCGATTTCTTTTTTTTTTCTTTTCTTCCGGGTTTTCTTTTTCTCGGAATTTTTCTTCTTTTTTTGGAAATTTTTTTTTCATAAATTTTTTTCGGATATACACATTTCGGCACATATACAATACAAAATATTGGTGTTTAACCCCACACTTCAACTCCACCCCACACTTGTTTCACAGCATTACACATTACAGCTCAATCAGAAGTACTTTGCCAAGTCTTGATAACAAGGTAAAGGTTTAGCTATTCTAAGCAGAGAAATTCTGTTTAAAGTTGATTGAAATAAAAGGCTCAAAGTAGGCTCAAAGGGGGTTAACTAAGGAGTCCCACAACGGGCACAAAATAGGCACATGCTTAATTTGTCTGTGGTGGTGATCCTAATGAGATTAAATTCAATCATATTCAAAATCAAGACATGTTATGATTATAAAGCTTCGAAAATCACATAAGCAAGTTCTAGTAAATTCTAGAGTCCATTAAAAAGCTATGGCACATAGTCATTGAATATGCAAAGAATAATGAGGTTTTAAAAGATAGTGAAATTTCGAAAGATATGGCATTTATCACTCAAAAAGAAAGTATGTTGGCTCAAATTCTCATATAGGTTTTTATGGAAACAAATTAATCAAACATGCATACTTCATTATCAATCAAGTCTCAAATATTCATACTAATTCACAATATCCATGAAACTTGCAATTTCTTAAGATAAATGTTAAACCGTCAAACATGCATTCAAAGATATAGTTCATCATAGACTTTTAAGGGTATATCCTAAGACTCGAAAACAAATAAAACATTTTTAAAAACAAAAACAAAAATTAAATTTCGAAACAATTTTTTTTTTTATAAAAATTACGGAAAATATTAAAAATTGGAAGAAAATTTAGACATAAATTGAAAAAAAATTTCGAGAAAGTTGAAAAACATAAAATAAAAATATGTTACTATGTAACCTCTACCCCACACTTAGAAAATTACATTGTCCTCAATGTAAAACCAAAATAATGTCATAATTTCCTAAGCATGTGTCTAAGTCACATAATAAACCAAAATAACAAAATAATTCAACCATAAAAGTGAAGGGATTAGATAAATGCAAACTCTCGTTGATGGCTCCTCCACAGCTACGGTTGAAATGAGTTGCCTCTCATGCAGCGCTTAATGTTTATAGTCTATCAGCCTAGACTCTTCTCCTTTTTTGTTTGATGGCGCCATCCTTTGTTGCCATGGCTCTCCCACATTGTGCTTTTCAACATTTGTGCTCTTGTTGCTCATTCAACGTTGATGACACAATAACTGGTAGAGTGTCATCTTCTCCAAGAAAAACGTACTTCAAATGTGGGGGAAGAGCTTTTAGCTCTAACTTAGGGGCCTGTTCCACAGATGGTAACAATTCGTTAGTGGATAACGGAATTGACAAGGGAGAATACTTATCGTAAAGTGGTTGTGAATCAAGCTCCTTCACAACTTTAAGTATGGACGGCTCCAAATCTTTCAAAGCCTCCTCATCCCGTTCTCCAAACTTATCAAATCCGACCCCTTGCTGATAAGTGCGTTTTACGCTATGTTTTTAATATGTTTTTACCCTCATTTGTACCTTGTTTATTCCTTAGTAATGTTGTTTTTACTTATATTGAGTCAAAAGGGTTTTTCTGTAGAAGTTCATCAAGGTTTTGTGTAATAATCTACTGTGTTTTATCATGTTTTATTATAAATTATTTTATGGTTTTCGGTTTTATACGTTGCATGTGTTCTTAAGTTCTTCTTTGTGATTTTCTTGAAACCATGTGTGATGTATAACGTTCTAAGTATATTGTAGTTTCATGATTTAGATTAAGTTGCTGTATGTTCTTGTGTGTAGTATGTGTTAATTGATTAATCATCACCTGATCATGTAATCAAACCTAAAGATAGTCTAGGCCAAGACGTTTCTAAGGGGGGAGTTTAATAAGCCGTAGTAATCTAGGATCAAGTTAGGCATATTTGATAGTTTGATTCTAGTTGTTGCAAAGGGTTGTTAGGGTGAGTGATTTGCATGCTAATAGGATGAGTGACGCCATACCTAGGATCATGTCTTCAACCGACTCCAGTTCGTAAGTGTATCTTGTTTAGATTAGGCATATTTGATAGTTTAAACAAGGTGACACATATATGTTTTAGGTTCAGGCATATTTGAAGTTCCTAAAAACACATGAGAAGTCATAAGAGGTTGAAATCAGTTAAAACATATGATAGTGCGAGCATCACTATTTAATCTTGCATGAAATTGTTGTATGCTTATTTCGGTGTTTGTTATGTTGTGTGCTTGAGTATTGATTGACCATGTTTTGTAAATAAGTGTCTTTTATTTTCGAATCACTTCATATAATCCCCATTGTCGAATTTGTATATATGTATATAATGTGTGAATATTACTAACGTTTTCGTTTTACAGAATTTAAGTCCTTTCCTAGTGTCCCCGGTTAGAACGATCCCTACTTACTAAAGCTACACGATAGGGTTTTTTAAATTGCATGTCATGTCATGACAGGTCAGTTTTTGGCGCCGTTGCCGAGGATGCTAAAAAGGATGTTTGTTTTGTGTATGTATATGTTTGTGAATTAACCTTGTTTTCTTGTAGGTGCCGAAGCATGTGTGTGCCAAAACACATATGTTTCGAATGTATATTGTGTATTGCAAATTTGTACATTGTCTATTTGTGTTTGTGCCGAATTTGTATATTTTCATGCCATATATGTTGTAATCATTGTAACTTAGTAAATTTTTAGGAGGTTTATTGTTTCATATGTGTTTGGAGTTTATTGTTGTTTTTAAAGTGTAACATGTAGGGAGAAGCCGCATTTGTTAATCTTAGCCTAAACCCTTCATGTTATTTGCGGATTTCATGAGGTTGAGGGCGGCTTTGATTAACACTTGTCGAGTGGTCTAGTGACCCGAGTTTGTTCCTAGCTGAGTAAGGGGCCGTTCTGTCATAGATATGGAATTCAGGTTTGTTCAATTGGATCTCAAGATCATGACTGACCACTCTTCTCGGTGAAGGGGTCGATAGGGGGTTCGCCCCCCGTGACATTGACACTTGCCTTCTGAAACCACGGAATCCGCTCGAACTAGCCAAATGCTTGGGCCGAAGCATCACCACACTTTAAACGCTAGAATTTACTTAGACATGTATGACGCCATGAACTTCAAATTATTTGACTTTAATGTTTGAGGTATATCGGACGAAGCATAACACTACCTTGGGCTGTATCAGTCCATTGCACAGTGGTCTTCCCTACTCCACGTACCTTGAAAATTAGAGTTAATAAAATCAGCTAGCAACTTTACTAGGTTGCCGACACTTTTGTGCTTACATGTCATTGAATTCGAAACTTATGCCATGCCATGATGTTGCCGAAATTTTTATAAGCTAAGTTTCGAATTCTATCTAAGTTTTTGACAATGCTCACTTGATCTTTGTTCAATTGTGCCAAATTGGTTTTGCAGGTTCCCATAAATGACCAGTTCTGACGAGAAATTGTTTGGTGACGTTGGACGCAAGGAAGCCAAACCTGGTCATGATATCGTGCACAATGTTAACACAAAGTGAAGCAGAGCACGTTTCAAGAAGAAACAAAGGAGCTCATGAGAAAGTGACGTCACAAAGGAGAAAGTCTAGGCTGACAGACTATAAACATTAAGCGCTGCATGAGAGGTAACTCATTTCAACCGTAGCAGTGGAGGAGCCGTCTACGAGAGTTTGCATTTTCTTATCCCTTCACTCTTATGGTTGATTTATTATGTGACTTAGACACATGCTTAGGAAATTATGACATTATTTTGGTTTTACATTGAGGACAATGTAATTTTCTAAGTGTGGGGTATAGGTTACATAGTAACATATTTTTATTTGTGTGTTTTTCAGCTTTCTCGAAATTTTTTCAATTTATGTCGAAATTTTCTTCCAATTTTTAATATTTTCCGTAATTTTTATATAAAAAAAAAAAATTGTTTCGAAATTTAATTTTTGTTTTTGTTCTTAAAAAAATGTTTTATTTGTTTTCGAGTCTTAGGATATACCCTTAAAAGTCTATGATGAACTATATCTTTGAATGCATGATTGACGGTTTAACATTTGTCTTAAGAAATTGCGAGTTTCATGGATATTGTGAAATAGTATGAATATTTGAGACTTGATTGATAATGAAGTATGCATGTTTGATTAATTTGTTTCCATAAAAACCTATGTGAGAATTTGAGCCAACATACTGTCTTTTTGAGTGATTAAAATTCTAAATTCTTCGAAATTTCACTATATTTTGAAACCTCATTATTCTTTGCATATTCAATAACTATGTGCTATAGTTTTTTAATGGACTCTAGAATTTACTAGAACTTGCTTATGTGATTTTCAAAGCTTTATAATCATAACATGTCTTGATTTTAAAAATGATTGAATTAAATCTCATTAGGATCACCACAATTGCCAAATAAAACTTATGCCTATTTTGTGCCCGTCGTGGGACTCCTTAGTTTTAACCCCTTTGAGCCTACATTGAGCCTTTTATTTCATCACCTTTAAACATAATTCCTTTGCATAGAATAGCTAAAACTTTACCTTGTTATCAAGATTTGGCAAAGTACTTCTGATGGAGCTATAATGCGTGATGCTGTGGAGCAAGTGTGGGGTGGACAAGGTAATAAAGAGCAAGTGTGGGGTTAAACACCAATGTTTTGTATTGTATATGTGCCGAAATGTGTATATCCGAAAAAAATTATGAAAAAAAAAATAAAAATTCCGAAAAAAAAAGAGAAAAAAAAAATCGGAAAAAGAAGGAAATTTTCGGATCAAAAGTAATATGGCATGAGAAATTTTATGGTGTTTTGTAAAGTTTGTGAATTTGGAGTTAGTGATTATTTGAAGGTCTAAAAGTGTGTATATGACCTTTGTCCTGTTCACAATATTTGGAGAAGTCAAGAATGACGTATGGGTCCAACATGAAGAAACTCGATTCTTGAAGTGAAGATATGAGGAGGAGCGAAATTTGCTAAAGTCTTGGTGATTTCTTAAAGCACCACTTACCCTAAATATTCCTACCTTATGAAACCAAGCCCCATTACAACCATATTATTGAGATTAATTCATGATTCTTAAGATAGCTAAATTTGATTTGTGGAGATTTTCTCATGAGTCAAGCATATGGTTTTGGTCCATTATTGCGCATAGTTGTTATATGAGTTTTTTTCATGAATTTCTATTTACAAAGTGCTTTTATTTGATGAAATATGCAAGTTATTTGTTATCTGATCATCTTTTCCCTTGCATATACGATTGAGTGAATACCATGGATGAGTGATTAGAAGAGAGTATGTCATTGTAAGGAGGAACGGTTATCATACATGTTTGTGCTATATGATCTCATATCTTACTTGTTCATGCTATGATACATGCTTATGAAGCTTTGCAATTACACTTTTCATTCAAGTATTAGAAGTTTTTGAGTCGTTTTGTTTTTGTTTTAGAGTCAGTTTGCTAAGGGACTAGCAAAGGGTAAGTGTGGGGTAGTTTGATAAGTGCGTTTTACGCTATGTTTTTAATATGTTTTTACCCTCATTTGTACCTTGTTTATTCCTTAGTAATGTTGTTTTTACTTATATTGAGTCAAAAGGGTTTTTCTGTAGAGCAATAGCTAAAACGTGCATTTATACAGAAAATTGTGCTTAAGTGTTGAAAATTCGATTTGGAACGAAGACTTGATTATTTTCTCATGGTTCGTTATATTGTTACATTGTCATTTTTGATGAATTTGGTTTAATGTGTAGATGACATGTAAATGAGCATATGAGAACAAGAATCATGAAGATTGGACTCATGGAAGACAACAAGAGAGGCCATGGAAAAGAAAACACTCTGAAACATAAGATTTTGATCCGAGCAGAAATTTCCAGAAACCCTACATCAACTTCGGAAAATCATATCTAAAGATCCAGTAGGAATCTGAGGACGAGCCATATATCATTGGAAAGCTACGGAAGTCTAGTTTTCAGATCTTCTTGAATCGCAGCATTTGGTGTTCAGATTAAGGAGTTATTATCAAAACAATGGACGGAGGTCAAGCTGCAAAACTGGGCAGTTTCTGCCTAAGTTGTCACACGAGTTTGGGAGGTGCCTATGAGCCCAAGAACTTGTGTATGAGGCCTACATGGATCCAATAACATGTAGAGGAGTCCAATAAATCAGAAATCCAAGGTCCAAGTCGAAATTCTTGTCCAAAGATGAAAGGAGGAAACCAAGTCCAAGAAGGATTCCAAGTCCAACAAAGGTTGTGTCTCATTGAAGCTCCTGAATTCCCTAGGGTTTTGCTCGAAATTTTCTGTATAAATAGACATGTATAGCTCTTATTTTAGTGTCTCTCAATTTCTCTAAGCCTTAGTATAGCCAAGCTCTACCTAAAAACCCTAAACACAGAAACTGCACAAGCTGCCGCCGCCGCACCAACCGCCGTCAATTGCTTTCATCCGCCGCCAATTCCACCTTCTACCCTAGCCGATCTATATAGGTAGTCTAGGTATGAAGTTCATCAAGGTTTTGTGTAATAATCTACTGTGTTTTATCATGTTTTATTATAAATTATTTTATGGTTTTCGGTTTTATACGTTGCATGTGTTCTTAAGTTCTTCTTTGTGATTTTCTTGAAACCATGTGTGATGTATAACGTTCTAAGTATATTGTAGTTTCATGATTTAGATTAAGTTGCTGTATGTTCTTGTGTGTAGTATGTGTTAATTGATTAATCATCACCTGATCATGTAATCAAACCTAAAGATAGTCTAGGCCAAGACGTTTCTAAGGGGGGAGTTTAATAAGCCGTAGTAATCTAGGATCAAGTTAGGCATATTTGATAGTTTGATTCTAGTTGTTGCAAAGGGTTGTTAGGGTGAGTGATTTGCATGCTAATAGGATGAGTGACGCCATACCTAGGATCATGTCTTCAACCGACTCCAGTTCGTAAGTGTATCTTGTTTAGATTAGGCATATTTGATAGTTTAAACAAGGTGACACATATATGTTTTAGGTTCAGGCATATTTGAAGTTCCTAAAAACACATGAGAAGTCATAAGAGGTTGAAATCAGTTAAAACATATGATAGTGCGAGCATCACTATTTAATCTTGCATGAAATTGTTGTATGCTTATTTCGGTGTTTGTTATGTTGTGTGCTTGAGTATTGATTGACCATGTTTTGTAAATAAGTGTCTTTTATTTTCGAATCACTTCATATAATCCCCATTGTCGAATTTGTATATATGTATATAATGTGTGAATATTACTAACGTTTTCGTTTTGCAGAATTTAAGTCCTTCCCTAGTGTCTCCGGTTAGAACGATCCCTACTTACTAAAGCTACACGATAGGGTTTTTTAAATTGCATGTCATGTCATATGGCTCGTCCTCAGATTCCTCCTGGATCTTTAGATATGATTTTCCGAAGTTGATGTATGATTTCTGCTCGCGGGAGAGATTTCTGCTCGCGAGTAAGATTTCATTCGCGGGAGAGTTTCATTCGCGAGACTGACCTCTGGCCATTTTTTCCGGCATCACTTCTTTCTCAGAAATCGGATTGCTGCGATTCTAAAAGATTTAGAAACTAGACATCCACAGCTTTCTATCCATATATAGCACGTTCCCTGGTTCCTCCTGGATTGTCCTAGGGAAATCTTTGAAGTTGAGTTATGGTTTCTGGAAATTTCTGCTCGGATCAAAATCTTATGTTTCGGAGTTTCTTCTTTTCCATGGCCTCTCTTGTTGTCTTTCATGAGTCCAATCTTCATGATTCTTGATATAATATGTCCATATACATGTCATCTACACATTAAACCAAATTTATCAAAAATGACAATGTAAAGGTACGGTGAATCATAAGAGAAATAACCAAGTCTTATCCAAAATCAGTTTTACAACACTTAAGCACAAATTTCTGTATAAATACATGTTTTAGCCATTGCTCTACAGAAAAACCCTTTTTGACTCAAAATAAGTAAAAACGACCTTACTAAGGAATAAACAAGGTACAAATGAGGGTAAAAACATATTAAAACATAGCGTAAAACGCACTTATCAAACTACCCCACACTTACCCTTTGCTAGTCCCTTAGCAAACTGACTCTAAAACTAAAACAAAACCAAATGACTTAAAAACTTCTAATACTTAAACAACTAATACCCTTAAATAATTTGTCTCAAATTCTTTAGCATGCATGACTTTCAAGTTAGAACATTCGAATGAAAAGCATAATTGCAAAGGTTCATAAGCATGTATCATAGCATAAACAAGTGAGATATGAGATCATATAGCACAAACATGTATGATAACCGTTCCACCTCACAATAGCATACTCTCTCCTTTTCACTCATCCATGGTATTCACTCAATCGTATATGCAAGGGAAAAGATAAGATAACAAATAACTTGCATATTTCAACAAATAAAAGCACTTTGTGAATAGAAATTCATGGAAAAACCTCATATAACAACTATGTGCAATAATGGACCAAAACCATATGCTTGACTTATGAGAAAATCTCCACAAATCAAATTTAGCTATCTTAAGAATCATGAATTAATCTCAATAATAAGGTTGTAATGGGGCTAAGTTTCATAAGGTAGTAAATGGTAATTTTAAGACGTCACCAAGACTTAGCAAATCTTGCTCCTCCTCATGTCTTCACTTCAAGGGTCAAATTTCTTCATGTTGGACCCATACGTCAATCTTGACTTCTCCCCATATTGTGAACAGGACAAAGGTCATATAAACACTTTTAGACCTTCAAATAATTACTAACTCCAAATTCACAAAACATTACAAAAAACACCAAAACTTTGTGCCTTTTACTTTTGATCCGAAATTCTTTTATTTTCCGATTTCTTTTTTTTTTCTTTTCTTCCGGGTTTTCTTTTTCTCGGAATTTTTCTTCTTTTTTTGGAAATTTTTTTTTCATAAATTTTTTTCGGATATACACATTTCGGCCATATACAATACAAAATATTGGTGTTTAACCCCACACTTGTTTCACAGCATTACACATTACAGCTCCATCAGAAGTACTTTGCCAAGTCTTGATAACAAGGTAAAGGTTTAGCTATTCTAAGCAGAGAAATTCTGTTTAAAGTTGATTGAAATAAAAGGCTCAAAGTAGGCTCAAAGGGGGTTAACTAAGGAGTCCCACAACGGGCACAGGCTTAATTTGTCTGTGGTGGTGATCCTAATGAGATTAAATTCAATCATATTCAAAATCAAGACATGTTATGATTATAAAGCTTCAAAAATCACATAAGCAAGTTCTAGTAAATTCTAGAGTCCATTAAAAAACTATGGCACATAGTCATTGAATATGCAAAGAATAATGAGGTTTTAAAAGATAGTGAAATTTCGAAAGATATGGCATTTATCACTCAAAAAGAAAGTATGTTGGCTCAAATTCTCATATAGGTTTTTATGGAAACAAATTAATCAAACATGCATACTTCATTATCAATCAAGTCTCAAATATTCATACTAATTCACAATATCCATAAAACCAAAATAATGTCATAATTTCCTAAGCATGTGTCTAAGTCACATAATAAACCAAAAATAACAAAATAATTCAACCATAAAAGTGAAGGGATTAGATAAATGCAAACTCTCGTTGATGGCTCCTCCACAGCTACGGTTGAAATGAGTTGCCTCTCATGCAGCGCTTAATGTTTATAGTCTATCAGCCTAGACTCTTCTCCTTTTTTGTTTGATGGCGCCATCCTTTGTTGCCATGGCTCTCCCACATTGTGCTTTTCAACATTTGTGCTCTTGTTGCTCATTCAACGTTGATGACACAATAACTGGTAGAGTGTCATCTTCTCCAAGAAAAACGTACTTCAAATGTGGGGGAAGAGCTTTTAGCTCTAACTTAGGGGCCTGTTCCACAAATGGTAACAATTCGTTAGTGGATAACGGAATTGACAAGGGAGAATACTTATCGTAAAGTGGTTGTGAATCAAGCTCCTTCACAACTTTAAGTATGGACGGCTCCAAATCTTTCAAAGCCTCCTCATCCCGTTCTCCAAACTTATCAAATCCGACCCCTTGCTGATAAGTGCATTTTACGCTATGTTTTTAATATGTTTTTACCCTCATTTGTTCCTTGTTTATTCCTTAGTAATGTTGTTTTTACTTATATTGAGTCAAAAGGGTTTTTCTGTAGAAGTTCATCAAGGTTTTGTGTAATAATCTACTGTGTTTTATCATGTTTTATTATAAATTATTTTATGGTTTTCGGTTTTATACGTTGCATGTGTTCTTAAGTTCTTCTTTGTGATTTTCTTGAAACCATGTGTGATGTATAACGTTCTAAGTATATTGTAGTTTCATGATTTAGATTAAGTTGCTGTATGTTCTTGTGTGTAGTATGTGTTAATTGATTAATCATCACCTGATCATGTAATCAAACCTAAAGATAGTCTAGGCCAAGACGTTTCTAAGGGGGGAGTTTAATAAGCCGTAGTAATCTAGGATCAAGTTAGGCATATTTGATAGTTTGATTCTAGTTGTTGCAAAGGGTTGTTAGGGTGAGTGATTTGCATGCTAATAGGATGAGTGACGCCATACCTAGGATCATGTCTTCAACCGACTCCAGTTCGTAAGTGTATCTTGTTTAGATTAGGCATATTTGATAGTTTAAACAAGGTGACACATATATGTTTTAGGTTCAGGCATATTTGAAGTTCCTAAAAACACATGAGAAGTCATAAGAGGTTGAAATCAGTTAAAACATATGATAGTGCGAGCATCACTATTTAATCTTGCATGAAATTGTTGTATGCTTATTTCGGTGTTTGTTATGTTGTGTGCTTGAGTATTGATTGACCATGTTTTGTAAATAAGTGTCTTTTATTTTCGAATCACTTCATATAATCCCCATTGTCGAATTTGTATATATGTATATAATGTGTGAATATTACTAACGTTTTCGTTTTGCAGAATTTAAGTCCTTCCCTAGTGTCCCCGGTTAGAACGATCCCTACTTACTAAAGCTACACGATAGGGTTTTTTAAATTGCATGTCATGTCATGACAGGTCAGTTTTTGGCGCCGTTGCCGAGGATGCTAAAAAGGATTTTTGTTTTGTGTATGTATATGTTTGTGAATTAACCTTGTTTTCTTGTAGGTGCCGAAGCATGTGTGTGCCAAAACACATATGTTTCGAATGTATATTGTGTATTGCAAATTTGTACATTGTCTATTTGTGTTTGTGCCGAATTTGTATATTTTCATGCCATATATGTTGTAATCATTGTAACTTAGTAAATTTTTAGGAGGTTTATTGTTTCATATGTGTTTGGAGTTTATTGTTGTTTTTAAAGTGTAACATGTAGGGAGAAGCCGCATTTGTTAATCTTAGCCTAAACCCTTCATGTTATTTGCGGATTTCATGAGGTTGAGGGCGGCTTTGATTAACACTTGTCGAGTGGTCTAGTGACCCGAGTTTGTTCCTAGCTGAGTAAGGGGCCGTTCTGTCATAGATATGGAATTCAGGTTTGTTCAATTGGATCTCAAGATCATGACTGACCACTCTTCTCGGTGAAGGGGTCGATAGGGGGTTCGCTCAAATCGGAGTTCGTATGAGAAAGTTATGAACAAAAGTATAAAGTTACTATGCGGTAAAACGGCTATATATAGGAGTTACCGGGGTGAAAAATCAGATTTTTCACCCGGCTCTCTCTCCTCTCCCCCGACGGGAAACACTGCCGGATTTTGCGCGCGCCACAGCGCCGCCGTCCGGCCACCTCAGGCCACCACACCGGTCCTAAAAGTTCGGCCTCCGAGTCTACTTCATTCCTAGGTAAGCTTTTCGACCTAACTCGCCGTAAATCGGGAGAAATTCCGATTTGTTCTTCATGTGTACAGTAGAATTTTGGGATCGAATTTCTCCCTCCCTAGATCACCATTTGATGAGTTCCTTATATGTTTAGGATGGGTTTTAGGTGCACTACAATCCCCTAAAATTTGGTAGCTTGATTCGAAGTGTGTAGGAAGAATTGAGGATTTGAAGTTTTGAAGTGTAAATTTTCGGGGTCTACTGTTCATCGAGTTTTTGACCTAGTTAGAGGCCGAATTGGCCTTCGAGTTGAACTAGAAAGTTGTCCCAAATGATGGGACGAAGCTACTGGTAAAATTTGGTGGCGATCCGAGGTGGCCGGAATTTTAGCCGGAATTTCTGCCGGCGGCTGCCGTCGGCGGCGGAGCTGGCGGCGGTGCCTCCACTTTTTGGGCAGTTTTTCATGCCCATTAATTAGTACATATTGTGAGGAGTCTATGGTTAAAATTTGGTAATTTTTGGAGGAGTTTTGGTTAGGTTTTGGAATTGTTCTAGTTTAGTATTATTGGCGGATAATTAAATATTATTCCGACCATCGGTTATTGCCGGATGAGATTTAAGGATTATTTTAAGGACTCCTAAGGTATTGGTGAAGTGGTTGAATGAGTGTCCATAGTAATTCCACAAATTATTATGTGTGAATTTAATGTCAAGTGAATTATTAAAGAAAGTCGGTGTTACGGTTGGGTAATCAGAAACGAATCTATTCGTTGAAAAGTTGTGAAAAGAAAGGAAATTGGTCAACACGTGATCAAATAGGATTTCCTGGTCAAACTAGGAAAAGACCAAGTCAACTGTAAAGACTAATATAATGGTTTGTTTGTACAGTCTCTGGTTGAACGTGAGACGGACTCGACTATGCGGTTAGTTCGAGGGTTTCGCTCGAGGAGCTTTCCGAGCAGGAAGAAGGTCGCGATGAGTACTGTGAGTGGACATTTGTTTTAAATTAAATTGCATGCTATATACTTTAATTGATTTCTCCTGCATTTTTGATTTCCTCCATTTATGTGTTTTACGGTGATTTAGGAAAATGAGATTTAAGGATTTTAAAGTCAAACAAATCGGGAAAGAGGTTCATACCCTTCTCGTGATTTTAAAGGATTTTCCCGGGGTATGTATTTCTTGATTATCACCGTTTTGGGATTATGGAGGGGGACGATTTTAAAAGGAGAAACTTGGCTCACGGATTTAAAGGGGTTTTCGATTTATTATTTCCCACGAGGTTTTACAGGTTTTACTGGTTTTAAAGGAATTCTAAAAGGGAAAAGGAAAAGGATTGTATGCTAGCATGGACCCTCTTCGGTAGTAGCTGGTCAATAGACCCTCCCGGATAGTAGCTGGTCAATAGACCCTCCCGGATAGTAGCAGGTCGGGACCCTCTTCGGTAGTAGCTGGTCAATAGACCCTCCCGAATAGAGCAGGTCATGGGACCCTCTCCGATGAGCTGGTCAATGGACCCTCTCGTGGTAGAGCAGGTCGGTTTTCTCGTGGATGAGGTTAACACCCCACATAATTATTTATGTTTGAGCCAAGGCATCATTTATGATTTGTTGCATGCGGATTTTCTGAGAAAACTGTAAGGGAGAACATTAGCGGAAAATAGAGTTTTACATTTGATTTTCGTCCACTCACTCTAACGTTTTTCAATGTTTCTCCCCTGGGCCCTTCGTTTTCAAATGCCCAGTGGTGCAGGGTTCTTGAGAGGAGGTCGCGCGCGTACAAGAGTCGAGGCATAGTCGATCAATCTGTTGCTGCCGCAATTCTTTAGGGTAATCATCTTAGTAGACTGCTCTGACTAACCCAGTATAGCTAATTAAGTAGGTTAGGGAGCAGGATGCCTTCATGAGTTAGGGTTTGTTGTAGATACTCATGGAAGTGCTGAGTTGGATTGTAGGAAGGGTTGGCCATTTCAAGGGGGATTCGGTAAGAAGTTCCCTTGGGGTGGTCCCCGTAGGATTTACTTCGAGTTAAAGGGATTTAACTCGGGGTGGGTCCTGACAATTGGTATCAGAGCATTAGGTTATCGTTTCCTGTTACTACCTCATATACTTGGTATCACTTAGTGTCTATAGAGTGATGGTCCGACCGCGGCGGATCCATCGGCATTTTATGCTTTGGACGCTTAGTGTTTATTAAGGATATGAGTTGATACTTCCTGGTTGAGTTATGGACCGAGTGGTCCTATAAATATTGGAATCTTCAAGACTATGCCTCAGTACGCGCGACCTCACATAGAGTTCTTGTAAGGAACAAGGTAAGCTCGTTATGTATTTATTTTTATGAGTTCCCCAAGGATTTTGTTTTAAAAGGAATTATTGAGAATTGAGTTGGGGATCAAGCTGGAAACTCACGTTGTTTAATGTTTGAGCATTATGTGTGAGTACTCGGTGGTGAAACAGTTAATTCACACCTGGAAGGCTATCATGGTTGTGGACAGGGATGCTGTAGAAGCCTAAGACAAGGCCTTGGTGTTCGTGTTATGAGGCTCTTAGCAATGAAGAGTCATACGAGTTAATGAAAGAGGTTGCATCCTGCGATGGAAAAAGGAGCTGAAGTCGCCTAGCGCGATTAGTCAGTGCGGATGAATTTTGAGATTTGACGATTGCCAAGATTTTGTTGAGGTTCGTCTTTAGTGTGGTTTCAGAGAAACCAACAGACATATGAAAGGGGAATGACTCAAGGAAGTTGAGTGTAGTCATTTTGGGATCAATGGACGTGTTTCTGGTGACGAGTCCATGACGTGACACTACTGGAAAATGTTAAGGAAGTAAAGGCTAGTTTGGTCACTTGATGCTTGAAGGGACAGCCACTGAAACTGATGGTTTGGGTCACCTTGGTGCTGACATTGTTGTCGTCAGCTACGACCAGATCCTCTTCGCTCCAGCCACCCATGAGTGGGGTACTAGAAAGATTCGAATTGTTAGTGAGTCCAAGCGTGATTTGAATTGTTGGTGACAATGGTCATTAGGCCATATATTGTTAAGGCAGAAATTAAATCGTGTCACCAGAACTTGGGGCTCATGTCAACCATGAGGTGAGTTACCCACCTGTGGTCAAAGTATTTTAAATTAGTACACCTATGGAAGGGTCTCCAGGCTGGCTGCGTTAGAATTCGACTTTCAGATCGAGCGAACGTTACTAGTGTAATTAAAAGTAAGCGGTTTCGAAATTTAAAGGAACATGTGGAAGTGGCAACAAGCCACCGGGTCATGGACAAAGAGGGTTTGGGGTACCGGAGATAGTGGTACGAGTCTTGATTGACTTTGTACTATTGTGGTGTAGGAACCGGTTGTTGTGCAAACGACACTGTTTGACGACTGAAGATGTACATGGGTATACCCCACATGAGCACGTGTACCCACCTTTGTAGGGAAGTGGTAAATTGGAATCTGGGTAGCACATGCTGGTAAGGCGTAATTATTTTGTACTGCTGTGTGTGGTCAGAATGACACCAGGTAAGTGACTAAGGCTGATGATGACATCATTTTTTTAAGAATGTGTCATAAGAGTTCCATTTATTGAGAACGGAGATTAAGGACGTTTGGTTATAAGTTTTTGTGCAAAGCGTCCAGTAGATGGCCTAACCATTTAAGTATATGTTGGAAGTGGGTTATTGATGGTCGCTCCGACTTCTATGATGGTTACTGAGATTATTATATGTTGTTAGTAGGTGGTTGATTGCTCGCTGAGTTAAACGCACGGAAATGGTGAAGGGACAGCAGTGAGGCAAGGTTTACTGAATCGTTGAATAGGAGTGAGAATGTTTGTAGATGGTCAAGCTTCAACCTGCAACCAAAGTCGTTCGTTATGACACTTGGTTTCCTCGAGGGCGATTAACTGAGCTTGATGGCATGGGAATTTGTGCACTCACTGGCTGTCATTTAATCCAGTATGGTAACCGAAGGTGTACTTAGTCGTGTTTGGGGTTCATAAGTTACATCCACTGCAGTGACGGACAATATTCTTAATTTTGATCTGTGGATTGGGGATTAGATCTGAGAGATTGAATCTTGGTGTATTTAATGAAATCCTGAGAGGATTAAAGTATAGTTGGCATTGCTATGGTCTTTGGTCAATGGAGTAGTGACCCTACTTGTTAGAAATTATTGACCTAGCGGCAGTTCTTGGCACCACGAGTGCAGAATAGTATCAAGAAAGATCATTAGAGGTGACTCTCGAAATTGTCAACATTTCGGTGAGTATGTATTGCGGTGGAACTAGGAAAGGTTTTCCTTGATGACTCAAAGGTGGTACGAGTCTAAGTTTGGTAATAATTGTTACTGAGAGTAGTAAAGTATGTTGCTAAGTTGAGCAACACTCCATTGGAAATCGTGGAGTGATGAAGTCACATTCAGATTAAGTTATGATCTGAGGGAATGTTAACTTGTGGCAATGGATCTTGTAATCTAGGATCTGAAGTGGTGGTTGATTCCTTAAGTAGTCGTTCATTTTGAATCTTACCGAATAGAAGATGTGGTGGATGGTAAACTTGCAGAGCATAGGGGACAGTTTTGTTAGAAACTGTCTAGTTGTACGAGTTGACTCTGTGGTGTGTACTCGCCCAGTGCGGTGATGGCATTTGTTAATTGGTGCCTTGATAACTGGATGCTCGGTGATCAATGTGGTTAAGTTCGGTGTGGAATTAATTCCCGATGCGTTGATCAGGGGTTCCTTTAGGTGTGCACAAGTGGCACTAAATTTTTATGTAGATGTCCGATCTGGTTAATGTCCAAGGTCGTCGGTTATTACCGGACGATGTGGTAATGGAGGCATCTGGGAATGGAATATCCTTGTTGAGCGGGTAAGGCTCTGGAATTCTTTTAATGGTAAGTCTATCCCTGATTGCGATACGGGTAATGTTTAATAGACGCACAGTTATGGTTGAAGTGCAAGTTCTGCACTATGCGTCATTCCAAGTTAAGGTAAGAGATAGGGAGGTCAGTGGCACCTCACCTATGAGAAGTACAGAGATGTATTACCCGTGGTAAAGTACGCTGTAACCCCACAAGGTGATGATCGAGTTGGCGACTCTAATGATCAGTTTGTTGGTAAAATCAAGATTTATCCGATCAGAATAGTTTTGTAGGCAGTGTGAAGCCTGACAATTTGTCTTCATGCGAGGAGTAAGTATTGTTGGATCTCGATGTCATGAGCTTTTGGGATCTCCCTGATTTAAAGGCTATGATTTTGGATTTACGCTAAAATTCATGGCAACTCGTGTCCTGGGTGTACAAGTGGTTTGAGTAAGGATAGATCAAGGGAAGACAATTACTCTACAACAGGACAACTTGACAGGATAATTTATAGAAAGCGTAAACCAGAGCAGGGAGCCTGGTTCAAATGAGGGGATGGTTCGTGTAACACAAGTCGTCATGGTTTTCTCGTGGACTTGTTGTCATTAGATTTGACTCCACGTTGTATTGTGTTACCAGAGGATTTAAATCCATTAGTGACATCGTACCCTACTCCTCAAGCGTGGTAATCGTTTCTTGCATAGGGAATGGGTGAGCTGATATCTAAAGTTCAACGAAAGAATACAAGTATTCTTGAAGAAATTTTACTCGCGACAAGCGAGGGGTTGTTAAATCAGAATGAGTATTAGCGGCATTGTGTCGACATCACATGCGGTTGGTAAGGACAATTGTTGGTGATTGATTGGCTAAATGAGTAGCGATAGTGATAAGTGCGTTTTACGCCATGTTCTTAATAGATTTTCACCTCCATTTATACTTTGTTTTTGCCTTGGTATGTTTATTTTTACTTGTTTTAGAGTCAAGAGGGTTTTTCCGTAGAGTTGTGGCTACTAGCCGTTTTTATACAGAAAATTGCACTTAAATGATGAAAACCGTTTTTGGACTAGCACTTGGACGTTTTATTATGGGGGACTTGTTTATATGTGGAACCTAATATTTCTCCTTTACCGGGTTACAATTCAAGAAATAACACCAAGTGTGGTCAATTGTTAAATGTGCATCGTTTATTATGCTTGAAGTACTGTTTACAGGGTCAAAGCCCAGTCAGATTTGAGAAGCCACTCTGGGTCCTTTGTCAGGGCCCAGTTCATTACAAAGTTGAGGTAAAGCAAGGGAGTTCATTCCCACATTGGAAAAAGACAAAGTGCTGCCTTTAATGCTACTATAAATACCGGTGAGGACCTCCCGGTAAGAGGACGGACAATTCCTTAACTACTCTTGAGTTTTCTGCTTATCTAACAGTGTCTGACTTAAGCATCGGAGTGGCTTCCCTCGGTAAACCCGGGGACGCTCTTTGACGTGTTTGTTCTTTACACAGGAAAACTCGGAGTACAAGGAAGTTCGATATTTCTGGAACCGTGCAACCCGCTAAAGGGGCCACGAGTTTACCCGGAAACAATTGGTGCTCTCGTTGAGAGACGAACTCAAGACCTCCCAATTAATATTTCGAAGGACGGTGGAAATGGCAGGAGAACAAGATCCAACCAGGAGGCTTAATTTCTCAGGGGATGATAACCCGGGGACCTCCGGGACCCAGTTTGGCCAAACAGATTTGGCAGCAGCATTCGAGCTCTTGAAAAAGGACTTTCTCGCTCAAAAGGAGCAATCTACTCGAGAACATGCCGAGTTAATGACGGTAAGGGAGCAGTTAGCGACTATCCAGGCCGAGCATGGGCTTCTTCAAGCAACCTTAACTCAAAAAGCGAATGCCATGGGGACATCAGCCAGACTTGCTGATATCATCACCCCAGAAGGGAATCCTCCGGGTTGTGGAAACCCGCGAACTCTTGACAGTGCACACATACCACCCGCTATTCTCCCAACCACTGCCCACCCTAACCCAAATCCACAAATTATCCATCTCTCCAATCCTTTGTTTAATCACAATCTTACAGGACCTCCTCCACCCCCAGAGCCGTTGTTAAATCAACCACTTCCCCCAGCAGATGCCCAGACCCAGCTGCTGTTACAGTTGACACAAACTGTGACCCAACTTGAGCAGCGCCTAAACTCGGGAACGGGACCACAACAATACCAACCCTTTATTACCCGTGCAAGCCCATTCTCCGCACATGTTCAAGCAGACAAAAAGCCACCGGAAGCAAAGCCATTTAAGATTAAGAGATATGCCGGAATGGGGTGCCCGTATGCACACCTTGAGTTGTTCCAGTCTCAGTTGGATTCAACCCGGTTCACAGACGCCCAAGCATGTCATGCTTTCCAGGAAACACTCAGTGAGGAGGCATTGAGTTGGTTCCTCAAGTTACCGGCTTTGTCAATAGAGACCTATGGTCAGTTGACACAGAGGTTCCTGTCCCGGTTTATCCTGCTGTCTAGTGCCAACCGAAGCACCACTTCGTTATTCAAAGTCCAGCAAAGGGATGATGAAAGCTTGAAAATTTTTGTAACCCGTTGGCTGTCAACAACTTCCAAGTGTGGGCACTTGGACGAGTCAGTAGCATCAGAGGCGTTCTTACAAGCGCTCAAACCAACCCGCTTTGTGGTGGAGCTCAGGAAGCAGCGGTTCAGGTGGTACGATGATTTAATTAATGAAGTAACTCGGCAAGCCCAAGCCGAGTACGACACCTTCGGGGAACGCCGGACGAACACCGGGTTCACAAGCCAGCGAGCTGATGGATGGAAAAAGGAAGGGCAGCATAAGAGTGGCCAGGGATACTACGGCAAAAGTTCAAACAGACCAAGGGAGAAACCAAGAGAGGCTCCATACCCAAGACATCCAACCCGGGAGGAAAAGAACACTTACATCCCTCGATATAAAGTGTTGACCAACTTGACTGCCTCCTATGAAGAAATTTGGAACCGCCATAGGAATGAAGTTCCTCCGGCTCCAAAAAGAAAGTTTCCCAAAAGGGCAGGGCCGGACAACGGGCAACATTGTGCCTATCACAACGAGTCTGGCCACACAACCGACCGGTGCTTTTCTCTTCGGAACACCATTGAGTACATGATCCAGAACGGCAAGTTACAGCAGTATAAGTCACCCGCCACAGGTGTCAACCTGATTGAAGTATATGGGGAGATAATGACGATTCACGGGGGTGGCACCCAAGGGGTGTCCGGTCACCGGGCCAAAAGACTCTGCCCAAGAGGCCCGGAGATTGAGATAATGCAGCTTCGTCAGGAATGCCGCAAGGAGCTGGTTCCTTGGGACACCGTGTCATTTTCTCAGTCTGAAGACACGCTGAAAGTGCATCACAATGATCCTTTCATTATCACTCTTCAGATTGACCACTGGAGAACTCGGAGGGTTCTAATAGACACGGGAGCCGCTGTCAGCGTCATGTTCAGCAGTTGCTATAAGGGGTTTAAAAAAGGAAGAGATAAGCTCTATAGGAACCACGAGCCATTGATCAGTTTTTCAGGTGAGACGACTCAACCGTTGGGGTCTGATCAGCTAACGGTTACAGTTGGAACCGGGCACCAGTCCACAAGAATTGTAGTTCCCTTCATAATTGTGGACTGCCCATCCTCCTACAATGCCATACTCGGGAGAGATGCACTCTGGGGCCTACAAAGTTTTATAGCGGGTCACATGCTGCTTATGAAGGTACCTACACCCGGGGGTTGGGTTACAATTCGCGGAGACCAAGAAGCCGCTGTCAGATGCAACGCGATAGCAACGCAGTCCCAGCACGAGATGTTTTCGGCCGGTTTTTCCCTGTCCCCATTTGACAAACCCGATGACCCCAGGGATGACCCGGATTCTTTGCCCATCAGCAAGACGGCACAAAAGAAGAGCCAGAAGTATCCTGCCAAGTTCCCCCGGCCAGCCCCAATTGAAGCAACAGAATGGATTCAGATTTCAGAAGAATACCCGGAGAGGAAGATTTGCATTGGCACAGGCCTTGACCCCGAGGCCAGAACCCGAATGGTTGAGCTGCTAACCCGGAAACAGAAGGTGTTCGCATGGTCATATGCAGACATGCCCGGGATTTCTCCAGACGTTATGACGCATTCCCTCAATATTATCCCGGGTGTTAAACCGGTAAGACAGAAGCGTCGTGCATTTTGCGCAGAGAAGTACAAGGCCATTCAAGCAGAAGTTAAACGTCTTAAAGACATCGGGTTCATTGAAGATGCAACATACCCGGATTGGTTGGCCAATGTGGTGATGGTCAAGAAGGCAAACGGAAAGTGGAGGATGTGCGTCGACTACACAGATCTGAATAAGGCTTGCCCGAAGGATAGTTTTCCCCTTCCAAAGATTGATCAACTGGTGGATTCAACCGCGGGCCACCCCCAGTTGAGCTTTATAGATGCATACTCGGGATTTAACCAAGTTCCGATGAATCCCGCGGATCAACAGCACACATCTTTTACAACAGACAAGGGGATGTATTATTACAGAGTGATGCCTTTTGGACTCCGGAATGCAGGAGCCACGTTCCAGCGCCTCGTAGTGGGCATGTTTGCAAACCAACTCGGGGATACTATGGAGGTTTATATAGATGATATGCTGGTCAAAAGCCGGGAAACAAGCAAACACCCGGATGACTTGGAGACCGTTATCGACATTGCCTTGAGCAAGGGGATGAGGTTAAACCCGGAGAAGTGTGTGTTCGGTGTTTCGGGAGGAAAGTTTCTCGGGTTTATGGTCAGCGCTCGGGGAATTGAGGCAAACCCCGACAAAATTCAAGCCGTCTTGGCCATGCAACCGCCAAAAACCAGGAATGAAGTTCAGCAACTTACTGGCAGGCTGGTAGCCTTATCCCGGTTTATATCCAGGTTAACAGATAAATGTGCCCCCTTCTTCAAAATTCTCAAGAGTCAACACCGCGAGCGGATTACATGGCAGGAAGAGCACAATCAAGCTTTTGAAAAGTTGAAGGAATACTTGGCGTCAGTTCCTTCTTTATCCAGACCAAACCCTGGGGAAATACTCTATCTGTACCTGGCGGTGTCTCAAACGGCTGTCAGTTGTGCCTTGATAAGAAAGCCAGACTCTGAAGAACTGCCGGTCTACTATACTGGAAAAGGATTCAATGATCCTGAAACTCGTTATCCAGATATTGAAAAACTGGCCCTGGCCTTGGTTGTAGCAGCCAGGAAGTTAAGATCCTATTTTCAAGCGCATTCCATCCATGTACTCACCAACCAACCGCTACGGCAGGTTCTGCAAAAGCCGGCGACTTCAGGAAGACTGGTTAAATGGGCAATTGAGTTGGGGGAGCATGATTTGCACTTTAAACCGCGAACGGCAATCAAAGGGCAGGCAGCAGCAGACTTCATTGCCGAGTTAATCCCAGCAGATTCAACAGTTGCTGAAACTCTTCCTACACAAGCTGAACCGGAGAGTTGGCAGATATTTGTAGATGGATCAGTCAATCAGAGGCAATGTGGAGCAGGCATTACATTGGTAGACCCGGAGGGTAATATGTTTGACTATGCCTTACGCTTTAACTTCAAAGCATCAAACAACACGGCTGAGTACGAAGCCCTAATCAAAGGGCTCCAACTCGCTAAAGATATGGGCGTCCGGCATCTCCGCATACTAAGTGATTCACAACTGGTAGTGCAGCAGGTTAACGGCGGATTTCAGGCAAAGGAAGCACATCTTTCGTCCTATCAAAAGTTAGCGGCTTTCTTGCTGGAGAAATTTGACACCTTTGAGGTTACTCAGATACCGAGGTAGCAGAATGTGAGAGCAGATACCCTGGCTAGGATTGCAACAGGGGACGATTCCAATACCGAGTTTAAAAGCTTACTGGTCGAGACATTGGAGAAACCAAGCATCTCACTCTCCTTTTCTGAGATTTTTGCGGTAGAGGCAAACCCGCCACCGTCTTGGATGGATGAGTTCATCAACTTCATCCAACATGGAACCCTACCTGAGGACCCGGTAGCGGCCAAACGACTACGGGTTCGAGCAGCGCGGTATAGTATCCGTGATGGGAAACTGTATCGACGAGGACATACTTTTCCTGATTTGAAGTGTATTACACCCGGGGAAGGAGACCGGGTTTTGCAGTCGCTTCATAGCGGGGTATGTGGAAATCACTTTGGAGCCCGTAACCTGGCTTTGAAAACCCTAAGAATGGGATATTACTGGCCTTCTTTGGAACACGATGCCAGAGTCGTCGTAGATTCCTGTCTTCAATGTCACCGATTTGCAAGCTTTCCCCGTGCCCCATCAGTCCCACTATCAGTAATAATTTCTCCATATCCATTTTGCATGTGGGGGATTGATTTCATCGGGCCTCTACCCACAGCTCCGGGACAGCTCAAACATGCCATTGTCTCAGTGGACTATAATTCCAAGTGGATAGAAGCTCAACCCCTGGCACGGATCACGACCGCCAATGTTAAGAAATTCCTTTGGAACAATGTCTTTTGCCGGTTTGGAATCCCAGAGACGTTTATCACAGATAACGGGACGCAGTTTGACAACGATGAGTTCCGGGAATTCTTACATTCCAATGGGACAAAGGTCCTATATGCCTCCCCTGCACACCCGCAGACTAATGGACAAACCGAAGCCGTTAACAAGCTCATCAAGCAAGTTCTGAAGAAGAAGCTGGAGGACGCAAAGGGTCTATGGGCTGAGAAACTTCCAGAGGTTTTGTGGGCGCTTAGGACAACTCCAACAGAAGCCAATGGGGAGAGCCCATTTCTTATGACCTTTGGCTCTGAGGCAGTGATCCCGGTAGAGATGGAAGTCCCGAGTGACCGGGTACAACTGTTTGACAGGGAAACCAACAATGAAGGCATCCGCCTTAACCTGGACCTCCTGGAGGAACGCCGGGAGCGTGCACATCTCCGAAATATCAACAAGAAGCAAAAAGTGGCTAAACACTACAATTCCCGGGTTATCAAGCACCCACTCAAACTCGGGGATTGGGTAATGAAGGAGGTTATCCCTAAGCCAACGGGGTTCAAAGCTCCATGGGAGGGTCCATATGAAATTGTTGAGGTCGTGGGCCCGGCAACGTTTTACATCCGGGGTACAGATGGAGTTACGCTTCCACGACCATGGAACGCCCAACATCTGCATCTCTTCCGGGTTATCTATGAATGTCCAAATTTATTGTTTATCATGTTGTATATAAAGCCTTTCAGGCCCACAATGCATGAAACCCCCTACCGGGTTATGTTTTATTAAACAGTTTGTTGAAGTGAATGCAGCCTTTAGCGGCCCTACTTGTATGCCTTAATCGGCAATCTCCGATAATCTCCGATAATCTCCATTTGACATGAAATATTGCAAGCCTTTCACGGCCTTATTTCATGGTCAAAACTCGGCAAGCTCCGATAATCTCCGATAATCTCCATTTGACATGAAATATTGCAAGCCTTTCACGGCCTTATTTCATGGTCAAAACTCGGCAAGCTCCGATAATCTCCGATAATCTCCGATAATCTTCATTTGACATGAAATATTGCAAGCCTTTCACGGCCTTATTTCATGGTCAAAACTCGGCAAGCTCCGATAATCTCCGATAATCTCCATTTGACATGAAATATTGCAAGCCTTTCACGGCCTTATTTCATGGTCAAAACTCGGCAAGCTCCGATAAATCTCTAATAATCTCTGGTAATCTCCATAACTTGAAATATTGCAAGCCTTTCACGGCCTTATTTCAGTCTTTGAAAGTCTTAACGGACCCATACAGCCCTAGCGGCACTATTTTTACTTACATGCTAAACCGGCATTATATGTGTAAATTTTATCACATTTGCATATTTTGCATCAGATTACCGTGTTATTTGGCAAAGAAGCCCTTGGAAGTCCTAACGGACCCGTAAAGCCTTACCGGCCCTATTTTCACTTTATAATGTTGACATGCCAACCCGGCACTATGTGTGAATTGTCAACACTTGCAGGTTATGCATCGGGTTGAAAGTCCTTATGAACCCGTAAAGCCCTAGCGGGACTATTTTTATTTACATGCCAAACCGGCATTATATGTGTGAATTTTCTCAACACTTGCAGGTTATGCATCGGGTTGGAAGTCCTAACGGATCCTTAAAGCCCTAGCGGCCTTTCGAAGTCCTTATGGGCCCGTAAAGCCTTAGCGGCACTATCTTTATTCACATGGCAAACCGGGGTTATATATAAATTTTTGAACTGCTCATCAGGTTACCGTGTTTTGGCACAGGAAGGATTGCGAGAAGGAAAAATTTGATTACTTCAAAAATATAAATTACAAAAAGTAGCAAACCGCTACAGATAAACTAATCTATTACAGAAGTGAAACATCCTAAAGCTCCGGTTCATGGCGCTGCCGACCCGCCACGTCCTCCCCGGGGCTGTATGATGAACTGACCCCTACGCAGAGGTGGCCGGTTTCTAGGACCACCCACAATCCCACCACGGGAAGTACCTCTCCCGGCTGCTGAAGAACGAACCGGGGGACTCCGAGCCGGGTTCGCGGGAGCCCTAGGGTTTGCAGCCATGGCAGGAGTCGACCGGGAGGTGCCTGCAGCCTCGTCGGGTCTGACATGACCTTGATGACCGTCATAACCAGCCTTGTCCAGCCAGCCTTGGCGAATCCCAGTGCTCACTATTTCGGCACGAGCCTCGGCCCTGGCCGACCGCAGCTTCAGGTCAAACTCTGGGCTCGCCAGAAACTCGGAGACTGCTGAGTCCTTGGCCCGGGAAACTGCCTGGAGCAAATCTCCTTTTTGTTGCTCCAGGGAAGTAACCTGTTGCTGCAGCCCCTGGTTTTGCTCGGACAGCTGGGCTATCGCGGCGTCTTGAGCACACCGGTCCTCCCGGTGACCTTCGATAACTTTCTCCAGTTCCGAGTTCTTGGCCACCAGGTCTGCTATGTGTTCTTCCGCCTTGGCCAACTTCGTACTCGACGCGATCGCTGTTGCGCTTGCGAATTCCCGGACCCGAGCCAGATTTTCTTCACTCGCCGTCACCTGGTCCCGGGCGGCCCGGAGATCATCCCTGAGGACTCTCTCTCGCTCGGGGATGCCTTCGGTTATGAGCCGGTCAGTCGCCAAGTACGACAACCTGACAGCCTACACAAATAAAACAACGGGTTAGTGCAAAGAACCAAAAACAAAAAGAGAACGAGTTAAAGGAGAAGACTAACTTACCCGCATCAGCTTCTCCTGTGCCCTCCGGGCTACAGTCAACGGGTCCTCATGCTCCAGGACATAGGAGTCAGCGGCGCAATTCTTCAAATCCGCTACCATCCTTTGGATGGCCGCGTCCGCCATTCCTGCGCTCGCCAACTCCTCCATTATTTCAGTAGTGTCCCGCTACTGCTTCCTCTCCCTCCTCTCCTTCCTTCTTTTCCTCCTCTCGGACCTCCCCGAGCTGGATGCCTCCCGGGTACGCTTACGAGAAGGCACGGGCTCCACTTCAAGAACCTCGTCACTCCCCTCACTCCCCTCCGGGTTCTCACGACCTATTTCCCTTTCTAACCCTCCAACCTCTTCACCCCCGTCGTCATCCTCCTCGGTAAATTCCTCCTCGCCCGGGAGCACAGACGAGGGAACCGCGCTCACCACCGGTTCTTCAGTCTCATCGGCAAACGTGAATTGAGTTCCCGGTTCTTCAAATACCGGGTTATCGTCCGCCTCCGAGGGATTCCCTTCAACCTCCTCTCCTTCCGGGTAGACTTCTGGCCCGAGAATCTCAGCCAAGTACTCGGGAACCTCGTTGTAGTGTCAGGTCGATGTCGTATGCCAGCCCCTCCGTCCCTTGCGCCCGGATCCCGGCCCATACAGCCTTGTCCTCGAAGCCGTCGTATATTCCCGGGTTCTTTCGCTTCGTGAACTCCATCGGGAGAAGAGCTGCAACAAAAGACATAACCCGTTAGACCGGAGCATGTAAACAACAAAAATTGTGAAGGAAACGAGACAAACCTGGAAGCTCCATCAACCGGCAACGGCTGTACACATACAGCCTACAAAGCCGGTACGAGCTCCGGTCATCTTGACCTCTGAAGGCCCATAGCATCCTCTGGATCCTCTTCTCCATCACCGGCTCCAGAGGAATGTCGGGGACATCTGCAACACATACAATATAATTATAACCCGAGATAGAGAAAAGAGAAGAATCCGGAGAGAAAGGACTTACTCATCAGTGGCTGGAAGTCACCAGGTACTTGAAGTGCGTATCCCGGGTCTTAAAAGTTTCTTATCAAGAAACTTTTCTCCCTCCAGGTCCGGCTCACGGAGGTTGGCAGGTCCTCGACGATCTTCTTGAAAACCGCTTTGGACTTCAGTTGGATGGTCCCACTGAAACCCGCCTTCCGGGAGTACTCGGCCCGGTACATGGCGTGTAACTCGTGATAGGTTGGCATCTGCTGCTTCAGCACCTTGTACATAACGCACAACCCGAGTAGCTGCCTCCACATGTTCGGTCCAACTTGTCCAATTGCGAAGTTACTCGCAGCCAAGAGGTACTGCACCTCTACCTTCAGCGGGAGTGATAGGCCGCAGCGTAGCTGGTACTCGTGGCATAGCGTCCACCCATCCCCGGGAGTGAAGAACTGATCCTCGGGTTCTAAAGTCCGAATTTCCACAGACTCGGGAATCTTCCAATTGCTCCTTAGCTCCACAATCTCCTCCGCGGTCAGCGAGTACCCGGGAGGGTCGAGAGCGGTCCCATCAGTGAAGGTAACTGAGGCAAACTCGGGGACATGAGCATCCATTGCGGGATTTGTCATCTGCAAAACAAGAAACACGGGAACGTCGTCAGAAACCCAGATAACCCCGGCGACCACAACGATAAACGCACACACTAACGCAGAAACCCAGATTGGATCCCAGAAAACAGTACACAAGATCGATCCAAAACACTCAAAAACATCGGAAGAGAAAACAGTACCTTACTTGTGAGGGTTTGAAAGGATTTTGAGGTCGATTTGAGTTGGCAATCCAACAAGCACAGCGACAACAGAGGATGAGAGCAAAAGCACGAAAAAGTTATCGGTTTCGAAGGTGCGACAAAACTGTCACCCTCAACCCCTATTTATACAGTTAGAGACGTACACTGAAGGGACGTTTCGATTTTTCGAGAAAATCGACACGTGTCGCGCATGCCGCGTCCCAAAACCGAAAAACTTTTCAGTTTCCCCCACTTCAAAACTGAAAACTTTTCGTTTTCCCCCACTTCAAACTGAAAACTTTTCAGTTTCCCCCACTACAACACGGAGACGTCGTTTTCAATTCCCATAGTCAACATGTCTGCGGGGCACCCTTGCGTACGGACTTGGGGGACTGGGTACACCGGGTCTGGATGATACCCTTGTAACCCGGTAAAGAAATGATTTCAAGTCCCCACCCAAGCGTACCCCTTGACTGAGGACTTGGGGGACTTGTTTATATGTGGAACCTAATATTTCTCCTTTACCGGGTTACAATTCAAGAAATAACACCAAGTGTGGTCAATTGTTAAATGTGCATCGTTTATTATGCTTGAAGTACTGTTTACAGGGTCAAAGCCCAGTCAGATTTGAGAAGCCACTCTGGGTCCTTTGTCAGGGCCCAGTTCATTACAAAGTTGAGGTAAAGCAAGGGAGTTCATTCCCACATTGGAAAAAGACAAAGTGCTGCCTTTAATGCTACTATAAATACCGGTGAGGACCTCCCGGTAAGAGGACGGACAATTCCTTAACTACTCTTGAGTTTTCTGCTTATCTGACAGTGTCTGACTTAAGCATCGGAGTGGCTTCCCTCGGTAAACCCGGGGACGCTCTTTGACGTGTTTGTTCTTTACACAGGAAAACTCGGAGTACAAGGAAGTTCGATATTTCTGGAACCGTGCAACCCGCTAAAGGGGCCACGAGTTTACCCGGAAACAATTCGTTATTTTGTTACCCTGTCAGTTTTGATGTATCTTGTTTAAATGTGCAGAAGACAGGTAAATACGCTTAACGTATCAGGAATCATGATGAACGGACTCATGAATGACAACAAGTGAGGCCACGGAAAAGAAGAAACACTTTTGGACATTGTTTTGCTCTCGGACAGAATCTGCCAGAAAACGTACGTCAACTTTGGAAAATCATATCTCAAGATCCAGGAGGAGTTAGAAGGCGTGCCACATATGGAATTAAAGCTGTGTGTGTCTACTTTTCAACCCCATTTGGATCGCAGCAATCGGAGTTGAGACGAAGGAGTTATGAGCAAAACAGTGGACAGAGGTCAGGCTGCAAAACTGGGCAGAAACTGCCTAAGTTGTCTAACGAGTTTTGGGAGATGATTCTTCACCAAAAGGCTTCCCAAATTTGTCAAGAGATGTATCAAGACCTTAATGAAGTGTTAGGAAGCTGGACAAAAGAAGAAAATACGAAGAAGCATCAAGGCAGCCATATTTTGGTTAAGTGTAAGGTTTCCTGGTCAAACCGGGAAAGCTGACCTTGCTGGACCTATCACTGGTTTTGGCTGCCATCAAAGCCCAAGATTTCGTACATGAGGCCTACATGAATCCATAAACATGTAGGAAGGTCCAAGGAATCAGAAGAAGGAGTCCAAATTCGGATAAGAAGCTGCATTGAAGGAGGAATCATTGAGCAATAAGGAAACCGAGTTGGAATAGGATTGCCTTTCCTTAACCGAGTCAGCTAGGGTTTCTCTTCAATGTTTCTGTATAAATAGGGTCTGTATAGCTCGTGTTTTGGGGGTCCTTTATCAGTTTTAAGTCTTATAGCTAGCCTAGACTCTACCTAAAAACCCTCCACACAGAAATCATATAAGCAGCCGAACCACCTCACTGCCGCAACCTTTCATTGCCGAACTGCCTTCATCCTTTGCCGAATTCTTTCCCCATCCTTGCCGACTGTAATAGGTAGGTTAGGGATGAAAATCCTAAGGTTGTTCATGTATATTTACTGTGTAAAGTTATTGAGTTTATTAATATATGAATTATGGTTTTTGGTTTTGTTTAACATGTATGATTACTTGCGCTTCTTTGTGATTTGTTTGTGTTATGCATGTTGAATAACGATTTAGTATGCATGTTAGGGTTGTAAAAGAAGTTAAAGAATCTGTATTTGTGTGTTTAACAATTGTTAAGTTAGTTAATCCTCTCCCGAGCAGATAATCGAACTTTAGGTTAGCTTGATTGCAACAGGTTAGCTATTAGGGGGGTGTTTCATGTGCTGTGGTATTCTAGGTCGAGTTGAGCGCTAAGACAACTCGGTCCTAGGTGCTACAAGGGATGGTAGGGTGAGAGATTTGCATGTGGAATAGGATGAGTGACGCCATACCTAGGAAACATGTCTCCAACGACTCGTGGACGGTAAGTGTTGCTTGATTAGATTGAGCGCTGAGACAGTTTAGTCAAGTAGTCACATAGTTTAGGGTTGAGAGCTGAGACAACTTTAAACACTTGAGAAGTCTTAAGGGTTGGAACTAATTTGCAATTGTGAAAACATAAATAAGATAATTTAACCTTTCATAAAACTATTTGCATGCTAATCGGAGTTTACTTGTTATGTTCTTGAAACGATAAAGTGACCAATCTTGTACATATTTGTTCTTGTTTTATTTTTCTGTTTTGTTTATTGCCGAAACTCATATAAACCCCCCATATTATTCTTTATGTATATATTTGTTTATATTGTGTGAATATTTCTAACTATCTGTTTTGCAGAAATAAGTTCTTCCCTAGTGTCCCCGGTCTAGAACGATCCCTACTTACCAAAGTACAATGATAGGGTTTAAATTGATTAACATGTCATATTTTGATAGGTCAATTTTTGGCGCCGTTGCCGGGGATGCTAAAAAGGATTTTTGTATATTGTTGTCAACTAACATTTTTCTCTTATATTTGTGTGAATATTAGTGTATGTACCGAATTTCTTTTGTGTGAAAGTTGTATATTTTGTGCCATATTTTTGACTAACAATTTCTCTCTTGTATATTCTTTTGTGTGAAAGTTGTATATTCCTTTAATTTTTGAGGTATATCGGACGAAGCATAACACTACCTTGGGCTGTATCAGTCCATTGCTGATAGGAGCATTTTATGCTACGTTCTTAACATGTTTTTACCCTCATTTATGCTTTGTTTATCCATTATTAGATTAGTATTAGTAGTTATTTAGCATAAGGGGTTATTTGTAGAACATTGGCTAAAACATGTGTAAAATAGATAAAGTATGTGCAATATCGTTAAAAGCTGAAATTGGAAGTGTTCGTGATGTTTTTCTTAAGTTTCTATAAACCGATACATTGTCACTACTTGATTATATCTTTTGAATGTGTAGGTGACATGTATGTGGACATAACAAAACAAGAATCGTGAGGATCGGACTTATGGAAGGTAGCAAAAGAAGCATGGAAAGACAAGAGGCCAAAAGCATGAATTCGGAACAGAAACAGAGGATTTCCAGAAACCATAACTCAACTTCAAAGATTTCCCTAGGACGATCCAGGAGGAACTAGGGAACGTGCCATATATGGATGGAAAGCTGTGGATGTCTAGTTTCTAAATCTTTTGGAATCGCAGCAATCCAAGGTCTGAAGAAGGAGTTATGCCGGAAACAATGGCCGGAGGTCAGTCTGCTGAAAACAGGACAGAATTTGCTGAAGTTGTCTACCGAGTTCGTGAGTGTGTTTCTTCACCAAAATCCTTCCCAAGCATACCAAATGATTGATGAAGAGCTTAATGATGATATGGGAAGTTGTTTAGAAGAAGAAGAATCGAAGAAATCACCAAGGAGAAGCCGAAAATAACAACTACGAAAGTTATCCCGGTCAAAACAGGATAACTCGGTCTACCGAGATTATGGAACCTTTTCGGCTGTCCTAGGAGTCCATGAGCATAAAAGAGAGCCCAATGCCGACCCACACACATGAAGAAGAGTCCATGAAATCAGAAAAAGAAGTTTTTAAAGTATTTTCCAAGTCAGCAAATTAAAGAGAAGGAAGACAAATCCAACAAGGAAAGAAGAGAAACCTACCCGGTTTGGAACACAAGGGGCTGCCGATTTTCATTAGGTTTTCTTAGGGTTTTGTCTCTATAAATACACATGTAATACAGTAGAAAAAGTGTCTTTCAATTGCTCAAAACATAGTATAGCCAAACTCTACCAAAAACCCTCCTTACACAGAAAAACACCAAGCCGCCGCCGCCAACCCTTGCTGCCAACTGCCCATCTTCCGCCGATCATCCTTTCACCCTTTGCCGATCTATATAGGTAGGTTAAGGATGAATAAATCCATGGTTTGTGCATGTATTTTCTGTGTAAAAACAGTTGGTTCTTTATATATACGTTTGTTTCGGTTTTTGGTTTTACGTTATAAACATGTTTGCTTGTTCTTCTTGGTGATTTTCATGTGATTGTGTTTATGATTGTAACGTGTAGAATTGCATGTTAGGATGACGATTTAGGTTAAGTTGTTTGTGTTCATGTAAGTAATAACTTGAATTGATTAATCCTCACCTGTACACGTAATCGAACTCTAGGTTAGCTTGAATCATGACAAGTTAGCTATTAAGGGGGAGTTTCATATGCCGTAGTGTTCTAAGGGTTGAGATCAGGCGATTGTAGGTTTTGATTCTTAGACACTACCAAGGGTTGCTAGGGTGAGAGATTTGCATGATGAATAGGATGAGTGACGCCATACCTAGGACCATGTTTCCAATGACTCTCGTTCGATCAGTGTATTTTGTCTCAATGTCAGGCGATTGTAGGCATTGAACAGGATGACACATATACAAATTTAGTGTCAGGCGATTGTAGGCACTAAGTTTACATGAGAAGTCTAAATAGTTGGAATTAATTACAAGTTGTGAAAAAGTAAATACGACCTCTTAAACTTGCGAAATTTGTGATATGTCTTTCTTCACGGTGCTAAGTTGTTTTATGCTTGAGTATTGATTGACCATGTTTTGTAAATAAGTGTCTTTATTTTCTGTTTATGTTTCGAACTACACCATATAAATCCCCCATAATATTTTGTATATATGTTTATACTTGTATAGTTGTGACAGATTTATACTTGTATTCTTTTGAAAGTACTAACGATTTGTTTTTGCAGAATATAAGTCCTTCCCTAGTGTCCCCGGCTAGAACGATACCCTACTTACTAATACTACACGATAGGGTTTTAAATTGCAGGTTGTTAAGCGACGGCCTCGTCAGTTTTTGGCGCCGTTGCCGGGGATGCTAAAAAGGATTTTTGTGTTGTATATGTATATGTTTGTGAATTAACCTTGTTTTCTTTTGTAGGTGCTGAATTATGTGTGCCATAACACATATGTCTCGAATGTATTTGTGTGTATTGTCGATTTGTACATTGTATATTTTTATGTACCGAATTTCTTTTGTGTGAAAATTGTATATTTTGTGCCATATTTTTGACTAACAATTTCTCTCTTATATTTTAGTGTAAGTGTCGAATTTGTATGTATTTTATTTGTATATTTTTGTGCCATATGTGTTTTGTTGTAACTATTGTAACTTAGTAAATATTTAGGAGGTTTATTGTTTCATATGTGATTGAAGTTTATTGTGGTTTTTAAAGTGTAACATGTAGGGAGAAGCCGCATTTGTTAATCTTAGCCTAAACTCTTCATGTTATTTGCGGATTTCATGAGGTTGAGGGCGGCTTTGATTAACACTTGTCGAGTGGTCTAGTGACCCGAGTTTGTTCCTAGCTGAGTAAGGGGCCGTTTTGTTATAGATATGGAATTCAGGTTTGTTCAATTGGATCTCAAGATCATGACTGACCACTCTTCTCGGTGAAGGGGTCGATAGGGGTCCGCCTCCTTGATCACAAACGAGTCCTGCCTGGTTCTTGTAGGGGGTTCACCCCCCGTGACATTGACACTTGCCTTCTGAAACCACGGAACCCGCTCGAACTAGCCAAATGCTTGGGCCGAAGCATCACCACACTTTAAACGCTAGAATTTACTTAGACATGTATGACGCCATGAACTTCAAATTAATTTGGCTCTAATTTTTATGGTATATCGGACAAAGCAAAACACTACCTTGAGCTGAACAAGCTCATTGCACAGTGGTCTTCACTGCTCCACGTACCGTGAAAGTAAGAGTTAATAAAATCAGCTAGCAACTTTACTAGGTTGCCGACACTTTTGTGCTTACATGTCATTGAATTCGAAACTTATGCCATGACATGATGTTGCCGAAATTTTAATGCTAAGTTTCGAATTCTATCTAAGTTTTTGACAATGCTCACTTGATCTTTGTTCAATTGTGACAGATTGGTTTTGCAGGTTCCCATAAATGACCAGTTCTGACGAGAAATTGTTTGGTGACGTTGGACGCAAGGAAGCCAAACCTGGTCATGATATCGTGCACAATGCTAAACAAAGTGAAGTAGAGCACGTTCTAAGAAGAAAAAAAATTTTGAGCTCAGCCAAGCAAGGAAGACTTGGAAGCACTAAGAAAGATTGAGCAAGGGCCAGTTTTGACAAGTTTGGAGAACGGAATGAGGAGGCTTTAAATGATTTGAAGCCGTCCATACTTGAAGTTGTGAAGGAGCTTGAGTCACAACCAATCTATGAAAGGTATTCTCTTTTGTCAATTCCAATTTCTACTAATAAGTTGTTACCATATGTGAAACAGGCCCCTAAGTTAGAGCTAAAAGCTTTTCCCCCACATTTTTACGTTTTTCTTGGAGAAGATGACACTCTACCAGTTATTGTGTCATCAACGTTGAATGAGCAACAAGAGCACAAATGTTGAAAAGCACAATGTGGGAGAGCCATGGCAACAAAGGATGGCGCCATTGAAGCAAGAAGAGAAGAGTCTAGGCTGATAGACTATAAACATTAAGCGCTGCATGAGAGGCAACTCATTTCAACCGTAGCAGTGGAGGAGCCATCAACGAGAGTTTGCATTTATCTAATCCCTTCACTTTTATGGTTGAATTATTTTGTTATTTTGGTTTATTATGTGACTTAGACACATGCTTAGGAAATTATGACATTATTTTGGTTTTACATTGAGGACAATGTAATTTTCTAAGTGTGGGGTAGAGGTTACATAGTAACATATTTTTGTTTGGTGTGTTTTTTCAAATTTTCTGAAACTTTTTAATTTTTGTCGAAATTTTTCAAATTTGTTTTAGATATTTTTAAATGTTTTATTTGTCTTAGGATATACCCTTAAAAGTCTATGATGAACTATATCTTTGAATGCATGATTGACGGTTTAACATTTATCTTAAGAAATTGCGAGTTTCATGGATATTGTGAATTAGTATGAATATTTGAGACTTGATTGATAATGAAGTATGCATGTTTGATTAAATAGTTCCAAATAACCTATGTGAGCTTTTGAGCCCAAAAACTTTCTTTCATGAGTGAATTATGTGCCGAATTTTGCTTAAATTTTTTCAAAATTTTCACTAAATTTTCACTATCTTTCGAAACCTCATCATTCTTTGCATATTCAATAACTATGTGCTATAGCTTTTTAATGGACTCTAGAATTTACTAGAACTTGCTTATGTGATTTTCGAAACTTTATAATCATAACATGTCTTGATTTTGAATATGATTGAATTTAATCTCATTAGGATCACCACCACAGACAAATTAAGCCTATGCCTATTTTGTGCCCGTCGTGGGACTCCTTAGTTAACCTCTTTGAGCCTACATTAAGCCTTTTCTTTCATCACCTTTAAACAGAATTCCTCAGCTTAGAATAGTTAATCCTTGACCTTGTTATCAAGACTTGGCCAAACATTTTTCGATGGAGCTGTAATGTGATGTCAAAGAACAAGTGTGGGGTGGAGTTGAAGTGTGGGGTTAAACACCATTGTTTTGTATTGTATATGTGCCGAAAAAAATTATTTGTCCGAAAAAAAAAATGTGTTTAAGAAAAAAAAATTCCGAAAAAGAAAGAAAAAAAAAGAGAAGAAATCGGGAAATAAAAGAGTTTCGGATCAAAAGTTCAAGGCATAAAGTTTTGGTGTGTTTTTGTAATGTTTTGTGAATTTGGAGTTAGTAATTATTTGAAGGTCTAAAAGTGTTTATATGACCTTTGTCCTGTTCACAATATGGAGAGAAGTCAAGAATGACGTATGGGTCCAACATGAAGAAATTCGACCCGTGAAGTGAAGACATGAGGAGGAGCGAGATTTGCTAAGTCTTGGTGACGCCTTAAAATCACCATTTATCCAAAAAAAAAATTCCTACCTTGTGAAACTTAGCCCCATTACAACCAATAATGAGATTAATTCATGATTCTTAAGAGAGCTAACTTTGATTTGTGGAGATCTTCTCATGAGTCAAGCATATGGTTTTGGTCCATTATTGTACATAGTTATTATATGAGGTTTTTCCATGAATTTCTATTCACAAAGTGCTTTTATTTGTTGAAATATGCAAGTTACTTGTTATCTTATCATCTTTTCTCTTGCATATACGATTGAGTGAATACCATGGTTGAGTGAAAAGAAGAAAGTATGCCATTGTGAGGTGGAATGGTTATCATACATGTTTGTGCTATATGATCTCATATCTTACTTGTTCATGCTATGATACATGTTTATGAAGCTTTGCAATTACGCTTTTCATTCAAATGTTCAAACTTGAAAGTTATGCATGCTAAAGAATCTGAGACAAATTATTTAAGGGTATTAGTTGTTTAAGTGTTAGTTGTTTTTGTGTCGTTAGTGTTAGTAGAGTCTTATATTTAGTTTGCTAGGGACTAGCAAAGGGTAAGTGTGGGGTAGTTGATAGGAGCATTTTATGCTACGTTCTTAACATGTTTTTACCCTCATTTATGCTTTGTTTATCCATTATTAGATTAGTATTAGTAGTTATTTAGCATAAGGGGTTATTTGTAGAACATTGGCTAAAACATGTGTAAAATAGATAAAGTATGTGCAATATCGTTAAAAGCTGAAATTGGAAGTGTTCGTGATGTTTTTCTTAAGTTTCTGTAAACCGATACATTGTCACTACTTGATTATATCTTTTGAATGTGTAGGTGACATGTATGTGGACATAACAAAACAAGAATCGTGAGGATCGGACTTATGGAAGGTAGCAAAAGAAGCATGGAAAGACAAGAGGCCAAAAGCATGAATTCGGAACAGAAACAGAGGATTTCCAGAAACCATAACTCAACTTCAAAGATTTCCCTAGGACGATCCAGGAGGAACTAGGGAACGTGCCATAGATGGATGGAAAGCTGTGGATGTCTCGTTTCTAAATCTTTTGGAATCGCAGCAATCCAAGGTCTGAGGAAGGAGTTATGCCGGAAACAATGGCCGGAGGTCAGTCTGCTGAAAACAGGACAGAATTTGCTGAAGTTGTCTACCGAGTTCGTGAGTGTGTTTCTTCACCAAAATCCTTCCCAAGCATACCAAATGATTGATGAAGAGCTTAATGATGATATGGGAAGTTGTTTAGAAGAAGAAGAATCGAAGAAATCACCAAGGAGAAGCCGAAAATAACAACTACGAAAGTTATCCCGGTCAAAACAGGATAACTCGGTCTACCGAGATTATGGAACCTTTTCGGCTGTCCTAGGAGTCCATGAGCATAAAAGAGAGCCCAATGCCGACCCACACACATGAAGAAGAGTCCATGAAATCAGAAAAAGAAGTTTTTAAAGTATTTTCCAAGTCAGCAAATTAAAGAGAAGGAAGACAAATCCAACAAGGAAAGAAGAGAAACCTACCCGGTTTGGAACACAAGGGGCTGCCGATTTTCATTAGGTTTTCTTAGGGTTTTGTCTCTATAAATACACATGTAATACAGTAGAAAAAGTGTCTTTCAATTGCTCAAAACATAGTATAGCCAAACTCTACCAAAAACCCTCCTTACACAGAAAAACACCAAGCCGCCGCCGCCGCCAACCCTTGCTGCCAACTGCCCATCTTCCGCCGATCATCCTTTCACCCTTTGCCGATCTATATAGGTAGGTTAAGGATGAATAAATCCATGGTTTGTGCATGTATTTTCTGTGTAAAAACAGTTGGTTCTTTATATATACGTTTGTTTCGGTTTTTGGTTTTACGTTATAAACATGTTTGCTTGTTCTTCTTGGTGATTTTCATGTGATTGTGTTTATGATTGTAACGTGTAGAATTGCATGTTAGGATGACGATTTAGGTTAAGTTGTTTGTGTTCATGTAAGTAATAACTTGAATTGATTAATCCTCACCTGTACACGTAATCGAACTCTAGGTTAGCTTGAATCATGACAAGTTAGCTATTAGGGGGGAGTTTCATATGCCGTAGTGTTCTAAGGGTTGAGATCAGGCGATTGTAGGTTTTGATTCTTAGACACTACCAAGGGTTGCTAGGGTGAGAGATTTGCATGATGAATAGGATGAGTGACGCCATACCTAGGACCATGTTTCCAATGACTCTCGTTCGATCAGTGTATTTTGTCTCAATGTCAGGCGATTGTAGGCATTGAACAGGATGACACATATACAAATTTAGTGTCAGGCGATTGTAGGCACTAAGTTTACATGAGAAGTCTAAATAGTTGGAATTAATTACAAGTTGTGAAAACGTAAATACGACCTCTTAAACTTGCGAAATTTGTGATATGTCTTTCTTCACGGTGCTAAGTTGTTTTATGCTTGAGTATTGATTGACCATGTTTTGTAAATAAGTGTCTTTATTTTCTGTTTATGTTTCGAACTACACCATATAAATCCCCCATAATATTTTGTATATATGTTTATACTTGTATAGTTGTGACAGATTTATACTTGTATTCTTTTGAAAGTACTAACGATTTGTTTTTGCAGAATATAAGTCCTTCCCTAGTGTCCCCGGCTAGAACGATACCCTACTTACTAATACTACACGATAGGGTTTTAAATTGCAGGTTGTTAAGCGACGGCCTCGTCAGTTTTTGGCGCCGTTGCCGGGGATGCTAAAAAGGATTTTTGTGTTGTATATGTATATGTTTGTGAATTAACCTTGTTTTCTTTTGTAGGTGCTGAATTATGTGTGCCATAACACATATGTCTCGAATGCATTTGTGTGTATTGTCGATTTGTACATTGTATATTTTTATGTACCGAATTTCTTTTGTGTGAAAATTGTATATTTTGTGCCATATTTTTGACTAACAATTTCTCTCTTATATTTTAGTGTAAGTGTCGAATTTGTATGTATTTTATTTGTATATTTTTGTGCCATATGTGTTTTGTTGTAACTATTGTAACTTAGTAAATATTTAGGAGGTTTATTGTTTCATATGTGATTGAAGTTTATTGTGGTTTTTAAAGTGTAACATGTAGGGAGAAGCCGCATTTGTTAATCTTAGCCTAAACCCTTCATGTTATTTGCGGATTTCATGAGGTTGAGGGCGGCTTTGATTAACACTTGTCGAGTGGTCTAGTGACCCGAGTTTGTTCCTAGCTGAGTAAGGGGCCGTTTTGTCATAGATATGGAATTCAGGTTTGTTCAATTGGATCTCAAGATCATGACTGACCACTCTTCTCGGTGAAGGGGTCGATAGGGGTCCGCCTCCTTGATCACAAACGAGTCCTGCCTGGTTCTTGTAGGGGGTTCACCCCCCGTGACATTGACACTTGCCTTCTGAAACCACGGAACCCGCTCGAACTAGCCAAATGCTTGGGCCGAAGCATCACCACACTTTAAACGCTAGAATTTACTTAGACATGTATGACGCCATGAACTTCAAATTAATTTGGCTCTAATTTTTATGGTATATCGGACAAAGCAAAACACTACCTTGAGCTGAACAAGCTCATTGCACAGTGGTCTTCACTGCTCCACGTACCGTGAAAGTAAGAGTTAATAAAATCAGCTAGCAACTTTACTAGGTTGCCGACACTTTTGTGCTTACATGTCATTGAATTCGAAACTTATGCCATGACATGATGTTGCCGAAATTTTAATGCTAAGTTTCGAATTCTATCTAAGTTTTTGACAATGCTCACTTGATCTTTGTTCAATTGTGACAGATTGGTTTTGCAGGTTCCCATAAATGACCAGTTCTGACGAGAAATTGTTTGGTGACGTTGGACGCAAGGAAGCCAAACCTGGTCATGATATCGTGCACAATGCTAAACAAAGTGAAGTAGAGCACGTTCTAAGAAGAAAAAAAAATTTTGAGCTCAGCCAAGCAAGGAAGACTTGGAAGCACTAAGAAAGATTGAGCAAGGGCCAGTTTTGACAAGTTTGGAGAACGGAATGAGGAGGCTTTAAATGATTTGAAGCCGTCCATACTTGAAGTTGTGAAAGAGCTTGAGTCACAACCAATCTATGAAAGGTATTCTCTTTTGTCAATTCCAATTTCTACTAATAAGTTGTTACCATATGTGAAACAGGCCCCTAAGTTAGAGCTAAAAGCTTTTCCCCCACATTTGAAGTACGTTTTTCTTGGAGAAGATGACACTCTACCAGTTATTGTGTCATCAACGTTGAATGAGCAACAAGAGCACAAATGTTGAAAAGCACAATGTGGGAGAGCCATGGCAACAAAGGATGGCGCCATTGAAGCAAGAAGAGAAGAGTCTAGGCTGATAGACTATAAACATTAAGCGCTGCATGAGAGGCAACTCATTTCAACCGTAGCAGTGGAGGAGCCATCAACGAGAGTTTGCATTTATCTAATCCCTTCACTTTTATGGTTGAATTATTTTGTTATTTTGGTTTATTATGTGACTTAGACACATGCTTAGGAAATTATGACATTATTTTGGTTTTACATTGAGGACAATGTAATTTTCTAAGTGTGGGGTAGAGGTTACATAGTAACATATTTTTGTTTGGTGTGTTTTTTCAAATTTTCTGAAACTTTTTAATTTTTGTCGAAATTTTTCAAATTTGTTTTAGATATTTTTAAATGTTTTATTTGTCTTAGGATATACCCTTAAAAGTCTATGATGAACTATATCTTTGAATGCATGATTGACGGTTTAACATTTATCTTAAGAAATTGCGAGTTTCATGGATATTGTGAATTAGTATGAATATTTGAGACTTGATTGATAATGAAGTATGCATGTTTGATTAAATAGTTCCAAATAACCTATGTGAGCTTTTGAGCCCAAAAACTTTCTTTCATGAGTGAATTATGTGCCGAATTTTGCTTAAATTTTTTCAAAATTTTCACTAAATTTTCACTATCTTTCGAAACCTCATCATTCTTTGCATATTCAATAACTATGTGCTATAGCTTTTTAATGGACTCTAGAATTTACTAGAACTTGCTTATGTGATTTTCGAAACTTTATAATCATAACATGTCTTGATTTTGAATATGATTGAATTTAATCTCATTAGGATCACCACCACAGACAAATTAAGCCTATGCCTATTTTGTGCCCGTCGTGGGACTCCTTAGTTAACCTCTTTGAGCCTACATTAAGCCTTTTCTTTCATCACCTTTAAACAGAATTCCTCAGCTTAGAATAGTTAATCCTTGACCTTGTTATCAAGACTTGGCCAAACATTTTTCGATGGAGCTGTAATGTGATGTCAAAGAACAAGTGTGGGGTGGAGTTGAAGTGTGGGGTTAAACACCATTGTTTTGTATTGTATATGTGCCGAAAAAAATTATTTGTCCGAAAAAAAAAATGTGTTTAAGAAAAAAAAATTCCGAAAAAGAAAGAAAAAAAAAGAGAAGAAATCGGGAAATAAAAGAGTTTCGGATCAAAAGTTCAAGGCATAAAGTTTTGGTGTGTTTTTGTAATGTTTTGTGAATTTGGAGTTAGTAATTATTTGAAGGTCTAAAAGTGTTTATATGACCTTTGTCCTGTTCACAATATGGAGAGAAGTCAAGAATGACGTATGGGTCCAACATGAAGAAATTCGACCCGTGAAGTGAAGACATGAGGAGGAGCGAGATTTGCTAAGTCTTGGTGACGCCTTAAAATCACCATTTATCCAAAAAAAAAATTCCTACCTTGTGAAACTTAGCCCCATTACAACCAATAATGAGATTAATTCATGATTCTTAAGAGAGCTAACTTTGATTTGTGGAGATCTTCTCATGAGTCAAGCATATGGTTTTGGTCCATTATTGTACATAGTTATTATATGAGGTTTTTCCATGAATTTCTATTCACAAAGTGCTTTTATTTGTTGAAATATGCAAGTTACTTGTTATCTTATCATCTTTTCTCTTGCATATACGATTGAGTGAATACCATGGTTGAGTGAAAAGAAGAAAGTATGCCATTGTGAGGTGGAATGGTTATCATACATGTTTGTGCTATATGATCTCATATCTTACTTGTTCATGCTATGATACATGTTTATGAAGCTTTGCAATTACGCTTTTCATTCAAATGTTCAAACTTGAAAGTTATGCATGCTAAAGAATCTGAGACAAATTATTTAAGGGTATTAGTTGTTTAAGTGTTAGTTGTTTTTGTGTCGTTAGTGTTAGTAGAGTCTTATATTTAGTTTGCTAGGGACTAGCAAAGGGTAAGTGTGGGGTAGTTGATAGGAGCATTTTATGCTACGTTCTTAACATGTTTTTACCCTCATTTATGCTTTGTTTATCCATTATTAGATTAGTATTAGTAGTTATTTAGCATAAGGGGTTATTTGTAGAACATTGGCTAAAACATGTGTAAAATAGATAAAGTATGTGCAATATCGTTAAAAGCTGAAATTGGAAGTGTTCGTGATGTTTTTCTTAAGTTTCTGTAAACCGATACATTGTCACTACTTGATTATATCTTTTGAATGTGTAGGTGACATGTATGTGGACATAACAAAACAAGAATCGTGAGGATCGGACTTATGGAAGGTAGCAAAAGAAGCATGGAAAGACAAGAGGCCAAAAGCATGAATTCGGAACAGAAACAGAGGATTTCCAGAAACCATAACTCAACTTCAAAGATTTCCCTAGGACGATCCAGGAGGAACTAGGGAACGTGCCATAGATGGATGGAAATCTGTGGATGTCTCGTTTCTAAATCTTTTGGAATCGCAGCAATCCAAGGTCTGAGGAAGGAGTTATGCCGGAAACAATGGCCGGAGGTCAGTCTGCTGAAAACAGGACAGAATTTGCTGAAGTTGTCTACCGAGTTCGTGAGTGTGTTTCTTCACCAAAATCCTTCCCAAGCATACCAAATGATTGATGAAGAGCTTAATGATGATATGGGAAGTTGTTTAGAAGAAGAAGAATCGAAGAAATCACCAAGGAGAAGCCGAAAATAACAACTACGAAAGTTATCCCGGTCAAAACAGGATAACTCGGTCTACCGAGATTATGGAACCTTTTCGGCTGTCCTAGGAGTCCATGAGCATAAAAGAGAGCCCAATGCCGACCCACACACATGAAGAAGAGTCCATGAAATCAGAAAAAGAAGTTTTTAAAGTATTTTCCAAGTCAGCAAATTAAAGAGAAGGAAGACAAATCCAACAAGGAAAGAAGAGAAACCTACCCGGTTTGGAACACAAGGGGCTGCCGATTTTCATTAGGTTTTCTTAGGGTTTTGTCTCTATAAATACACATGTAATACAGTAGAAAAAGTGTCTTTCAATTGCTCAAAACATAGTATAGCCAAACTCTACCAAAAACCCTCCTTACACAGAAAAACACCAAGCCGCCGCCGCCGCCAACCCTTGCTGCCAACTGCCCATCTTCCGCCGATCATCCTTTCACCCTTTGCCGATCTATATAGGTAGGTTAAGGATGAATAAATCCATGGTTTGTGCATGTATTTTCTGTGTAAAAACAGTTGGTTCTTTATATATACGTTTGTTTCGGTTTTTGGTTTTACGTTATAAACATGTTTGCTTGTTCTTCTTGGTGATTTTCATGTGATTGTGTTTATGATTGTAACGTGTAGAATTGCATGTTAGGATGACGATTTAGGTTAAGTTGTTTGTGTTCATGTAAGTAATAACTTGAATTGATTAATCCTCACCTGTACACGTAATCGAACTCTAGGTTAGCTTGAATCATGACAAGTTAGCTATTAGGGGGGAGTTTCATATGCCGTAGTGTTCTAAGGGTTGAGATCAGGTGATTGTAGGTTTTGATTCTTAGACACTACCAAGGGTTGCTAGGGTGAGAGATTTGCATGATGAATAGGATGAGTGACGCCATACCTAGGACCATGTTTCCAATGACTCTCGTTCGATCAGTGTATTTTGTCTCAATGTCAGGCGATTGTAGGCATTGAACAGGATGACACATATACAAATTTAGTGTCAGGCGATTGTAGGCACTAAGTTTACATGAGAAGTCTAAATAGTTGGAATTAATTACAAGTTGTGAAAACGTAAATACGACCTCTTAAACTTGCGAAATTTGTGATATGTCTTTCTTCACGGTGCTAAGTTGTTTTATGCTTGAGTATTGATTGACCATGTTTTGTAAATAAGTGTCTTTATTTTCTGTTTATGTTTCGAACTACACCATATAAATCCCCCATAATATTTTGTATATATGTTTATACTTGTATAGTTGTGACAGATTTATACTTGTATTCTTTTGAAAGTACTAACGATTTGTTTTTGCAGAATATAAGTCCTTCCCTAGTGTCCCCGGCTAGAACGATACCCTACTTACTAATACTACACGATAGGGTTTTAAATTGCAGGTTGTTAAGCGACGGCCTCGTCAATTGCACAGTTGTCTTCCCTGCTCCACGTACCTTGAAAATTAGAGAGTTAATAAAATCAGCTAGCAACTTTACTAGGTTGCCGACACTTTTGTGCTTACATGTCATTGAATTCGAAACTTATGCCATGCCATGCCATGATGTTGCCGAAATTTTTATGTAAGCTAGGTTTCGAATTCTATCTAAGTTTTTGACAATGCTCACTTGATCTTTGTTCAATTGTGCCAGATTGGTTTTGCAGGTTCCCATAACTGACCAGTTCTGACGAGAAATTGTTTGGTGACGTTGGACGCAAGGAAGCCAAACCTGGTCATGATATCGTGCAAATTGCTAAACAAAGTGAAGTAGATCACGTTTTAAGAAAAAAAAAATGAGCTCAGCCAAGCAAGGAAGACTTGGAAGCACTGAGAAAGATTGAGCAAGGGCCGGATTTGACAAGAATGGAGATGGGATGAGGAGGCGCAGCAGAGTCTGGAGCTGTCCATACTAGCAGTGGTTGATAAGCTTGAAACACGATCCTACATAGAGGTATGAGTCTCCTTTGTCAATTCCAATTATTACTAACAAAATGTTGCCATCTTTGGAACAGGGCCCTAAGTTAGAATTTAAAGATCTCCCCGCGCACTTGAAGTATGCATATCTAGGAGAAGAGGACACTTTACCAGATATTGTGTCTTCATCGTTGAATGAGCAACAAGAGCACAAATGTTGAAAAGCACAATGTGGGAGAGCCATGGCAACAAAGGATGGCGCCATCAAAGAACAAAGGAGAAAAGTCTAGGCTGATAGACTATAAACATTAAGCGCTGCATGAGAGGCAACTCATTTCAACCGTAGCTGTGGAGGAGCCATCAACGAGAGTTTGCATTTATCTTATCCCTTCACTTCTTATGGTTGATTTATTTATGTGTTTATTATGTGACTTAGACACATGCTTAGGAAATTATGACATGATTCTGGGTTTACATTGAGGACAATGTAATTTTCTAAGTGTGGGGTAGAGGTTACATAGTAAATTTTTGTCGAAATTTTCTTCCAATTTTTAAATTTTCCGTAATTTTTATGAAAAAAAAAACTTTTGTTTATTTTTGTTTCGAAATGTGTTTTTAATTTTTAAATTTTGTTTTAAATGTTTTGTTTGTTTTTGAGTCTTAGGATATACCCTTAAAAGTCTATGATGAACTATATCTTTGAATGCATGATTGACGGTTTAACATTTATCTTAAGAAATTGCGAGTTTCATGGATATTGTGAATTAGTATGAATATTTGAGACTTGATTGATAATGAAGTATGCATGTTTGATTAGATTGTTCCAACAAAAACTATGTGAGCTTTTGAGCCTAAAAACTTTCTTTCAAGAGTGAATTCTGTGCCGATTTTTGTCTAAATTTTTTTGAAATTTTCACTACTTTCTCACTATCTTGTGAAACCTCATCATTCTTTGCATATTCAATAACTATGTGCTATAGCTGTTTAATGGACTCTAGAATTTACTAGAACTTATTTATGTGATTTTCAAAGCATTATAAACATAAATTGTTTGATTTTGAATATGATTGAAATTAATCTCAATTAGGATCACCACCAAAGCCAAAATAAGCCTTTGCCCATTTTTGTGCCCGTCGTGGGACTCCTTAGTAAAACCCCTTTGAGCCTACATTAAGCCTTTTCTTTCATCACCTTTAAACAGTTTCCTGAACTTAGAATAGTTATCTTTCACCTTGTTTTCAAGACTTGGCGAAATACTGTTGATGAAGTTGTGCAAAGATGTTAAAGAACAAGTGTGGGGTAGAGTTGAAGTGTGGGGTGGTACACCATTGTTTTGTAAAGTATATATGCCAAAAAAGAAAAAACATTTTTGCCGAAACTAAAGGAAAAAAAGAGAAGAAAAGAAAAAAAATAAAAGTTTCGGCTAAAGAAAAAAAAAAGAAAAAAAAATGTTTCGGAAAAGAAAATATTTCTAAGGCATGAGTTATATGGTGTTTACATGATTTGGAGTTGATATTATTTGAGGGTCCAAAGTTGTATATTTGACCCTTGTCCACTGCATGAAGAAGAGACATAAGGAGGATGAAGCTTAAATTTGCTAAGTCTTGATTTCTTACTATCACCACTTATCCAAAAATTCCTACCTTATGAAACCAAGCCCCACTACAACCCTTGAGATTATTTCATGATTCTTAAGATGACTAAACTTGATTTGTGGAGAATTTCATATAAGTAAGCATATGGTTTTGGTCCATTATTGCACTTAGTTATTAAATGAGGTTTTTCCAAGAAAAATGTTTTTCAAAAGAGCCTTTATTTCTTGAAATATGCAAGTTATTCGTTATTTCTCATCTTTTCTCTTGCATATACTTATGAGTGAAAACCATTCTTCGAGTGAAAAAAAGAAAGAGAGTGTATCTTGGAAAGGAGGATCAAAATTTCATTCATGTATTACTTATGACTTTCGAAACTTCTCACTTTTTCATGCTATAATACAAGTTTATGAACTTTTGCAATTGTGCTTTCACTTGAATGTTTAAACTTGAGATTATGCATACTTAAGAATCTGAGACAAAAATTTCTTAAGGGTATTAGAGTTGTTTTCGTTTTTGTTTTTGTTTTTTCTTTCAGTTAGAGTCAGTTTGCTAAGGGACTAGCAAAGCATAAGTGTGGGGTAGTTTGATAAGTGCGTTTTACGCCATGTTCTTAATAGATTTTCACCTCCATTTATACTTTGTTTTTGCCTTAGTATGTTTATTTTTACTTGTTTTAGAGTCAAGAGGGTTTTTCCGTAGAGTTGTGGCTACTAGCCGTTTTTATACAGAAAATTGCACTTAAATGATGAAAACCGTTTTTGGACTAGCACTTGGACGTTTTATTATGATTCGTTATTTTGTTACCCTGTCAGTTTTGATGTATCTTGTTTAAATGTGCAGAAGACAGGTAAATACGCTTAACGTATCAGGAATCATGATGAACGGACTCATGAATGACAACAAGTGAGGCCACGGAAAAGAAGAAACACTTTTGGACATTGTTTTGCTCTCGGACAGAATCTGCCAGAAAACGTACGTCAACTTTGGAAAATCATATCTCAAGATCCAGGAGGAGTTAGAAGGCGTGCCACATATGGAATTAAAGCTGTGTGTGTCTACTTTTCAACCCCATTTGGATCGCAGCAATCGGAGTTGAGACGAAGGAGTTATGAGCAAAACAGTGGACAGAGGTCAGGCTGCAAAACTGGGCAGAAACTGCCTAAGTTGTCTAACGAGTTTTGGGAGATGATTCTTCACCAAAAGGCTTCCCAAATTTGTCAAGAGATGTATCAAGACCTTAATGAAGTGTTAGGAAGCTGGACAAAAGAAGAAAATACGAAGAAGCATCAAGGCAGCCATATTTTGGTTAAGTGTAAGGTTTCCTGGTCAAACCGGGAAAGCTGACCTTGCTGGACCTATCACTGGTTTTGGCTGCCATCAAAGCCCAAGATTTCGTACATGAGGCCTACATGAATCCATAAACATGTAGGAAGGTCCAAGGAATCAGAAGAAGGAGTCCAAATTCGGATAAGAAGCTGCATTGAAGGAGGAATCATTGAGCAATAAGGAAACCGAGTTGGAATAGGATTGCCTTTCCTTAACCGAGTCAGCTAGGGTTTCTCTTCAATGTTTCTGTATAAATAGGGTCTGTATAGCTCGTGTTTTGGGGGTCCTTTATCAGTTTTAAGTCTTATAGCTAGCCTAGACTCTACCTAAAAACCCTCCACACAGAAATCATATAAGCAGCCGAACCACCTCACTGCCGCAACCTTTCATTGCCGAACTGCCTTCATCCTTTGCCGAATTCTTTCCCCATCCTTGCCGACTGTAATAGGTAGGTTAGGGATGAAAATCCTAAGGTTGTTCATGTATATTTACTGTGTAAAGTTATTGAGTTTATTGATATATGAATTATGGTTTTTGGTTTTGTTTAACATGTATGATTACTTGCGCTTCTTTGTGATTTGTTTGTGTTATGCATGTTGAATAACGATTTAGTATGCATGTTAGGGTTGTAAAAGAAGTTAAAGAATCTGTATTTGTGTGTTTAACAATTGTTAAGTTAGTTAATCCTCTCCCGAGCAGATAATCGAACTTTAGGTTAGCTTGATTGCAACAGGTTAGCTATTAGGGGGGTGTTTCATGTGCTGTGGTATTCTAGGTCGAGTTGAGCGCTAAGACAACTCGGTCCTAGGTGCTACAAGGGATGGTAGGGTGAGAGATTTGCATGTGGAATAGGATGAGTGACGCCATACCTAGGAAACATGTCTCCAACGACTCGTGGACGGTAAGTGTTGCTTGATTAGATTGAGCGCTGAGACAGTTTAGTCAAGTAGTCACATAGTTTAGGGTTGAGTGTCACGCCCCGAATCTTATAATTTCACTGCGAGTTACCTTCCTTCCGTTATCCGTGAATTTACGGTGTCGATAATAAAGTTTGAACACTAAAATTAACTGTCGAGATTGTTGACGGTAATTTAAAAATTATCGGGGTTTTTATTGGGGTAAATTTCGGTTTGGAACGGAGGAAAATTTAGGGGTCCCCTGTGTTTCTAGGAAGTTTCCTTGTTTGGAAACTTACTTTTTTTATAAATGTTTCCCTTTTCGTTTTTGGGCTGCGCGTCACTTTCTTTTTCTGTCTTCTCCTTCTTCGTCCTTCTCCGGGTCGACACAGCGCCTTCACTGTGCCCGACGAGATTCGCCACCACCGGCCGCCGTGGAGCGCGTGACCGGTCTCCCTCGACTCGCCGGAGGTCCGGCAACCCAGCAGGCCATCGTTTAGGGGCAGCGCCGCTGTGTGGAGAGAGAGGGAACTCTCGAGATCCGACTGCACTCTCGGATTCCGGTCGGGTCTGGCCTCTGTGCCGCCGCCTGCCGTTCATAGCCGGTCCACAGTCATCCTCCGAGCCTTCCAAAGTCGGAGCGCCGGTCGATTACAGCCTAGGTGAGGGATTCAATCAAGAATTCCTAATTTTGGGATTTCTCTACTGTTCATTGTGATTTGTTGGTGTTAGGGTTAGTATTGGTTGTTGTAGTGTAAAGGAAAGTTGTTGGGGAGATGGAGAGGAGCAGGAAGATGGCCGGAGATCGCCGGTCGGAGGCCATTTGGCCGGTGACCGGACTTCACTGTTCACAGGGGCATTTCTGTCCTTTCCTTGAGAAATTACTGTTGACAGTTTGGTAATTGAGTTAGGATAAAGGTAAAAATATTTCTAAGTTAATTTGGAGGTAAAAGGTGATAATTGTGGAGAATTGGAAGTAATTGGATTATAGAACTTAATGTATATGAAACTCTGTGGAGGTGGGATTATTAGCCGAGTCGATTAGGTTTCGATTGTTATTCGAAATATCGTTTCGGTTCGGAAAAAGAATTACATGTTATCGTTGGTCGGGATTGACTGAAGATTTGCTAAGAGTAAACACGAATTAAGCTAGTTTATTACGGAGTTTATACTAATGTCTCCGGAGACCCGACTTTACGATTTGGGATAATTAACGTATTTATTTTATTAAACAGGACGTGAGGATTTACGTTCCGGGGAGGCACAGGATCGCTCTCAGGGCTAGTCCCTTTACTGTGAGTGGACAGTTTATTTTTAAATGAATGCATGCCCTAATTATTGATTTATTTGCAAGATTTATACGATTGTTTCGAGCATTATAATTTCCTCGAGATCTTGATTGTGTATTTGGCTGGATACATATATGTTGAGGATTTGTTTCACTTATTGGTTTTGGGAAGAGAATTGAGTAAAGTACTATTATGAAATTATATTATAAGGGTTGACCAATGAATATGCTAGCTAGAGTAGCGTGAGGGCGCTACTAGAGCTCTTAGCTCCGACCCTAGCCTGAGAGGTTAGGCAAATTACGTAGTGCACTATGAGGGTTGACCATTTCCACTTTATTTAGAGCTCTTAGCTCCGACCCTGGTCTGAGAGGTCAGACAAACCTGAGAGGTCAGGTTGATATTATAAGGGTTGACCGTTATCACATTATCTAGAGCTCTTAGCTCCGACCCTGGTCTGAGAGGACAGACAAGCCTGAGAGGTCAGGTTGATATTTCAAGGGTTGACCGTATTATTTTATATAGCTAGCATAGAGTAGCGTGAGGGCGCTACTAGAGCTCTTAGCTCCGACCCTAGTCTGAGAGGTCAGACTTATTATGTTTGTGAATATTTCTCTTCCCATAATCCTCACTTGGTTATTTTATCTTGCATTTGTGGAATTGTTATTATTTGTGGGCATGCATAAATGTTATTTTAATAAATAAATCTTTGGGAGAGCATGAAACATTGGTTCTAATTATTGTGGTGAATTTTTGGCGTTTCATGTATTATTTTCGTCCACTCACTCTAACGTTTTACATGTTTCTCCCCTGGGCCTTTGTTTTTCTTAAAATGCCCAGACTGCAGAGTTCGGCCAGCAAATTAGGAGGCGCATAGTGGTTACCTCTCCACACCGTTTTCACTAGTAGGTTTCTGAAAACCTACAAGTGCCCTTTTCCTCCTTTGTATTAGAGCTCTGATAACCTGGGTATATTATTATTATGTTTCGGGGTAGAGTACGGAACTTATTCATTTTTATTCCAGGAATTTCGGATATTTATTAAGTTGAAAGATGTTTGTGATTGTGTTATGTTATTGTGGTTGTATTTGTGGAGGTAGTTCTGTGTTGTTGTGAGCAGGTTGGATTTTTATAAGGAGGGGGATGAGATTAGAAGTGTACTGCATGTGTTTACTTGGATTTTAGGTGAAGGGTTACTCACTATTAGGGGACATTATGTCGAATTTTCGGTAACTACCCTTTTAGGTGGGTCCCGCAGGAGTCATTCTGGGATTTACTGGGAAATCTCGGGATGGGTCCTGTCATTGGTATCAGAGCACTAGGTTATTCGATTCCTTTTCTAAATGTCACTGCTTATGCCTTGTGTGAAACTAGTATCTATAGAGTGATGGACCGACCGCGGCGGATCCATCAGCATTTATGCTTAAGATACGAAGTGATCATCGGGTATTTGCAGTAGCTATTACGGTATTATGTGTGATACATGGTACTAAACATCTTGGTTTCAGGTTAATTATGCGCCGAGCACGTGGCCGAGCTCGTAGGGAGAATCTTTCCCCTCCACCGGAAGGAGAAAACCCTCTTCCTCCTCCTGGAAGAGGAAGTGAGGAGTCAGCTACTATGGGAGCGGGTTTGTTAGAGCGGTTAGTGCAGGGTATCCGCTCTGGTATGAGTTCTGAGCTTAACTATGAGAAAGCCCGCAAGCATGGTGCTAGGGTGTTTACCCATGCTAGTGAACCCATGGAAGCACTCAGTTGGTTGGAGGAGACTGAAAAGATGTTCCGCATAGTAGATTGTCCGGAGGAAAGGAAGGTGGCAATAGCTACGCAGTTTCTGGAGAGAGAAGCTTGGCATTGGTGGCTTGATGTAAGCCGCAGGGTGGGTGATGCAGCTCAGCAGATGTCCTGGGAGCAGTTTTCCGCCCAATTTAAGGAGCGTTATGTCAGCCGAGCACACATGAACCGCATGAGGGAAGAATTTCTAAATTTGAGGAAGAGTGATGACATGTCGGTTTCAGCGTTTGAGCAGCGTTTCAGGGAGCTGGCCTACTACGTTCCTGAGTTGGTAAAGACAGAGCAGGATAAGGTCTATCAGTTTGTTAGAGGCCTTGGTGGTAACTACTCTGCACAGATGATGGCTGTACCATATGCATCATTCATGGAGGCAGTGATGGCTGCTCTTAATCTTGAGGCCCAACAGTTTTCTTATGGTCGGCGTTCAGATGTTGGAGTTGGGAGTTCTGGCTCAGCTAGAAGATTGTTGACGAGGTCTAGTTCAGTATCCTCTGCTGGGAGTGGCTTTGATAGCAGCACAGGATCCGGGTCAGGATTCCGAGGGAGGCTTAAGAGCTTCTTCAAGAAGACCTCTAGGGGGTTTAGAAGAGGATCTAGCAGCCAGAGTGGGCCTTCTGGAGGTCAGAGTGCGCAGCAGAGTCAGAGACCGTCTCAGAGTTTTCAGCAGAGTCAGTGGGTACATGGTCAGTGCTATCAGTGTGGGCAGACAGGTCATTTCAGAAGAGATTGTCCTCTCTTGAGTCAGGGAACAGCATTGGCACCTGCCCAGACTATGGGGCAGACGCATTCTGGTACTGTTAGTAGTGGTACCCCCTCTGTGACACAGACTAGAGGCGGCACACAGCAGAGCAGAGGTAGTAGGGGCCGTCCTGCCACACATGCGAGACTGCATGCCATGACTCAGCAAGAGGGTCGCTCTTCTCCAGATGTTATTATTGGTACGTTATTCATTTTTGGCCGACCCGCTTTTACATTAATAGACCCTGGAGCGTCGCATTCCTTTATGTCCAGTAGATTTTCCTTACATGCCAATGTGCCGTCATCACCCCTTCCTGGGGAATGGCACGTGTCCTTGCCTTCTGGGGATGTGATGAAGATAGATTGGGTATTTAAGAGTTGTGAAGTGCTGATAGAGAGTTGCGGTTTTGAGGTTGATCTAATACCTCTTGATATTGTTGAGTTCGATGTGATCTTGGGGATGGACTTCTTGGAATCCCATAGGGCGATGGTGGATTGTTTCCGAAAGGAGGTAGTGTTAAGGAGTCCAGGGAAGCCTGAGATCACCATTCAAGGGGAAAGAAATGTTCTCCCAAACTGTGTGATTTCCGCTGTTACAGCTAGGAAATTGTTGAACAAGGGTTGCCAAGCCTACCTGGCACATGTAGTAGATACCAGGAAGGGTGAAGTGAACCTGGAAGACATTCCTGTGGTAAAGGAGTTTCCAGATGTATTTCCAGACGAATTGCCTGGATTACCGCCAGCAAGAGAGATCGATTTCACCATCGAGATGCTTCCTGGAACCGCTCCTATCTCTCAAGCTCCCTATAGAATGGCACCTGCGGAATTGAAGGAGTTAAAAACTCAATTGCAGGAGTTGGTGAACAAGGGTTTTATTCAACCTAGCACGTCTCCTTGGGGTGCTCCTGTACTTTTTGTTAAGAAGAAAGATGGCACCATGAGACTTTGCGTGGATTATCGGAAGCTGAATCAAGTGACGGTGAAGAATAAATACCCTTTGCCACGAATTGATGATTTATTCGACCAGTTGAGGGGAGCCTCTGTTTTCTCAAAGATTGATTTGAGATCGGGTTATCATCAGTTGCGGATTCGGGAAGGTGATATTCCCAAGACTGCATTCCGGTCACGGTATGGACACTATGAGTTCGTAGTGATGCCATTTGGACTTACTAATGCACCCGCCGCCTTCATGGATTTGATGAATAGGGTGTTTAGTCCATTTCTTGATCGTTTTGTGATCGTGTTTATTGATGATATTTTGGTTTACTCCAAAAGCTTGAAGGAGCATGCCAGGCATTTAAGGACGGTTCTGCGAGTTCTCAGAGAAGCTCAGCTGTATGCAAAACTTAGCAAATGTGAGTTTTGGCTGGATAGAGTGGGATTCTTGGGTCACATTGTGTCAGAAGAAGGTGTTAGTGTGGACCCTCAAAAAGTAGCTGCAGTGGCTAATTGGGGTAGACCCACCAATGTGACAGAGATTCGGAGTTTCTTGGGATTAGCAGGTTATTATCGTCGCTTCGTTCAAGATTTCTCCAAGATTGCTGCTCCACTTACAAGATTGACCCGGAAGGATATTAAGTTTGAATGGTCTGACAAGTGCGAGCAAAGTTTTCAGGAACTTAAAGAGCGTCTGACTAGTGCACCAGTTTTGGCACTACCAGATGATAGTGGGGAATATGAAGTCTATTGTGATGCCTCTAAACACGGATTGGGTGGTGTGTTGATGCAGCATGGGAGAGTGATCGCTTATGCTTCTAGACAATTGAAAACACATGAGGTAAATTATCCCACCCATGATTTGGAGCTTGCTGCTGTAGTGTTTGCTCTTAAAATTTGGAGACATTACCTTTATGGAGCCAAGTGCCAAATTTTCACTGATCACAAGAGTTTGCAATATGTGTTCACTCAAAGGGATTTAAATATGCGTCAAAGGAGATGGATGGAATTAATTAAAGATTATGATTGCTCGATTGAATACCATCCAGGAAGAGCTAATGTGGTAGCTGATGCTCTTAGTCGCAATCCCTCTTTATCCTTGGCGTATATAAAAATGATTCGGGTTCCACTTCTTTATGAGCTTCGAGCTACCGGTGTTGACTTAACAGTGGATGAAATGGGTGTTTTGGTGGCCAGTTTTCGTGTGAGGCCAGTATTAATTGATAGAGTTCGGGAGGCGCAATGTAATGACCCCTCCATTGTACAGTTGATAGAGAGGGCTCAGGAGGGCTCAGCGGAGGACTTTGCGGTTAGGAAAGATGGAACCCTTTTATTTAAGGGTAGGTTGTGTGTACCGAAGAGGAATGAAGAGCTTAAACGGGAGATCATGGAGGAAGCTCATAGTTCCATTTATGCCGCCCATCCAGGTAGTACAAAGATGTATAGAACTTTGAAGAATTATTATTGGTGGCCGAATATGAAGAGGGAAATAGCAGCATTTGTTAGCAGGTGTTTGGTTTGTCAACAAGTGAAAGCTGAGAGACAAAAACCCTCGGGTTTGATGGAGCCATTGCCTATTCCGGTGTGGAAGTGGGACCATATTACTATGGATTTTGTCTTCGGCCTGCCTCGCACCCGTAATGGGTATGATGGAGTTTGGGTGATTGTGGATCGTTTGACGAAATCTGCTCACTTTCTCCCGGTTAATAAAAAGTTTTCTCTTGATCGGTTGTCGGAGATTTATGTGAACGAGATAGTGAGACTACATGGGGTTCCAGAATCCATTGTGTCAGATAGAGATCCACGGTTTGTTTCCCAATTTTGGGGAGCTTTGCAGGCAGCATTGGGCACTCAACTTCATTTCAGTACTGCTTTTCATCCTCAGACTGATGGGCAGTCAGAGAGGACCATTCAGACCTTGGAAGACATGTTGAGGTCATGTGTTCTACAGTTTCGGGGGAGTTGGGATAAAAATTTGATGTTAATGGAGTTTGCTTATAATAATAACTACCACTCTAGCATTGGCATGTCACCATTTGAGGCATTATATGGAAGGCAATGCCGTACTCCCCTATGTTGGAATGAAGTTGGAGAAAGAGAGTTTTGTGGCCCGGATATCATCTTTGAGACCAATGAGAAAATCAAGGTGGTAAGAGATCGACTCAAGGTGGCTCAAGATAGGCAAAAGACTTATGCGGATAACCGCAGGAAGGACTTGGAATTCCAAGTCGGTGATTGGGTATTCTTGAAATTATCTCCTTGGAAGGGAGTGGTGCGTTTTGGAAAGAAGGGCAAGCTTAGCCCTAGATATATTGGTCCTTATGAGATCCTCGAAAGAATTGGCCCACTTGCCTATCGATTGGATCTACCTCTTGAGTGGTCCAAGATCCATAATGTCTTTCACGTATCCATGCTTCGGAAGTACATTGCTGATCCTTCCCACGTGTTGCATGCGCCACCTGTTAGTCTGAATAAAGACTGGACCTACGTAGAGGAACCGGTGCAAATTATTGATCAAAAAGAGCAAGTGCTTCGGAACAAAACCATTCCTCTTGTTAAAGTGTTGTGGAGGAGTCATGAGGTGGAGGAAGCTACCTGGGAACCTGAAGCTCAGATGCGACATCAGTATCCCTACCTATTTGAGTAACAGGTATGTAATTTCGAGGACGAAATTTTTGTAAGGGGGGAAGAATTGTCACGCCCCGAATCTTATAATTTCACTGCGAGTTACCTTCCTTCCGTTATCCGTGAATTTACGGTGTCGATAATAAAGTTTGAACACTAAAATTAACTGTCGAGATTGTTGACGGTAATTTAAAAATTATCGGGGTTTTTATTGGGGTAAATTCCGGTTTGGAACGGAGGAAAATTTAGGGGTCCCCTGTGTTTCTAGGAAGTTTCCTTGTTTGGAAACTTACTTTTTTTATAAATGTTTCCCTTTTCGTTTTTGGGCTGCGCGTCACTTTCTTTTTCTGTCTTCTCCTTCTTCGTCCTTCTCCGGGTCGACACAGCGCCTTCACTGTGCCCGACGAGATTCGCCACCACCGGCCGCCGTGGAGCGCGTGACCGGTCTCCCTCGACTCGCCGGAGGTCCGGCAACCCAGCAGGCCATCGTTTAGGGGCAGCGCCGCTGTGTGGAGAGAGAGGGAACTCTCGAGATCCGACTGCACTCTCGGATTCCGGTCGGGTCTGGCCTCTGTGCCGCCGCCTGCCGTTCATAGCCGGTCCACAGTCATCCTCCGAGCCTTCCAAAGTCGGAGCGCCGGTCGATTACAGCCTAGGTGAGGGATTCAATCAAGAATTCCTAATTTTGGGATTTCTCTACTGTTCATTGTGATTTGTTGGTGTTAGGGTTAGTATTGGTTGTTGTAGTGTAAAGGAAAGTTGTTGGGGAGATGGAGAGGAGCAGGAAGATGGCCGGAGATCGCCGGTCGGAGGCCATTTGGCCGGTGACCGGACTTCACTGTTCACAGGGGCATTTCTGTCCTTTCCTTGAGAAATTACTGTTGACAGTTTGGTAATTGAGTTAGGATAAAGGTAAAAATATTTCTAAGTTAATTTGGAGGTAAAAGGTGATAATTGTGGAGAATTGGAAGTAATTGGATTATAGAACTTAATGTATATGAAACTCTGTGGAGGTGGGATTATTAGCCGAGTCGATTAGGTTTCGATTGTTATTCGAAATATCGTTTCGGTTCGGAAAAAGAATTACATGTTATCGTTGGTCGGGATTGACTGAAGATTTGCTAAGAGTAAACACGAATTAAGCTAGTTTATTACGGAGTTTATACTAATGTCTCCGGAGACCCGACTTTACGATTTGGGATAATTAACGTATTTATTTTATTAAACAGGACGTGAGGATTTACGTTCCGGGGAGGCACAGGATCGCTCTCAGGGCTAGTCCCTTTACTGTGAGTGGACAGTTTATTTTTAAATGAATGCATGCCCTAATTATTGATTTATTTGCAAGATTTATACGATTGTTTCGAGCATTATAATTTCCTCGGGATCTTGATTGTGTATTTGGCTGGATACATATATGTTGAGGATTTGTTTCACTTATTGGTTTTGGGAAGAGAATTGAGTAAAGTACTATTATGAAATTATATTATAAGGGTTGACCAATGAATATGCTAGCTAGAGTAGCGTGAGGGCGCTACTAGAGCTCTTAGCTCCGACCCTAGCCTGAGAGGTTAGGCAAATTACGTAGTGCACTATGAGGGTTGACCATTTCCACTTTATTTAGAGCTCTTAGCTCCGACCCTGGTCTGAGAGGTCAGACAAACCTGAGAGGTCAGGTTGATATTATAAGGGTTGACCGTTATCACATTATCTAGAGCTCTTAGCTCCGACCCTGGTCTGAGAGGACAGACAAGCCTGAGAGGTCAGGTTGATATTTCAAGGGTTGACCGTATTATTTTATATAGCTAGCATAGAGTAGCGTGAGGGCGCTACTAGAGCTCTTAGCTCCGACCCTAGTCTGAGAGGTCAGACTTATTATGTTTGTGAATATTTCTCTTCCCATAATCCTCACTTGGTTATTTTATCTTGCATTTGTGGAATTGTTATTATTTGTGGGCATGCATAAATGTTATTTTAATAAATAAATCTTTGGGAGAGCATGAAACATTGGTTCTAATTATTGTGGTGAATTTTTGGCGTTTCATGTATTATTTTCGTCCACTCACTCTAACGTTTTACATGTTTCTCCCCTGGGCCTTTGTTTTTCTTAAAATGCCCAGACTGCAGAGTTCGGCCAGCAAATTAGGAGGCGCATAGTGGTTACCTCTCCACACCGTTTTCACTAGTAGGTTTCTGAAAACCTACAAGTGCCCTTTTCCTCCTTTGTATTAGAGCTCTGATAACCTGGGTATATTATTATTATGTTTCGGGGTAGAGTACGGAACTTATTCATTTTTATTCCAGGAATTTCGGATATTTATTAAGTTGAAAGATGTTTGTGATTGTGTTATGTTATTGTGGTTGTATTTGTGGAGGTAGTTCTGTGTTGTTGTGAGCAGGTTGGATTTTTATAAGGAGGGGGATGAGATTAGAAGTGTACTGCATGTGTTTACTTGGATTTTAGGTGAAGGGTTACTCACTATTAGGGGACATTATGTCGAATTTTCGGTAACTACCCTTTTAGGTGGGTCCCGCAGGAGTCATTCTGGGATTTACTGGGAAATCTCGGGATGGGTCCTGTCATTGAGAGCTGAGACAACTTTAAACACTTGAGAAGTCTTAAGGGTTGGAACTAATTTGCAATTGTGAAAACATAAATAAGATAATTTAACCTTTCATAAAACTATTTGCATGCTAATCGGAGTTTACTTGTTATGTTCTTGAAACGATAAAGTGACCAATCTTGTACATATTTGTTCTTGTTTTATTTTTCTGTTTTGTTTATTGCCGAAACTCATATAAACCCCCCACATGTATGATTACTGATAAGTGCGTTTTACGCTATGTTTTTAATGTGTTTTTACCCTCGTTTGTACCTTGTTTGCTCCTTAGTAAGGTCGTTTTTACTTATTTTGAGTCAAAAGGGTTTTTCTGTAGAGCAATGGCTAAAACATGTATTTATACAGAAAAGTGTGCTTAAGTGTTGAAAATTCGATTTGGAACAAACACTTGGTAATTTTATCATGATTCACCGTACCTTTACATTGTCATTTTTGATGAATTTGGTTTAATGTGTAGATGACATGTAAATGAGAATATGAGAACAAGAATCATGAAGATTGGACTCATGGAAGACAACAAAAGAAGCCATGGAAAAGAAGAAACTCTGAAACATAAGGTTTTGATCCGAGCAAAAATTTCCAGAAACCATAACTCAACTTCAAAGATTTCCTGAGGACGATCCAGGAGGAACCAGGGAACGTGCCACATATGGATGGAAAGCTGTGGATGTCTAGTTTCTAAATCTTTTGGAATCGCAGCAATCCGAGTTCTGAGGAAGAAGTTATGCCGGAAACAATGACCGGAGGTCAGTCTCGCGAATGAAACTCTCCCGCGAATGAAATCTTACTCGCGAGCAGAAATCTCTCCCGCGAACAGAAATCCTACATCAAATTCGGAAAATCATATCTAAAGATCCAGGAGTAATCTGAGGACGAACCATATATCATTGGAAAGCTACGGAAGTCTAGTTTTCAGATCTTCTTGAATCATAGCATTTGGAGTTCAGATGAAGGAGTTATGATCAAAACAATGGACGGAGGTCAAGCTGCAAAACTGGGCAGTTTCTGCCTAAGTTGTCACACGAGTTTGGGAGGATGTTTCTTCACCAAAATTCTTCCCAAGCATGTCAAAGGACTTAAGAAGAGCTTAATGAAGTCATGAGAAGCTGCATTAAAGAAGAAGATTTGAAGAATGCATCATGGCAGCCGAAACAACCAAGTATGGAGCTTTTCCGGTCAAACCGGGAAAGTCTGTCCTTGCCGAGTTTGTCCATGATTTCGGCTGCCTATGAGCCCAAGAACTTGTGTATAAGGCCTACATGGATTCAATAACATGTAGAGGAGTCCAAGAAATCAGAAATCCAAGGTCCAAGTCGAAATCTTTGTCCAAAGATAAAAGGAGGAAACCCAGCTCAACAATGAAGGTGTCTCCTTGAAGCTCCTGAATTCTCTAGGGTTTCTCTTCGAAATTTCTGTATAAATAGGACCTATGTACATCAAATTTCATTTCTCTCAATTGCTCTAAGCCTTAGAATAGCCTAGCTCTACTTAAAAACCCTCCCTACACAGAAACACCATAGCCTTGCCGCCGCCGCCAATCCCTTGCTGCCGACTGCATCTTCTGCTGCCGATTGCATAGCTTTGCCACCACCAATCCCTTCTTCAATCCTTGCCGACTCTTAGGGTAGGTTTAGGTATGAATTCATTCAAGGTTTATGTGTGTATCTACTGTATGGATGATGGTTATTTATATATATATTTGTATTGGTTTTTGGTTTTACGTTATAAGCATGTTTTCATGTTCTTCTTTGTGATTTTCATGTGATTGTGTTTATGATTGTAACGTGTAGAATTGCATGTTAGGATGACGATTTAGATTAAGTTGTTTGTGTTCATGTAAGTAATAACTTGAATTGATTAATCCTCACCTGAGCACGTAATCGAACTCTAGGTTAGCTTGAATCTAGACAAGTTAGCTATTAGGGGGGAGTTTCATATGCCGTAGTGTTCTAAGGGTTAAGATCAGGCGATTGTAGGTCTTGATTCTTAGTCACTACCAAGGGTGGTAGGGTGAGAGATTTGCATGTTGAATAGGATGAGTGACGCCATACCTAGGACCATGTTTCCAATGACTCTCGTTCGATCAGTGTATTTTGTCTCAATGTCAGGCGATTGTAGGCATTGAACAGGATGACACATATACAAACTTAGTGTCAGGCGATTGTAGGCACTAAGTTTACATGAGAAGTCTAAATAGTTGGAATTAATTACAAGTTGTGAAAACGTAAATACGACCTCTTAAACTTGCGAAATCTGTGACATGTCTTTCTTCATGGTGCTATGTTGTTTTATGCTTGAGTATTGATTGACCATGTTTTGTATATAAGTGTCTTTATTTTCTTTATATGTTTCAAACCATTCCATAAATCCCCCATAATATTTTGTATATATGTTTATACTTGTATAGTTGTGATAGAATTGTACTTGTATGTTTATATTATATTTGTGAATTTTACTAACTTGTTTTGATGTAGATATAATCCTTCCCTAGTGTCCCCGGCTTGAACGATCCCTACTTACAGTTACTACAATGATAGGGTTTTTTAAATTGCACAGGTCAACTTTTGGCATGTCAGTTTTTGGCGCCGTTGCCGGGGATGCTAAAAAGGATTTTTGTTTTGTATATGTATATGTTTATGAATTAACCTTGTTTTCTTGTAGGTGCCGAAGCATGTGTGTGCCAAAACACATATGTTTTGAATGTATATTGTGTATTGCCAATTTGTACATTGTATATTTTTGTGCCGAATTTGTATATTTTTGTGCCATATGTGTTTTGTTGTAACTATTGTAACTTAGTAAATATTTAGGAGGTTTATTGTTTCATATGTGTTTGGAGTTTATTGTGGTTTTTAAAGTGTAACATGTAGGGAGAAGCCGCATTTGTTAATCTTAGCCTAAACCCTTCATGTTATTTGCGGATTTCATAAGGTTGAGGGCGGCTTTGATTAACACTTGTCGAGTGGTCTAGTGACCCGAGTTTGTTCCTAGCTGAGTAAGGGGCCGTTCTGTCATAGATATGGAATTCAGGTTTGTCCAATTGGATCTCAAGATCATGACTGACCACTCTTCTCGGTGAAGGGGTCGATAGGGGTCCGCCTCCTTGATCACAAACGAGTCCTGCCTGGTTCTTGTAGGGGGTTCGCCCCCCGTGACATTGACACTTGCCTTCTGAAACCACGGAATCCGCTCGAACTAGCCAAATGCTTGGGCCGAAGCATCACCACACTTTAAACGCTAGAATTCACTTAGACATGTATGACGCCATGAACTTCAAATTCATTTGACTTTAATGTTTGAGGTATATCGGACAAAGCATAACACTACCTTGGGCTGTATCAGTCCATTGCACAGTGGTCTTCCCTGCTCCACGTACCTTAAAAATTAAAGTTTACTAAAATCAAGTAGAAACATTTTAGGGTGAGACGTCATCACATTATGTTTTTGTCATGATTTTTGTCTATATGTACCTATAAGTGCCGAGTTCGAAATTTGTTTGCCGTGTGTGTATGTGTTTTTGTTCAATTTTCATGTTCGTTACAATTTTGTATGATGCCATGGTTAGTTTATATGTTATGTGTGTTTTTGATATGTCATGTTTGTGTGTGTTATTTAATTTATGTTTGTGTGTGTTTTTTCTTATGACTTACTGACTTGGTCTTGGCCAATTGTGCCATCCTGTTTTGTAGGTGAATGAGCGGTTCTGACACTTGGACACGAGACATCAACAACCGACTTATACGTGTCCGAGAGGAGCTTGCCATCAACATACCATCAACATCTCATCACTCAACACAGAATTCATCACCACCACACTCGCCATTTGAATTGAGAATGACTTCACTCAGAGAAGAAAACGGCCAAGTTAATGGAACAGGGGTCAGGCCAGCAAATGTCACTTATCCTGCTGTAGAAACAGGAAAAACGGCTGACTTCGAACTCAGAGGTGGTTTCTTCCACCAACTGCCGAAATTTCATGGACTGAGTGGAGAGGATCCGAACCGACACTTGCAACAGTTTGAATATTGTTGTGACATTATGTGCCCTAGAGGAGCTGATATGCAACTTGTCAAAATGAAAGCATTTCCGTTTTCATTAGAGGATAAAGCTAGGGAATGGTTCTTTGCAGTGCCAGCTGGACGAATTGTGTCATGGGCCACTATGATGAAAGAGTTTCTCCTCAAGTACTTTCCTTCGTCGAGGGTGACACAAATTAGAAAGGAGATAACTTCTATCAAGCAAGACATTGATGAGTCTTTCGAAGTGTATTATGAGAGATATAAGGCATTGGTTGCTTCGTGTCCAAACCATGGGATACGTGAGGGATTATTGCTACAGTACTTTTATGAGGGCCTTCGCCCTATGGAAAGACAGTTTCTAGATTCAGCAGCTGGAGGTTCTTTGATGGAGAAAAGTAGAGAAGAGGCCAGTAACTTGTTGGAAATGCGAGCTACAAACAATCAGCAATTTGGTTCGTTTTCATCAAGGCGTGTGAATGAGACAAACATTCATGGGGAGTCTAGTACCATTGCCGAGCTAAAAGATGACTTGAGTAAGTTGACTCTCATGGTTTCGAACCTGGCCAAGAATAGAGGGATACAAGTCTGTGGAGTGTGTAGCATGGAAGGACATACATCCGATCAGTGCACTCAAGTAAATCCGAACTTTGAGGATGTCAATGCCGTCGGTTTTCAAGGACAATTCGGCAACTTCCAAGGTCAAGGGGCTCAAACACGTTTTCAGAATTTCAATCCAAGGGCCAACGATCCGAACTTTCGTTGGAACAACAATAGTAACGTGCTGAATCCACAACCAAGTACTTACATGGCACGGCCTCAAGGCAATTTTGTGCCAAGGCCATACCAACCCTACCAACAAGGAGGACAGCCGAGTGGGCAGCAAAATTATGATGAGATCTTCAAGAACATTGCCACTTCGACACAATCTTTGTTGGCCACAACCCAAACCAACACCAAGGACATTGCCTTGATGTCGAAAGATATTATGGAATTAAAGAATCAAATGGGGCAAGTTGTGGACTTCATGGGGAAATTCAATGAACAAGGGAGGTTGCCAGGAGGTGTCATCAAGAATCTCAAGAACGAGCAAGCACAAGTTGTTGTCACAAGAAGTGGGAAAACCTTGTTGTCGCCACCTTCAAAGCCTAAAACCACAAAAGGACTTGGAGTGTTGGACATGAGTGATGATGAAGGAGATGCCGAGCCTATGAACGCCGAGCACAATGCAAATGCCGAAACACATGGACAAGATCAAGGAAAAACCGTGCAAAACAAAGAAGCTGAGCCAAGCAAGGAAGACTTGGAAGCAATGAAAAAGAGGGATCTTGAAAAAGATCCGGCAACTTCAAAGAAGGAAGGTATGATTTCGAACCCTAGTGATTTAGTTAATACTAATCAATCTTCTTCTCTACCTTTTCCTTCTAGGTTCACTAAGAGCAAAAAGGATAAATCCGACGAAGAAGTGTTGGATGTTTTTCGAAAAGTGAACGTCAATCTACCCTTGTTGGAGTGCATTCGACAAATCCCAAAGTATGCTAAGTTCTTGAAGGAGCTTTGCACAACAAGACGGCACACAAGGGAGAAACAAGTTGTCAAGATGAGTGAGACGGTTTCTGCCGTTCTCCAAAGGAAAATGCCGCCAAAAATGAAGGATCCAGGGAGTTTTTCTATCCCGTGTGTTATTGGTTCTACTCGTTTTGAGAATGTCATGCTAGATCTAGGAGCTTCAATAATGTTATGTCACTAAATCTTTATAAGTCCCTAGACCTAGGACCTCTCAAAACTGATAATGTTGTGATCCAATTGGCGGATCATTCTAACAAGTACCCTGAGGGGTATGTTGAAGATGTTCTTGTGCAGGTTAATCAACTGATATTCCCTGCTGACTTTTACGTGCTAGAAATGGAGGAGTCATCTACAAACTCTACACAGTTGTTGTTGGGACGACCCTTCATGCGAACAGCAAGAACGAATATCGACGTTGCTGGAGGTAATTTGACAATGGAGTTCGATGGTGAGATCATCAAATTCAACATTTTCGATGCCATGAAGCACCCTAGTGCCGAACTCAACTATGAAGAAAGCAACAATGCCGAAGCATATGGGGAAGGATTCGGCAGTGAATGGAGGTATGGTGGTGTTGCACCGTGTGCAATGACCACCCATCAAGCATAGCAATTAGCCATCGAGCGAGGGGTCGGATTTGACAAGTTTGGAGAACGGGATGAGGAGGCTTTGAAAGATTTGGAGCCGTCCATACTTGAAGTTGTGAAGGAGCTTGATTCACAACCACTTTACGATAAGTATTCTCCTTTGTCAATTCCAATTTCTACTAATAAGTTGTTACCATCTGTGAAACAGGCCCCTAAGTTAGAGCTCAAAGCTCTACCCCCACATTTGAAGTACGTTTTTCTTGGAAAAGATGACACTCTACCGGTTATTGTGTCATCAACGTTGAAAAAGCAACAAGAAGACAAGCTAATTGAGGTTTTGAAAAGGAACACAGCTGCCATTGGCTGGACTTTGGCAGACATCAAGGGAATTAGCCCGACAAAATGTGTTCATCGAATTCTACTTGAGGATGGCGCCAAGCCTACAAGGGAGGCTCAAAGACGTTTGCATCCACCAATGATGAAGGTTGTAAAGGACGAGGTGATCAAGTTATTAGATTGTGGTGTCATATACCCAATCTCGGATAGTCAGTGGATATCACCAGTTCAAGTTGTGCCAAAGAAGAGTGGAGTGACGGTGGTAGAAAATGACAAGAACGAATTAGTGCCACAACGTTTGGTGACGGGACATCGCATGTGCATCGACTATAGAAGACTTAACGCAACAACACGCAAGGATCACATGCCATTGCCTTTCATGGACCAAATGTTGGAGAGACTTGCCGGTCATGAGTTCTACTGCTTCTTAGATGGCTACAGTGGTTACAACCAGATCATGATACACCCGGATGATCAAGAAAAGACAACGTTTACATGTCCCTTTGGTACGTTTGCTTACCGTCGTATGCCTTTTGGATTATGCAACGCCCCAGGTACGTTTCAACGTTGTATGTATAATATTTTCTCTGATTACATCGAAAATATCATTGAAGTGTTTATGGATGATTTTAGTGTATATGGTAAAGATTTCGATGCATGCTTAGAGAATTTAGAAAAGATTTTAAACCGGTGTGTTGAGACTAACCTTGTACTCAATTGGGAAAAATGTCATTTCATGGTAAATCAAGGTATAGTTTTAGGCCATATTGTCTCTGCTAGAGGAATAGAAGTTGATAAAGCCAAGATTGATATTATGCATCACTTACCCTCACCTTCAACGGTGAGAGAGGTTCGTTCTTTTCTTGGCCATGCAGGTTTTTATAGGAGGTTCATCAAGGACTTTTCTTTGGTGGCAAAACCACTTACTTCCTTGTTGCAGAAAGATGTGCCATTTTCATGGTCTCAAGAGTGTGAGGATGCGTTTGTGCACTTGAAGAATTTGCTGATTTCTGCGCCAATAATGACGCCACCAGACTGGAATTTGCCATTTGAGTTGATGTGTGACGCTTCGGACTATGCCATGGGAGCTGTGCTCGGCCAACGCAAGGACAAGAGGCCCTGCGTCATTTACTATGCATCACGGACACTCAATGATGCTCAGCTGAATTATACTACCACTGAAAAAGAACTTTTAGCTGTTATTTTTGCTTTAGAAAAATTTCGATCTTATCTTTTGAATTCTAAAGTTGTTGTTTATTCTGATCATGCAGCTTTGAGGTACTTGATGACAAAAAAGGATGCTAAGCCAAGGCTCATTCGATGGATCTTGCTACTCCAGAAGTTCGATATTGAGATAAAGGATAAGAAAGGATGCGAGAATGTTGTAGCAGACCATCTTAGCCGAATTGTGCACGAGGAGGATGCCATTCCTATGTCTGAATCGTTCCCGGATGAACAACTGTTTCGAATGGAAGTTAAGGAACCATGGTATGCCGATTTGGTGAACTACATTGTGACAAGGATTTTTCCTTCATCTATGACGAACCATACCAGGATCAAAATCAAGAAGGAAGCTCGACATTACATATGGGATGCGCCATATTTGTGGAGACAATGTGGGGACCAAGTCATTCGACGTTGTGTGCCAGAAGAAGAGCATCAATCCATCTTGAATTTTTGCCACAAGGAGGCATGTGGAGGACACTTTGGACCGAAAAGAACAGCTAGAAAGGTGTTGGAAGCCGGTTTCTATTGGCCAACGATATTCAAAGACGCTTATACAACATGTGCTTCATGTGATCGTTGCCAAAGAACAGGTAATTTAGGTAAGAGAGATCAAATGCCCTTAAACCCTATCATAGTTGTCGAAATTTTTGATGTTTGGGGCATTGATTTCATGGGTCCTTTTCCTTCATCTAAAGGTTTTCTTTATATTTTATTGGCGGTTGATTATGTGTCGAAATGGGTGGAAGCAAAAGCCACCAGGACTAATGATTCTAAAGTTGTTGCAGAGTTTGTCAAAACTAACATTTTTGCTAGGTTTGGAACGCCAAGAGTTTTGATAAGCGATGGTGGATCACATTTCTGCAATCGAACTATTGAGGCTTTGCTCAAGAAATATGGAGTCACCCACAAAGTATCAACGCCATATCATCCTCAAACAAGTGGCATGGCCGAAACATCCAATAGAGAAATTAAGCAAATTTTGGAGAAGACTGTAGGACTAACAAGGAATGATTGGAGTGATCGATTAGATGATGCACTATGGGCCTACAGGACTGCGTTCAAGACGCCGATAGGAACTTCACCATTTCGGCTAGTGTATGGCAAAGCATGCCATCTTCCGGTGGAGTTAGAGCATAGAGCATGGTGGGCAGTCAAGAAGTTTAACATGGACCGAGATGCGGCTGGATTACATAGGAAATTACAAATTTGTGAGCTTGAAGAAATTCGAAATGATGCTTATGAATCCGCCATGATCTATAAAGCTAAGATGAAGACTTATCATGATAAGATGATCAAAGGAAAAAGCTTTGACATTGGCCAACGAGTTCTCTTGTTCAATTCTAGGCTTAAACTTTTTCCAGGTAAACTTCGTTCTCGTTGGGAAGGTCCGTTTGTTGTTACTAATGTGTTTTCGTATGGTGCAGTTGAGATTCAGAGCTTAGCTGGAAACAAGTTTAAGGTAAATGGGCATCGCCTTAAACCTTACTTTGACGTATTCAAATCACATGATGTGGAGGAGCAACTTGTGAACGAGCCACCGTCACAAGAGCATCAATGACGCCATCAGAAAGGAAGAAGAAGTCTAGGCTGATAGACTATAAACATTAAGCGCTGCATGAGAGGCAACTCATTTCAACCGTAGCAGTGGAGGAGTCATCAACGAGAGTTTGCATTTTCTAATCCCTTCACTTTCATGGTTGACTTATTTATTGTTTATTATGTGACTTAGACACATGCTTAGGAAATTATGACATTATTTTGGTTTTACATTGAGGACAATGTAATTTTCTAAGTGTGGGGTAGAGGTTACATAGTAACATATTTTTATTTGTGTGTTTTTCAACTTTCTGTAATTTTTATAAAAAAAAAAAAAAAATTTCGAAATTTAATTTTTGTTTTGTTCTAAATGTTTTTATTTGTTTTTGAGTCTTAGGATATACCCTTAAAAGTCTATGATGAACTATATCTTTGAATGCATGATTGACGGTTTAATATTTATCTTAAGAAATTGCGAGTTTCATGGATATTGTGAATTAGTATGAATATTTGAGACTTGATTGATAATGAAGTATGCATGTTTCCATTAAAACCTATGTGAGAATTTGAGCCTAAATACTTTCTTTTTGAGTGATTAAAATTCTAAATCTTTCGAAATTTCACTATCTTTTAAAACCTCATTATTCTTTGCATATTCAATGACTATGTGCTATAGCTTTTTAATGGACTCTAGAATTTACTAGAACTTGCTTATGTGATTTTCAAAGCTTTATAATCATAAATTGTCTTGATTTTGAATATGATTGAATTTAATCTCATTAGGATCACCACCATAGCCAAATAAAGCTTATGCCTATTTTGTGCCCGTCGTGGGACTCCTTAGTTAACCCCTTTGAGCTTACATTGAGCCTTTTATTTCATCACCTTTAAACAGAATTCCTTTGCCTAGAATAGCTAAACCTTTACCTTGTTATCAAGACTTGGCAAAGTACTTCTGATGGAGCTGTATTGCGTGATGCTGAAGAGCAAGTATGGGGTGGACAAGGTAATAAAGAGCAAGTGTGGGGTTAAACACCAATGTTTTGTATTGTATATGTGCCGAAATGTGTATATCTGAAAAAAAAAATTATGAAAATAATTCCGAAAAAAAAAGAAGAAAAAAAAGAAGAAGAAATCGGAAAATAAAAGAGTTTCGGATCAAAAGTTCAAGGCACAAATTCTTTCATGGTGTGTTGTAATGTTTTGTGAATTTGGAGTTAGTGATTATTTGAAGGTCTAAAAGTGTTTATATGACCTTTGTCCTGTTCATAATATGGGGAGAAGTCAAGAATGACGTATGGGTCCAACATGAAGAAATTCGACCCTTGAAGTGAAGACATGAGGAGGAGCGAGATTTGCTAAAGTCTTGGTGATTTCTTATAGCACCACTTATCTAAAAATTCCTACCTTATGAAACCAAGCCCCATTACAACCATATTTTAGAGATTAATTCATGATTCTTAAGATAGCTAAATTTGATTTGTGGAGATTTTCTCATAAGTCAAGCATATGGTTTTGGTCCATTATTGCACATAGTTGTTATATGAGGTTTTTCCATGAATTTCTATTCACAAAGAGCTTTTATTTGTTGAAATATGCAAGTTATTTGTTATCTTATCATCTTTTTCCTTGCATATACGATTGAGTGAATACCATGGATGAGTGAAAAGGAGAGAGTATGTCATTGTGAGGTGGAACGGTTATCATACATGTTTGTGCTATATGATCTCATATCTTACTTGTTCATGCTATGATACATGCTTATGAAGCTTTGCAATTACACTTTTTATTCAAATGTTCAAACTTGAAAGTTATGCATGCTAAAGAATCTGAGACAAATCATTTAAGGGTATTAGTTGTTTAAGTATTAGAAGTTTTTGAGTCATTTGGTTTTGTTTTTTGTTTTAGAGTCAGTTTGCTAAGGGACTAGCAAAGGGTAAGTGTGGGGTAGTTTGATAAGTGCGTTTTACGCTATGTTTTTAATGTGTTTTTACCCTCGTTTGTACCTTGTTTGCTCCTTAGTAAGGTCGTTTTTACTTATTTTGAGTCAAAAGGGTTTTTCTGTAGAGCAATGGCTAAAACATGTATTTATACAGAAAAGTGTGCTTAAGTGTTGAAAATTCGATTTGGAACAAACACTTGGTAATTTTATCATGATTCACCGTACCTTTACATTGTCATTTTTGATGAATTTGGTTTAATGTGTAGATGACATGTAAATGAGAATATGAGAACAAGAATCATGAAGATTGGACTCATGGAAGACAACAAAAGAAGCCATGGAAAAGAAGAAACTCTGAAACATAAGGTTTTGATCCGAGCAAAAATTTCCAGAAACCATAACTCAACTTCAAAGATTTCCTGAGGACGATCCAGGAAGAACCAGGGAACGTGCCACATATGGATGGAAAGCTGTGGATGTGTAGTTTCTAAATCTTTTGGAATCGCAGCAATCCGAGTTCTGAGGAAGAAGTTATGCCGGAAACAATGACCGGAGGTCAGTCTCGCGAATGAAACTCTCCCGCGAATGAAATCTTACTCGCGAGCAGAAATCTCTCCCGCGAACAGAAATCCTACATCAACTTCGGAAAATCATATCTAAAGATCCAGGAGTAATCTGAGGACGAGCCATATATCATTGGAAAGCTACGGAAGTCTAGTTTTCAGATCTTCTTGAATCAAAGCATTTGGAGTTCAGATGAAGGAGTTATGATCAAAACAATGGACGGAGGTCAAGCTGCAAAACTGGGCAGTTTCTGCCTAAGTTGTCACACGAGTTTGGGAGGATATTTCTTCACCAAAATTCTTCCCAAGCATGTCAAAGGACTTAAGAAGAGCTTAATGAAGTCATGGGAAGCTGCATTAAAGAAGAAGATTTGAAGAATGCATCATGGCAGCCGAAACAACCAAGTATGGAGCTTTTCCGGTCAAACCGGGAAAGTCTGTCCTTGCCGAGTTTGTCCATGATTTCGGCTGCCTATGAGCCCAAGAACTTGTGTATAAGGCCTACATGGATTCAATAACATGTAGAGGAGTCCAAGAAATCAGAAATCCAAGGTCCAAGTCGAAATCTTTGTCCAAAGATAAAAGGAGGAAACCCAGCTCAACAAGGAAGGTGTCTCCTTGAAGCTCCTGAATTCTCTAGGGTTTCTCTTCGAAATTTTCTGTATAAATAGGACCTATGTACATCAAATTTCGTGTCTCTCAATTGCTCTAAGCCTTAGAATAGCCTAGCTCTACTTAAAAACCCTCCCTACACAGAAACACCATAGCCTTGCCGCCGCCGCCAATCCCTTGCTGCCGACTGCATCTTCTGCTGCCGATTGCATAGCTTTGCCACCACCAATCCCTTCTTCAATCCTTGCCGACTCTTAGGGTAGGTTTAGGTATGAATTCATTCAAGGTTTATGTGTGTATCTACTGTATGGATGATGGTTATTTATATATATATTTGTATTGGTTTTTGGTTTTACGTTATAAGCATGTTTTCATGTTCTTCTTTGTGATTTTCATGTGATTGTGTTTATGATTGTAATGTGTAGAATTTCATGTTAGGATGACGATTTAGATTAAGTTGTTTGTGTTCATGTAAGTAATAACTTGAATTGATTAATCCTCACCTGAGCACGTAATCGAACTCTAGGTTAGCTTGAATCTAGACAAGTTAGCTATTAGGGGGGAGTTTCATATGCCGTAGTGTTCTAAGGGTTAAGATCAGGCGATTGTAGGTCTTGATTCTTAGTCACTACCAGGGGTGGTAGGGTGAGAGATTTGCATGTTGAATAGGATGAGTGACGCCATACCTAGGACCATGTTTCCAATGACTCTCGTTCGATCAGTGTATTTTGTCTCAATGTCAGGCGATTGTAGGCATTGAACAGGATGACACATATACAAACTTAGTGTCAGGCGATTGTAGGCACTAAGTTTACATGAGAAGTCTAAATAGTTGGAATTAATTACAAGTTGTGAAAACGTAAATACGACCTCTTAAACTTGCGAAATCTGTGACATGTCTTTCTTCATGGTGCTATGTTGTTTTATGCTTGAGTATTGATTGACCATGTTTTGTATATAAGTGTCTTTATTTTCTTTATATGTTTCAAACCATTCCATAAATCCCCCATAATATTTTGTATATATGTTTATACTTGTATAGTTGTGACAGAATTGTACTTGTATGTTTATATTATATTTGTGAATTTTACTAACTTGTTTTGATGTAGATATAATCCTTCCCTAGTGTCCCCGGCTTGAACGATCCCTACTTACAGTTACTACAATGATAGGGTTTTTTAAATTGCACAGGTCAACTTTTGGCATGTCAATTACTTGCTCTTCTTTGTGATTTGTTTGTGTTATGCATGTTGAATAACGATTTAGTATGCATGTTAGGGTTGTAAAAGAAGTTAAAGAATCTGTATTTGTGTGTTTAACAATTGTTAAGTTAGTTAATCCTCTCCCGAGCAGATAATCGAACTTTAGGTTAGCTTGATTGCAACAGGTTAGCTATTAGGGGGGTGTTTCATGTGCCGTGGTATTCTAGGTCGAGTTGAGCGCTAAGACAACTCGGTCCTAGGTGCTACAAGGGATGGTAGGGTGAGAGATTTGCATGTGGAATAGGATGAGTGACGCCATACCTAGGAAACATGTCTCCAACGACTCGTGGACGGTAAGTGTTGCTTGATTAGATTGAGCTAGCGCTGAGACAGTTTAGTCAAGTAGTCACATAGTTTAGGGTTGAGCGCTGAGACAACTTTAAACACTTGAGAAGTCTTAAGGGTTGGAACTAATTTGCAATTGTGAAAACATAAATAAGATAATTTAACCTTTCATAAAACTATTTGCATGCTAATCGGAGTTTACTTGTTATGTTCTTGAAACGATAAAGTGACCAATCTTGTACATATTTGTTCTTGTTTTATTTTTCTGTTTTGTTTATTGCCGAAACTCATATAAACCCCCCATATTATTCTTTATGTATATATTTGTTTATATTGTGTGAATATTTCTAACTATCTGTTTTGCAGAAATAAGTTCTTCCCTAGTGTCCCCGGTCTAGAACGATCCCTACTTACCAAAGTACAATGATAGGGTTTAAATTGATTAACATGTCATATTTTGATAGGTTAGATAGGAGGTTGGTTACTGGTCGAAGTTGTTGTGTTGTGCAGTTGGATTTTCAAGGATGTAGTTATGATCCGGTTTAGGCAACAGGGAATTGTTGCCAAGGGATGTTTTCAGCGCGAAAACAATAGTGATTTTCGCGAGGATTACGGACGGTGGATCAGTGATAGGCAGTGTCGTATTCCACCTCATAAATGAGATGGAGTACAGTAAGAATTCAGTGATTCAGTTAATCAATGATACAAGAGAAAATCATTGCGATCCACGGTAAGACTTCAGATGTTTTAGTTTTGACCCGAGAAGAGTGGTCGGGTGTCAGAAAATGAGGGAGTATTGGAGGTTATCATCCACGTATGAAGGAGTGCTACGTTGGTTAAATGTGACATGTGACAAGGTTACATGAGTTTGGAGAATATGTTGGGTATCTTTAGAGTTAATGGATGTCTAGTGTCACGTATGTCCTTGTTACGGGAATAAGTTTACTACCTTACATCCTATGTCATTAGACTTCTGGTTAGTACTGGAAATTGACTTATAAGGAGGATCAGTAAGGATGTTGACCGTAAAGGGCAGGTGTTCAGGGTTTTGACAATGCTATTCGTGAGGTGTTTCAGAAGAGTTCTCAGAAAGGAGTTGATATTGGAGAATAATATCATTATTTAAGTGGTACTATCCCCCACTGTGTTGGACATCGAGTATAGAAATTTCGAAGACGAAATTTTTATAAGGTGGGGAGAATTGTCACATCCCGATCCTAGGATTATTTTACGGTTGGTTACTTTGGTCTTTTACCATTTAAAGTGACCGTTTAACCGTACAATGATGGTAAAGTTGACTTTTTGGTAAGTTAAGAATTTGGGAAAACTTCCTTCTTGAAAGTTGTAGAGGGCGTCGTTACGAGTTCGTGGACACGTAGCACGCTCAAATCGGAGTTCGTATGAGAAAGTTATGAACAAAAGTATAAAGTTACTATGCGGTAAAACGGCTATATATAGGAGTTACCGGGGTGAAAAATCAGATTTTTCACCCGGCTCTCTCTCCTCTCCCCCGACTGGAAACACTGCCGGATTTTACGCGCGTCACAGCGCCGCCGTCCGGCCACCTCAGGCCACCACACCGGTCCTAAAAGTTCGGCCTCCGAGTCTACTTCATTCCTAGGTAAGCTTTTCGACCTAACTCGCCGTAAATCGGGAGAAATTCCGATTTGTTCTTCATGTGTACAGTAGAATTTTGGGATCGAATTTCTCCCTCCCTAGATCACCATTTGATGAGTTCCTTATATGTTTAGGATGGGTTTTAGGTGTACTACAATCCCCTAAAATTTGGTAGCTTGATTCGAAGTGTGTAGGAAGAATTGAGGATTTGAAGTTTTGAAGTGTAAATTTTCGGGGTCTACTGTTCATCGAGTTTTTGACCTAGTTAGAGGCCGAATTGGCCTTCGAGTTGAACTAGAAAGTTGTCCCAAATGATGAGACGAAGCTACTGGTAAAATTTGGTGGCGATCCGAGGTCGCCGGAATTTCTGCCGGCGGCCGCCGTCGGCGGCGGAGCTGGCGGCGGTACCGCCACTTTTTGGGCAGTTTTTCATGCCCATTAATTAGTACATATTGTGAGGAGTCTATGGTTAAAATTTGGTAATTTTTGGAGGAGTTTTGGTTAGGTTTTGGAATTGTTCTAGTTTAGTATTATTGGCGGATAATTAAATATTATTCCGACCATCGGTTATTGCCGGATGAGATTTAAGGACTCCTAAGGTATTGGTGAAGTGGTTGAATGAGTGTCCATAGTAATTCCACAAATTATTATGTGTGAATTTAATGTCAAGTGAATTATTAGAGAAAGTCGGTGTTACGGTTGGGTAATCAGAAACAAATCTATTCGTTGAAAAGTTGTGAAAAGAAAGGAAATTGGTCAACACGTGATCAAATAGGATTTCCTGGTCAAATTAGGAAAAGACCAAGTCAACTATAAAGACTAATATAATGGTTTGTTTGTACAGTCTCTGGTTGAACGTGAGACGGACTCGACTATGCGGTTAGTTCGAGGGTTTCGCTCGAGGAGCTTTCCGAGCAGGAAGAAGGTCGCGATGAGTACTGTGAGTGGACATTTGTTTTAAATTAAATTGCATGCTATATACTTTAATTGATTTCTCCTGCATTTATGATTTCCTCCATTTATGTGTTTTACGGTGATTTAGGAAAATGAGATTTAAGGATTTTAAAGGCAAACAAATCGGGAAAGAGGTTCATACCCTTCTTGTGATTTTAAAGGATTTTCCCGGGGTATGTATTTCTTGATTATCACCGTTTTGGGATTATGGAGGGGGACGATTTTAAAAGGAGAAACTTGGCTCACGGATTTAAAGGGGTTTTCGATTTATTATTTCCCACGAGGTTTTACAGGTTTTTCTGGTTTTAAAGGAATTCTAAAAGGGAAAAGGAAAAGGATTGTATGCTAGCATGGACCCTCTTCGGTAGTAGCTGTTCAATAGGCCCTCCCGGATAGTAGCAGGTCGGGACCCTCTTCGGTAGTAGCTGGTCAATAGACCCTCCCGGATAGTAGCAGGTCGGGACCCTCTTCGGTAGTAGCTGGTCAATAGACCCTCCCGAATAGAGCAGGTCATGGGACCCTCTCCGATGAGCTGGTCAATGGACCCTCTCGTGGTAGAGCAGGTCGGTTTTCTCATGGATGAGGTTAACACCCCACATAATTGTTTATGTTTGAGCCAAGGCATCATTTATGATTTGTTGCATGCGGATTTTCTGAGAAAACTGTAAGGGAGAACATTAGCGGAAAATAGAGTTTTACATTTGATTTTCGTCCACTCACTCTAACGTTTTTCAATGTTTCTCCCCTGGGCCCTTCGTTTTCAAATGCCCAGTGGTGCAGGGTTCTTGAGAGGAGGTCGCGCGCGTACAAGAGTCGAGGCATAGTCGATCAATCTGTTGCTGCCGCAATTCTTTAGGGTAATCATCTGAGTAGACTGCTCTGACTAACCCAGTATAGCTAATTAAGTAGGTTAGGGAGCAGGATGCCTTCATGAGTTAGGGTTTGTTGTAGATACTCATGGAAGTGCTGAGTTGGATTGTAGGAAGGGTAGGCCATTTCAAGGGGGATTCGGTAAGAAGTTCCTTTGGGGTGGTCCCCGCAGGATTTACTTCGAGTTAAAGGGATTTAACTAGGGGTGGGTCCTGACAATGTTCTTGTGTGTAGTATGTGTTAATTGATTAATCATCACCTGATCATGTAATCAAACCTAAAGATAGTCTAGGCCAAGACGTTTCTAAGGGGGGAGTTTAATAAGCCGTAGTAATCTAGGATCAAGTTAGGCATATTTGATAGTTTGATTCTAGTTGTTGCAAAGGGTTGTTAGGGTGAGTGATTTGCATGCTAATAGGATGAGTGACGCCATACCTAGGATCATGTCTTCAACCGACTCCAGTTCGTAAGTGTATCTTATTTAGATTAGGCATATTTGATAGTTTAAACAAGGTGACACATATATGTTTTAGGTTCAGGCATATTTGAAGTTCCTAAAAACACATGAGAAGTCATAAGAGGTTGAAATCAGTTAAAACATATGATAGTGCGAGCATCACTATTTAATCTTGCATGAAATTGTTGTATGCTTATTTCGGTGTTTGTTATGTTGTGTGCTTGAGTATTGATTGACCATGTTTTGTAAATAAGTGTCTTTTATTTTCGAATCACTTCATATAATCCCCATTGTCAAATTTGTATATATGTATATAATGTGTGAATATTACTAACGTTTTCGTTTTGCAGAATTTAAGTCCTTCCCTAGTGTCCCCGGTTAGAACGATCCCTACTTACTAAAGCTACACGATAGGGTTTTTTAAATTGCATGTCATGTCATGACAGGTCAGTTTTTGGCGCCGTTGCCGAGGATGCTAAAAAGGATTTTTGTTTTGTGTATGTATATGTTTGTGAATTAACCTGGTTTTCTTGTAGGTGCCGAAGCATGTGTGTGCCAAAACACATATGTTTCGAATGTATATTGTGTATTGCAAATTTGTACATTGTCTATTTGTGTTTGTGCCGAATTTGTATATTTTCATGCCATATATGTTGTAATCATTGTAACTTAGTAAATATTTAGGAGGTTTATTGTTTCATATGTGTTTGGAGTTTATTGTTGTTTTTAAAGTGTAACATGTAGGGAGAAGCCGCATTTGTTAATCTTAGCCTAAACCCTTCATGTTATTTGCGGATTTCATGAGGTTGAGGGCGGCTTTGATTAACACTTGTCGAGTGGTCTAGTGACCCGAGTTTGTTCCTAGCTGAGTAAGGGGCCGTTCTGTCATAGATATGGAATTCAGGTTTGTTCAATTGGATCTCAAGATCATGACTGACCACTCTTCTCGGTGAAGGGGTCGATAGGGGGTTCGCCCCCCGTGACATTGACACTTGCCTTCTGAAACCACGGAATCCGCTCGAACTAGCCAAATGCTTGGGCCGAAGCATCACCACACTTTAAACGCTAGAATTTACTTAGACATGTATGACGCCATGAACTTCAAATTATTTGACTTTAATGTTTGAGGTATATCGGACGAAGCATAACACTACCTTGGGCAGTATCAGTCCATTGCACAGTGGTCTTCCCTACTCCACGTACCTTGAAAATTAGAGTTAATAAAATCAGCTAGCAACTTTACTAGGTTGCCGACACTTTTGTGCTTACATGTCATTGAATTCGAAACTTATGCCATGCCATGATGTTGCCGAAATTTTTATAAGCTAAGTTTCGAATTCTATCTAAGTTTTTGACAATGCTCACTTGCTCTTTGTTCAATTGTGCCAAATTGGTTTTGCAGGTTCCCATAAATGACCAGTTCTGACGAGAAATTGTTTGGTGACGTTGGACGCAAGGAAACCAAACCTGGTCATGATATCGTGCACAATGTTAACACAAAGTGAAGCAGAGCACGTTTCAAGAAGAAACAAAGGAGCTCATGAGAAAGTGACGTCACAAAGGAGAAAGTGTAGGCTGACAGACTATAAACATTAAGCGCTGCATGAGAGGCAACTCATTTCAACCGTAGCAGTGGAGGAGCCGTCTACGAGAGTTTGCATTTTCTTATCCCTTCACTCTTATGATTGATTTATTATGTGACTTAGACACATGCTTAGGAAATTATGACATTATTTTGGTTTTACATTGAGGACAATGTAATTTTCTAAGTGTGGGGTAGAGGTTACATAGTAACATATTTTTATTTGTGTGTTTTTCAGCTTTCTCGAAATTTTTTCAATTTATGTCGAAATTTTCTTCCAATTTTTAATATTTTCCGTAATTTTTATATAAAAAAAATAAAAAAATTTGTTTCGAAATTTAATTTTTGTTTTTGTTCTTAAAAAAATGTTTTATTTGTTTTCGAGTCTTAGGATATACCCTTAAAAGTCTATGATGAACTATATCTTTGAATGCATGATTGACGGTTTAACATTTATCTTAAGAAATTGCGAGTTTTATGGATATTGTGAAATAGTATGAATATTTGAGACTTGATTGATAATGAAGTATGCATGTTTGATTAATTTGTTTCCATAAAAACCTATGTGAGAATTTGAGCCAACATACTGTCTTTTTGAGTGATTAAAATTCTAAATTCTTCGAAATTTCACTATATTTTGAAACCTCATTATTCTTTGCATATTCAATAACTATGTGCTATAGTTTTTTAATGGACTCTAGAATTTACTAGAACTTGCTTATGTGATTTTCAAAGCTTTATAATCATAACACGTCTTGATTTTGAAAATGATTGAATTAAATCTCATTAGGATCACCACAATTGCCAAATAAAACTTATGCCTATTTTGTGCCCGTCGTGGATTGAATTAAATCTCATTAGGATCACCACAATTGCCAAATAAAACTTATGCCTATTTTGTGCCCGTCGTGGGACTCCTTAGTTTTAACCCCTTTGAGCCTACATTGAGCCTTTTATTTCATCACCTTTAAACAGAATTCCTTTGCTTAGAATAGCTAAAACTTTACCTTGTTATCAAGACTTGGCAAAGTACTTCTGATGGAGCTGTAATGCGTGATGCTGTGGAGCAAGTGTGGGGTGGACAAGGTAATAAAGAGCAAGTGTGGGGTTAAACACCAATGTTTTGTATTGTATATGTGCCGAAATGTGTATATCCGAAAAAAATTATGAAAAAAAAAAATTTCCGAAAAAAAAGAGAAAAAAAAAATCGGAAAAAGAAGGAAATTTTCGGATCAAAAGTAATATGGCATGAGAAATTTTATGGTGTTTTGTAAAGTTTGTGAATTTGGAGTTAGTGATTATTTGAAGGTCTAAAAGTGTGTATATGACCTTTGTCCTGTTCACAATATTTGGAGAAGTCAAGAATGACGTATGGGTCCAACATGAAGAAACTCGACTCTTGAAGTGAAGACATGAGGAGGAGCGAAATTTGCTAAAGTCTTGGTGATTTCTTAAAGCACCACATACCCTAAATATTCCTACCTTATGAAACCAAGCCCCATTACAACCATATTATTGAGATTAATTCATGATTCTTAAGATAGCTAAATTTGATTTGTGGAGATTTTCTCATGAGTCAAGCATATGGTTTTGGTCCATTATTGCGCATAGTTGTTATATGAGTTTTTTTCATGAATTTCTATTTACAAAGTGCTTTTATTTGATGAAATATGCAAGTTATTTGTTATCTGATCATCTTTTCCCTTGCATATACGATTGAGTGAATACCATGGATGAGTGATTAGAAGAGAGTATGCCATTGTAAGGAGGAACGGTTATCATACATGTTTGTGCTATATGATCTCATATCTTACTTGTTCATGCTATGATACATGCTTATGAAGCTTTGCAATTACACTTTTTATTCAAATATTCAAACTTGAAAGTTATGCATGCTAAAGAATCTGAGACAAATCATTTAAGGGTATTAGTTGTTTAAGTATTAGAAGTTTTTGAGTCGTTTTGTTTTTGTTTTAGAGTCAGTTTGCTATGGGACTAGCAAAGGGTAAGTGTGGGGTAGTTTGATAAGTGCGTTTTACGCTATGTTTTTAATATGTTTTTACCCTCATTTGTACCTTGTTTATTCCTTAGTAATGTTGTTTTTACTTATATTGAGTCAAAAGGGTTTTTCTGTAGAGCAATGGCTAAAACGTGCATTTATACAGAAAATTGTGCTTAAGTGTTGAAAATTCGATTTGGAACGAAGACTTGATTATTTTCTCATGGTTCGTTATATTGTTACATTGTCATTTTTGATGAATTTGGTTTAATGTGTAGATGACATGTAAATGAGCATATGAGAACAAGAATCATGAAGATTGGACTCATGGAAGACAACAAGAGAGGCCATGGAAAAGAAAACACTCTGAAACATAAGATTTTGATCCGAGCAGAAATTTCCAGAAACCCTACATCAACTTCGGAAAATCATATATAAAGATCCAGGAGGAATCTGAGGACGAGCCATATATTATTCGAAAGCTACGGAAGTCTAGTTTTCAGATCTTCTTTAATCGCAGCATTTGGAGTTCAGATTAAGGAGTTATTATCAAAACAATGGACGGAGGTCAAGCTGCAAAACTGGGCAGTTTCTGCCTAAGTTGTCACACGAGTTTGGGAGGTGCCTATGAGCCCAAGAACTTGTGTATGAGGCCTACATGGATCCAATAACATGTAGAGGAGTCCAATAAATCAGAAATCCAAGGTCCAAGTCCAAATTCTTGTCCAAAGATGAAAGGAGGAAACCAAGTCCAAGAAGGATTCCAAGTCCAACAAATGTTGTGTCTCCTTGAAGCTCCCGAATTCCCTAGGGTTTTGCTCGAAATTTTCTGTATAAATAGACATGTATAGCTCTTATTTTAGTGTCTCTCAATTGCTCTAAGCCTTAGTATAGCCAAGCTCTACCTAAAAACCCTAAACACAGAAACTGCACAAGCTGCCGCCGCCGCACCAACCGCCGTCAATTGCTTTCATCCGCCGCCGATTCCACCTTCTATCCTAGCCGATCTATATAGGTAGTCTAGGTATGAAGTTCATCAAGGTTTTGTGTAATAATCTACTGTGTTTTATCATGTTTTATTATAAATTATTTTATGGTTTTCGGTTTTATACGTTGCATGTGTTCTTAAGTTCTTCTTTGTGATTTTCTTGAAACCATGTGTGATGTATAACGTTCTAAGTATATTGTAGTTTCATGATTTAGATTAAGTTGCTGTATGTTCTTGTGTGTAGTATGTGTTAATTGATTAATCATCATCTGATCATGTAATCAAACCTAAAGATAGTCTAGGCCAAGACGTTTCTAAGGGGGGAGTTTAATAAGCCGTAGTAATCTAGGATCAAGTTAGGCATATTTGATAGTTTGATTCTAGTTGTTGCAAAGGGTTGTTAGGGTGAGTGATTTGCATGCTAATAGGATGACTGACGCCATACCTAGGATCATGTCTTCAACCGACTCCAGTTCGTAAGTGTATCTTGTTTAGATTAGGCATATTTGATAGTTTAAACAAGGTGACACATATATGTTTTAGGTTCAGGCATATTTGAAGTTCCAAAAAACACATGAGAAGTCATAAGAGGTTGAAATCAGTTAAAACATATGATAGTGCGAGCATCACTATTTAATCTTGCATGAAATTGTTGTATGCTTATTTCGGTGTTTGTTATGTTGTGTGCTTGAGTATTGATTGACCATGTTTTGTAAATAAGTGTCTTTTATTTTCGAATCACTTCATATAATCCCCATTGTCGAATTTGTATATATGTATATAATGTGTGAATATTACTAACGTTTTCGTTTTGCAGAATTTAAGTCCTTCCCTAGTGTCCCCGGTTAGAACGATCCCTACTTACTAAAGCTACACGATAGGGTTTTTTAAATTGCATGTCATGTCATGACAGGTCACTTGCTCGATCACTATGAAAAACAAACAACACAAAAAAATGCAATATGCACACGATATGCAAAACAATAAAACACAAGTATGATTGAATGCAAAATGGATGTAGTGCAAACACAATCCGGATAACATGAAACAAAATGCAATATGGCATGATGCAAACAAAAGAAAACAAAAATGCAATATGCAACATGATATGCAAAATGATGAGGCTAAACTAAGAAATATGATAAGGCTTCGGCAACTAAGATGAAACTAACACAAATAACTTTGCTAACACACACACACATGGCATTGACACTCAACAAGATTAACACACACACACGACATTCATAGTTACATATAGACAAAAATCATGACAAAAACATAATGTGATGACGTCTCACCCTAAAATGTTTCTACTTGATTTTATTAAACTTTAACTTTCAAGGTACGTGGAGTAGGGAAGACCACTGTGCAATGGACTGATACAGCCCAAGGTAGTGTTATGCTTCGTCCGATATACCTCAAACATTAAAGTCAAATTAATTTGAAGTTCATGGCGTCATACATGTCTAAGTAAATTCTAGCGTTTAAAGTGTGGTGATGCTTCGGCCCAAGCATTTGGCTAGTTCGAGCGGATTCCGTGGTTTTAGAAGGCAAGTGTCAATGTCACGGGGGGCGAACCCCCTACAAGAACCAGGCAGGACTTGTTTGTGATCAAGGAGGCGGACCCCTATCGACCCCTTCACCGAGAAGAGTGGTCAGTCATGATCTTGAGATCCAATTGAACAAACCTGAATTCCATATCTATTACAGAACGGCCCCTTACTCAGCTAGGAACAAACTCGGGTCACTAGACCACTCGACAAGTGTTAATCAAAGCCGCCCTCAACCTCATGAAATCCGCAAATAACATGAAGGGTTTAGGCTAAGATTAACAAATGCGGCTTCTCCCTACATGTTACACTTTAAAAACCACAATAAACTTCAAATACATATGAAACAATAAACCTCCTAAACATTTACTAAGTGACAATAGTTACAACAAAACACATATGGCACAAAAATATACAAATTCGGCACATACACAAAAATATAAGAGAGAAATTGTTAGTCAAAAATTATGGCACAAAATATACAACTTTCACACAAAAGAAATTCGGCACATACACAAATACACAATGTACAAATTGGCAATACGCACAAATATAAGAGAAAAAAAAACGTTAGCACAAAATATACACATAAATCCTTTTAGCATCCCCGGCAACGGCGCCAAAAACTGACGAGTCAAAACATGACATGTGCAATTTAAAACCCTATCATTGTAGCATTAGTAAGTAGGGTATCGTTCTAACCGGGGACACTAGGGAAGGATTATTATTCTGCAAAACAAATGTTAGTACACTATACATATATACGAAATCGAATGGGAATTTTGAAATGATTTGAAACGATAAAAAGAAATAAACAAAAATAAACAAACATATATACAAGTGATCATTCAATCCTTTCAACATTTAGAACAGCACAAAGCACCGATTAGTTAACATGCAAGGTTATGAATCGGATTAACAAGCAACATTTATAATTTCGAACACTTCAATTAATTTCAACCTTTAATGACTTCTCATGTGTTTTTAGGAACTTCAAATATGCCTGAACCTAAAACATATATGTGTCACCTTGTTTAAACCATCAAATATGCCTAATCTAAACAAGATACACTTACCGTTCATGAGTCGGTTGAAGACATGGTCATAGGTATGGCGTCACTCATCCTAATAGCATGCAAATCCCTCACCCTACCACCCTATGCAGCAACTAGAACCAAGCCATCAAATATGCCTAACTTGATCCTAGATTACCACGGCAGATTAAACTCCCCCCTAATAGTTAACTTGGGTACCATTCAAATTAACCTAGGGTTCGATTACGTGCTCAGGTGATGATTAATCAATTAAAGTTCTCTAATCATTTAGACACAGCAAGTTAAGTCTTTTATTCACAATCTAAACATGCATTCTAATCGTTATGTTCAAACAATCACATAAAGAAATCACAAAGAAGAATCACATGATCATGCTTGAAACATAAAACCGCAAAAACAATATATATATATATATATATATTCAATGAATTTCAACAAACACATAGAGTACTCAAAAGCTTACATAGATCCATACCTAAGACCTCCTAGAGAAAATCGGCAAAGGTAGGGTGAAATTGGCGAAAGAATGGCTGAACTCTCCGGTGAACAATGGATGCGGCAGCTTTTTGTATCTCTAAGTGTTTTGGGTTTTTGGGTAGAGCTTGGCTCTCTAAATATTACAAAGTTTGAAGACTCTAAATTAAGAGCTATACATGTCTATTTATACAGAAAATTTCGAACAAAACCCTAGAGAATTCGGGAGCTTCAAGGAGACACAACCTTTGTTGGACTTGGAATCCTTCTTGGACTTGGTTTCCTCCTTTCTTTCTTTGGACAAGGATTTCGACTTGGACCTTGGATTTCTGATTTCTTGGACTCCTCTACATGTTATTGGATCCATGTAGGCCTCATACACAAGTTCTTGGGCTCATAGGCAGCCGAAATCATGGACAAACTCGGCAAGGACAGACTTTCCCGGTTTGACCGGAAAAGCTCCATACTTGGTTGTTTCGGCTGCCATAATGCATTCTTCGAATCTTCTTCTTCTATGCAGCTTCCCATGACTTCATTAAGCTTCTCTTAAGTCCTTTGACATGCTTGGGAAGAATTTGGTGAAGAAACATCCTCCCAAACTCGTGTGACAACTTAGGCAGAAACTGCCCAGTTTTGCAGCTTGACCTCCGTCCATTGTTTTGATCATAACTCCTTTATCTGAACTCCAAATGCTTCGATTCAAGAAGATCTGAAAACTAGACTTCCGTAGCTTTCTAATGATATATGGCTCGTCCTCAGATTCCTCCTGGATCTTTAGATATGATTTTCCGAAGTTGATGTAGGATTTCTGCTCGCGGGAGAGATTTCTGCTCGCGAGTAAGATTTCATTCGCGGGAGAGTTTCATTCGCGAGACTGACCTCCGGCCATTGTTTCCAGCATAACTTCTTCCTCAGAACTCGGATTGCTGCGATTCCAAAAGATTTAGAAACTAGACATCCACAGCTTTCTATCCATATATAGCACGTTCCCTGGTTCCTCCTGGATCGTCCTAGGGAAATCTTTGAATTTGAGTTATGGTTTCTGGAAATTTCTGCTCGGATCAAAATCTTATGTTTCGGAGTTTCTTCTTTTCCATGGCCTCTCTTATTGTCTTTCATGAGTCCAATCTTCATGATTCTTGATATAATATGTCCATATACATGTCATCTACACATTAAACCAAATTTATCAAAAATAACAATGTAAAGGTACGGTGAATCATAAGAGAAATAACCAAGTCTTATCCAAAATCAGTTTTACAACACTTAAGCACAAATTTCTGTATAAATACATGTTTTAGCCATTGCTCTACAGAAAAACCCTTTTTGACTCAAAATAAGTAAAAACGACCTTACTAAGGAATAAACAAAGTACAAATGAGGGTAAAAACATATTAAAAACATAGCGTAAAACGCACTTATCACACGACACAGTTGTTGTTGAGACGTGTTTATAGGTGGAACCTAATATTTCACCTTTACCGGGTTACAATTAAATGTGAAGCCACTCTGGGCCCTTTGTCTGGGCCCAATTCGCCATAGAGCTAAGTAAAGCAAGGGAAACTACTCCCACATTGGAAAGGGACAGGAATGCTGCCTTCAATGCTACTATAAATACCGGCACATGCCTCCCCATAAAGGTACGATGAAACTTCTTGACTATTCCCGAGTTTTATGCTTAGCTGACAGTGTCTGACTTAAGCATCGGAGTGGCTTCCCTCGGTAAACCCGGGGACGCCTCTTTGACGTGTTTGTTCTTTACACAGGAAAACTCGGAGTACAGGGAAGTACGCTATTTCTGGAGCCGTGCCACCCGCCAAAGGGACCACGAGCCACCCGGAAACAATTGGTGCTCTCGTTGAGAGTCGAACTCAAGACCTCTCGCTCGATATTTTGAAGAACAATGGTGGAAATGCCAATGAGACATCAGCCAGACTTGCTGATGTAATGACCCTAGGAGGGAATCCTCCAGGTTATGAAAACCTGCGAACTATTGACAGTGCATACATGCCAAGTAGGTACCGAGTTATTTACAAATGTCCAAATTCATTATATTTTGATGTTATATATAAAACCTCTCAGGACCACATAAAACCCGACCGGGTTATGTCTATCAATCAGTTTGTTGAGTGAATGCAGGCGATCTCCATTTGACATGAAATATTGCAAGCCTTTCACGGCCTTATTTCATTGTCAAAACTTGGCAAGCTCCGATAAATCTCCGATAATCTTCGGTAATCTCCATTTGACATGAAATATTGCAAGCCTTTCACGGCCTTATTTCATGGTCAAAACTTGGCAAGCTTCGATAAATCTCCGATAATCTCCGGTAATCTCCATTTGACATGAAATATTGCAAGCCTTTCACGGCCTTATTTCATTGTCAAAACTTAGCAAGCTCCGATAATCTCCGGTAATCTCCATTTGACATGAAATATTGCAAGCCTTTCACGGCCTTATTTCATGGTCAAAACTCGGCAAGCTCCGATAAATCTCTGATAATCTCTGGTAATCTCCATAACTTGAAATATTGCAAGCCTTTCACGGCCTTATTTCAGTCTTTGAAAGTCTTAACGGACCCATACAGCCCTAGCGGCACTATTTTTACTTATATGCCAAACCGGCATTATATGTGTAAATTTTATCACATTTGCATATTTTGCATCAGATTACCGAGTTATTTGGCAGGAAGCCCTTGGAAGTCCTAACGGACCCGTAAAGCCTTACCGGCCCTATTTTCACTTTATAATGTTAATGACCTGTCATGACATGACATGCAATTTAAAACCCTATCGTGTAGTAACTGTAAGTAGGGATCGTTCAAGCCGGGGACACTAGGGAAGGATTATGTCTGCAAAACAAATCGTTAGTAATATTCACACACTTTATACAAAAATACACAAATACATAGCATATACAATTATCTGTCACATAATATACAAGTATACACAAATGCAAAAGTATTAACATATTTACGATTTTAAATGGGGGATTTATAAGGTGGTTCGAAACATAAAGAAAAGAAAACAGAATTATTTACATACAATGGTCAATCAATACTCAAGTACACAACATAACAAACACCGCAATAAGCATATAACAATTTCATGCAAGATTAAATAGTGATGCTCGCACTATCATATGTTTTCATTGATTTCAACCTTTTAAGACTTCTCATGTGTTTTTAGGAACTTCAAATATGCCTGAACCTAAAACATATGTGTCACCTTGTTTAAACTATCAAATATGCCTAACCTAAACAAGATACACTTACGAACTAGAGTCGGTTGAAGACATGGTCCTAGGTATGGCGTCACTCATCCTATTCAACATGCAAATCACTCACCCTAGCAACCCTTTGCAGCAACTAGAATCAAACTATCAAATATGCCTAACTTGATCCTAGATTACTACGGCAGATTAAACTCCCCCCTTAGAAACGTCTTGGCCTAGACTATCTTTAGGTTTGATTACGTGATCAGGTGATGATTAATCAATTAGCACATACTACACACAAGAACATACAGCAACTTAATCTAAATCATGAAACTAAAATATACTTAGAACGTTATACAAAACACATGGTTTCAAGAAAATCACAAAGAAGAACTCAAGAACACATGCAATGTATAAAACCGAAAACCATAGAATAATTTATAATAAAACTTGATAAAACACAGTAGATTTTTACACACAACCTTGATGAACTTCATACCTAGACTACCTATATAGATCGGCTAGGGTAGAAGGTGGAATCGGCGGCGGATGGAAGCAATTGACGGCGGTTGGTGCGGCGGCGGCAGCTTGTGCAGTTTCTGTGTTTAGGGTTTTTAGGTAGAGCTTGGCTATACTAAGGCTTAGAGCAATTGAGAGACACTTTTTCTACTGTATTACATGTGTATTTATAGAGACAAAACCCTAAGAAAACCTAATGAAAATCGGCAGCCCCTTGTGTTCCAAACCGGGTAGGTTTCTCTTCTTTCCTTGTTGGATTTGTCTTCCTTCTTTTTAATTTGCTGACTTGGAAAATACTTTAAAAACTTCTTTTTCTGATTTTATGGACTCTTCTTCATGTGTGTGGGTCGGCATTGAGCTCTCTTTTATGCTCATGGACTCCTAGGACAGCCGAAAAGGTTCCATAATCTCGGTAGACCGAGTTATCCTGTTTTGACCGGGATAACTTTCGTAGTTGTTATTTTCGGCTTCTCCTTGGTGATTTCTTCGATTCTTCTTCTTCTAAACAACTTCCCATATCATCATTAAGCTCTTCATTAATCATTTGGCATGCTTGGGAAGGATTTTGGTGAAGAAACACACTCACGAACTCGGTAGACAACTTCAGCAAATTCTGTCCTGTTTCCAGCAGACTGACCTCCGGCCATTGTTTCCGGCATAACTCCTTCCTCAGACCTTGGATTGCTGCGATTCCAAAAGATTTAGAAACTAGACATCCACAGCTTTCCATCCATATATGGCACGTTCCCTAGTTCCTCCTGGATCGTCCTAGGGAAATCTTTGAAGTTGAGTTATGGTTTCTGGAAATCCTCTGTTTCTGTTCCGAATTCATGCTTTTGGCCTCTTGTCTTTCCATGCTTCTTTTGCTACCTTCCATAAGTCCGATCCTCACGATTCTTGTTTTGTTATGTCCACATACATGTCACCTACACATTCAAAAGATATAATCAAGTAGTGACAATGTATTGGTTTACAGAAACTTAAGAAAATCAAGAACACTTCCAAGTTCAGCTTTTAACGATATTGCACATACTTTATCTATTTTACACATGTTTTAGCCAATGTTCTACAATTAACCCCTTATGCTATATAACTACTAATACTAATCAAATAATGGATAAACAAAGCATAAATGAGGGTAAAAACATGTTAAGAACGTAGCGTAAAATGCTCCTATCAGTTAACATGCCAACCCGGCATTATATGTGTGAATTTTGTCAACACTTGCAGGTTGTGCATCGGGTTGAAAGTCCTTATGAACCCATAAAGCCCTAGCGGCACTATCTTTATTTATATGCCAAACTGGCATTATATGTGAAATTTGTCAACACTTACAGGTTATGCATCGGGTTGGAAGTCCTAACGGACCCGTAAAGCCCTAGCGGCGCTATTGTTATTTACATGCCAAACCGGCACTATATGTGTGAATTGTCACACTTGCAAATTATGCATCAGTTTAACGTGTTATTTTACAGGGAAAAATACCGTGTTATAGAAAGACATTCCCACCCAAAGCCTTAGCGGCCCATGGAAGTCCTAACGGACCCGTAAAGCCCGAGCGGCCCCATTTTCACTTTATAATGTTAACATGCCAAACCGGCAATATGCGTACATTTTGTCAACACTTGTATATTATGCATCACATTACCGTGTTATTTGACAGGAAGCCCTAACGGACCGGTAAAGCCCTACCGGGCCTATTGTTATTTTATGACGATAACATGCCAGACCGGCACCATATGTAAATTTTTTCTACACTTGCGAGATATGCATCAAGTTAACGTGTTATTTGACAGGAAAAATTATGCCAACAGCTTGAATGCTTTTATTCAAAAGTCAGCTACAAGGCAGAAAGCCGCTACAAAAATAAAGGCTAGTCTACAAAAGCAAAGACAAACCCTCCGAGAAGCTCCAGCTCATGGCGCTGCAGACCCGCTACCCCCGCCAGTGCTCGACCCGCCACGTCCTCCCCAGGGCCGTATGATAAACTGTCCCCTACGGAGCGGGGCCCGTTTTGAGGACCACCGACAATCCCACCACGGGAAGTACCTCTCCGGGCTGCTGAAGAATGAACCGTGGAACTCCGAGCCGGGTTTGCAGGAGCCCTAGGGTTTGCAGCCATGGCAGGAGTCGACCGGGAGGTGCCTGCAGCCTCGTCGGGTCTAACGTGACCTTGGTGACCATCATACCCGGCTTTGTCGAGCCACCCTTGGCGAATCCCGGCGCTAACAATTTCGGCACGAGCCTTAGCTCTCGCCGACCGCAGCTTCAGCTCAAACTCTGGACTCGCTAGAAACTCGGAGACAGCAGAGTTTCTGGCCCGGGAAACAGCCTGCACCAACGCTCCTTTCTGCTGCTCCAGAGAAGTCACTTGCTGCTGCAGCGCTTGATTCTGTTGAGTAAGCTGAGCAATAGCAGCATCTTGAGCACACCGGTCCTCCCGGTGACCCTCGATGACTCTCTCGTACTCCGAGTTTTTGGCCACCAAATCTGCTATTTGTTCTTCTGCCTTGGCCAACTCCGCCCACGACGCGGCAGCTGATGAGCTTGCCTCTTCCCGAACCCGAGCCAGGCATTCCTCGCTCGCCGTCACTTGATCCCGGGCCGCCCGGAGGTCGTCCCTGAGCACTCTCTCTCTCTCTCGGGGATGCCTTCGTTGATTAGCCGATCAGTTGCCAAGTATGACATCCTGACCGCCTACAAAAAACAATTCAGCGGGTTAGTATCAAAGAAAAAAAAGAAACCCCCAACACAAGTCAGGAAGAAGAAACACTTACCCGCATCAGTTTCTCCTGCGTCCTCCGGGCTACGATCAACGGGTCCTCATGCTCCAGGACATAGGAGTCGGCGGCACAGTTCTTCAAGTCCGCTACCATCCTCTGGATGGCCACGTCCGCCATTCCCGCGCTCGCCAACTCCTCCATTATCTCAGTAGTGTCCCGGTGCTGCTTTCTCTCCCTCCTCTCTTTCCTCTCCTTCCTCCTCTTCTTCCTCTCGGACCTTGCCGAGCTGGATGCCTCCCGGGTGCGTTTGTGGGAGGGGACGGGTTCCACTTCGTGCACTTCGTCGCTCCCATCACTCCCCTCAGGGTTCTCACTCGCCACCCCTTCGAAACCGACAACTTCTTCACCCACGTCGTCAGCCTCATCTTCAGTCAACTCCTCTTCACCCGGGAGCACAGATGAGGGCACCGCGCTCATCACCGGTTCTTCAGTCTCTTCATCGGCGAAGGTAAATTGAGCCACCGGTTCTTCAAATACCGGGTTTTCACACGCCTCAGAGGGATTCCCTTCAATTTCCTCCTGATAAACCTCTGGTCCAAGAACCTCAGCCAAGTACCCGGGGACCTCCTTGTAATGCACGGTATCAACATGGAACTGCTGAAGCTCCCCTTGTGATAGGTGTCAAACGCACCTAACAAAGATACCCTATTATCAAATCAATTATGTCAATGTAGTAAATGGCAAATAGGGGTCATTACCCGCAGAGGATTGGTGAAACTAAGACTTAAAGACACAAGAAACACAAACAAATGCAGAAACTATAAATCTGGCAGACTCGACCAACGAGCAGAAACCTAATTAATTAGCTAACCTAGACTCAACCAAAAATTACGAAATTAAATACACACTAACTAGACACAGTGGCGGACTACCACACAAATTTTTAGGGTAATCGGAGTTGGTTTGATCAGTGAACAAAAATAAACAAAACATAAGTACTGCTGAAAACAGAATATTAAAGAAGATAAATATGGATGCAAATATGAGAGGAACAATAGCTAGGAACTTCTCTCCACCACTAGATATGCTTCAATCACCCCAAAACAATGTCAAAGATTATAAATGTATGCACTCACAGTCAAGCCAATGTCGTTAGGTCATTAACCGTATTACATTCTCTTACTTGCCATGTTAAGTGAAATGTCGTTATCGACTTAACTATATTCTCAATTAATTGATCTATGAAATGTCGGTATCTAGACCAAAATAACTGAAATCATGAAGTTCTAAGAACGTTTGAGTAACAACAAGGAATCTAAGGTCAATGTCGGTAGCCTTAGATTACCAAGGAATCACTTCACACAAGTACCTGCAAGGAACATGTTATTTCTCATAGAATGTGCAACGATATGTCGGTCATAAACACATTCAAAATAATAAACCCTAAAACATGCATCAAAGTGTCGACCCAATGAAACATGCAACAGAATTATCAATGAGCAATCAGTGAAGAAATTCTCATCTAAAAATTATATGAATCAATTGGGGTTTGAAATCAAAGACATATCTAGGGCTTTGATCAGCCCCTAACTATTAAGGAGTTTAGCTACACATAATCTTGAATAAGAACATCAGAGAATACATGGAAGATGAAATTAAAGGAGAAGAAGAACCGGTGCACAGCCCTGCTGCCGCTGGTGCACGTCTGGGTGCACAGCTGGGTGCGCGCTGGTGCACGCTGGTGCGCGCGAGGTGCACGTCTGGGTGCACAGCGACTGGACGCTGGTGCTCTGCTGGTGCGCGCGAGGTGCACGTCTGGGCGCACGCTGGTGCTCGCTGGGCGCACGCTGGTGCTCGCTGGGTGCACAGCTGCTGCCCTTTTCTTTTCCTTCTCTTTTTCTCGCCAACTCTTCTGCCTCCTCTATATTTTTTGTCGAACTCCCCCTTATTAGAAAACCCTAGAGTCCTTTTATACTCCTCTTGGTCTCCCCTTCCTTATGGCACTAGGAATCCTTTTTATTTCTTCTTTTCTTTATTTCTCCACAAAACCTAATAAAACAATAAACATTATTTAAATCACTCAATTAATAGCAATAATCCAAATGTAATAGTTCAATTAAACACGATAAATACGCATAAATATGCGACTATCAAAATACCCCACACTTAGCTTTTGCTAGTCCTCGAGCAAAACACTAAACTAAGACTCAACAAAACACCAACAACAAGACTCTAATGCCCTTAACACTTTGTCTCAGCAATCTCCCTACGGTTGTAACACCAAGATTAATATGTTTCCACAAAGTTTCGGAAGTTAATTCCAATGCATGACACACATGTAACATGTAGGACACAGACATAATCGCGGTGAATAAAGAGTTTAGCATGCAATGAACAAGTCAAGATTCAACCTCACATAGATATACTCTCAGAAGTGTTTCACTCAAAATGTGTTTAAGGTATCACTCAATTCAATTACTTGCCAAATGGACCGAACCATATGCTCAACTCTTGTGACTTATCTCCACAGATCAAAGACTGCCATCTTGAGGATCAAAAAGGTCTTCATAGGTTGTAGTGGGGCTAGGCTCATAGGTTTAGAGAATAAAAAGGATATGGAATTCAAACACAAATTCTAGAACCTAGTAGAGCACAAAATAAGAGACTTTCTCAGGTTTACAACCGTGGAGCTTTCTCATCATTGAATTAAAATGTGTCACCATTGTGACCAGATTTCATCTTGTTGGGTCTTGACGTCATTCTTTTCGTCAACAGTCAATCATGGGTATCAAGCTAGACATCATAAAGAACTGATTTTTTTTTCTTTTCTTTCGTTTCATTTTTATTTTTTTATCACAACACATTAGCTTGATACCCCACACTTATTTCTTGGTATCACCTTCACACACTTTCACCTTGGTCTTCATGTATATATGTCTCATGTACAGCTCTACTAAGTTCAAGAACAAAGGTAGAGATATAACTATTCTAAGGTTCAAGGTTAAGGTTATGCGGGTGATGACAAAAAGGCTATAATGTAAGCTCAAAGTGGTTAACTAATGGGTGCACAACTTGTGTGCAAAAATATGGGACACCGGTTATATATGGCAATGATGATAAATCCTAAATGCCTTTATCCCTTCCTCAATCAGAACATGTATTGACTAAAAGCTTTGAAAAGTACAAGAGCAAGTTCTAGTTATATCTAGAGTCCATTAACTTAATCTGCGGCAAGCAATTGACACTCAACAATGAAAGCATGTATTTCACATAAAGGCTCAAAATCTCACAGGTTAAATGAATCTCAACAATGTCCAAGCATGCTCATAATCTGTACCATGTTAACTTATTTCTATATCCACTACACATTCGCATATGCATCATATATCAAAATTAACCAAAGAAACTCAAGTCACATAATCATCTCTTAGTCACAATTTTAGAAGATATAAACACATCATAGACTAGTTAAGGGCTCTAAGACTCAAACAAGACTAAAAACAGTTTGTTTTTTTTGTTTTGTTTTTTTTAAACTAAAAAATCACAAATCTAAACATAGACGCTAAAGATGTCATATAAACCCACTCCACACTTGAAATTTGCATTGTCCTCAATGTAAAACAAAAGTAAAGCATGCAATACATCAAACAAGTATGAAGCAGAATACATATGACATCGCAAAACACACAAAACATGGAGAAAATTAACAAAGGAGAAAAAAAATTAAGAATGCAAATCTGGAATCCAAGCTTCTCCATCAACATGGGTTGCCTCCCAAGTAGCGCTAAGTTTAACGTCGTCAGCCAGACGGTATTCATCATCATTGCTCCAGCGGCACTGGATCGCGGAAATGTACTTCTTCCACATCTCGTACCTCTGCAGGCTCATAAAACGGTTTGAGCCTATGTCCGTTCACTTTGAACGTGTTCCCATTCTTCGGATTTTTCACCTCTACTGCACCATGAGCAAACACATTTAGTATAACAAAAGACCCACTCCACCTAGAACGAAGTTTACCTGGGAATAATCGTAAACGCGAATTGAAAAGCAAGACTTTTTGTCCAACAATAAAAGATTTGCTCTTAATCATCTTATCATGAAACATCTTGGTTTTCTCCTTGTAGATTCGACTGGACTCATAGGCATTGTTTCGAATCTCATCTAGTTCATTCAGTTGTAACTTCCTATGAACACCTGCATCATCAATATCAAAGTTAAACCGCTTAATAGCCCAATATGCTTTGTGTTCAAGCTCCACCGGAAGATGACAGCCTTTTTCATAGACCATTCGATAAGGAGACATCCCAATCGGTGTCTTGTATGCTGTCCTGTATGCCCACAACGCCTCGTCTAAGCGTTGACTCCAATCTTTCCGGGTTGGTCCAACATTCTTCTCCAAAATTTGTTTTATCTCCCTGTTGGATACTTCTACCTGCCCGCTCGTCTGAGGATGATAAGGTGTTGTCACCTTATGATGAACATTAAATTTCCTGAGCAAAGCTGCAAAAGACTTGTTACAAAAGTGAGAACCTCCATCACTGATGATGTACCTGGGAGTGCCAAATCTAACAAACAGTGATTTCAAAAATTTCAGAACAACAGCAGCATCGTTAGTACGAGTGGCCACTGCCTCCACCCACTTTGAAACATAATCAACTGCAAGTAGAATATAAATATTTTGCTGAGAGCTAGGAAAAGGACCCATAAAGTCAATACCCCACACATCAAAAATCTCAACAACAAATATTGGGTGCTGGGGCATCTGATCTCTAGGACCTAAGTTACCTGTGAGCTGACATCTGACACATGATTTATGGAACTCATGCGCATCTTTGAACAAAGTTGGCCAGAAGAAGCCACTTTCAAGAACCTTCATTGCAGTCTTCTTTCCAACAAAGTGACCTCCCTCTACATATGAGTGACAAAAAGTGAGTCTAGATTGAAATTCAGTTTCGGGAACGCACCTTCTTATCAACAAATCTGGACAATGTTTCCATAGATAAGGCTCATCCCACACATAATACTTAGATGACTTCACCAACTTGTCCTTCTGAGCTCTACTGTAGTCATTTGGTACTCTTCCTGACACAAGGTAGTTAACTATATCTGCATACCAAGGCTCAGAAATATTGAGAGCAAAAAGTTGCTCATCCGGGAAGCTATCACGTAGAGGCAAGGAATCATCCTCTGCGTTAGAACCATGCGTGATCCTGCTCAGGTGATCTGCCACCACATTCTCAGTGCCTTTCTTGTCTTTGATCTCAATATCAAATTCCTGAAGTAGCAACATCCATCTAATCAACCTGGGTTTTGCATCCTGTTTAGTCATCAAGTATCTCAAAGCAGCATGGTCAGAGTAAACAATAACTTTAGTCCCTAACAAGTAAGACCTAAACTTTTCTAAAGCAAAGACCACAGCTAAGAGTTCCTTTTCTGTAGTTGAGTAATTTAACTGTGCATCATTTAAAGTCCTAGAAGCATAATAGATGACATGCGGCAACTTAGCTGGACGTTGACCTAAAACAGCACCAACCGCATAATCAGAAGCATCACACATTAATTCAAAAGGTAAGTTCCAATCAGGTGCCTGTATGATGGGTGCAGTTGTCAGAAGGTCCTTGAGCTTGTTGAATGCCTTCAAGCACTCATCCGTGAAGTTGAAAGCTACATCTTTCTGGAGCAGTGCACATAATGGTCGGGCTATCTTAGAAAAGTCCTTGATAAACCTGCGATAAAATCCTGCATGTCTAAGAAAAGATCTCACCTCCTTCACAGTGGAAGGAGGAGGTAGAGTACGCACAATATCAACCTTAGCTTTATCAACCTCAATCCCCCTGTTAGATATCACATGTCCCAAAACTATACCTTGTTCTACCATAAAATGACATTTTTCCCAATTCAAAACAAGGTTAGTCTCAATACAACGTTTCAAAACCATAGATAAATGATGAAGACACATGTCAAAAGAATCACCAAAAACAGAAAAATCATTCATAAATACCTCAATGATCTTCTCAACCATGTCTGAAAATATGCTCATCATGCATCTCTGAAATGTCGCTGGGGCGTTGCATAGCCCAAAGGGCATCCGTCTATAGGCAAAAGTGCCAAAAGGACAAGTGAAGGTAGTCTTCTCTTGATCATCTCGATGGATGGCAATTTGGTTATAACCCGAATAACCATCCAAAAAGCAATAGAAAGCATGACCTGCAAGACGCTCCAGCATTTGATCAATAAAAGGTAAAGGAAAATGATCCTTACGTGTGGTTGTATTTAGTTTATGATAATCAATGCAAACTCTCCATCCGGTTTGGGTCCTTTGCGGCACCATCACATTCTCATCAATCTTCACAACTGTGATGCCAGAACGCTTTGGAACAACCTGCACAGGACTCACCCATTTACTGTCAGAGATAGCATATATGATACCTGCGTCCCGAAGCTTGATGACCTCCTTCTTCACAACATCCATCATCGGAGGGTTAAGGCGGCGTTGAGCTTGCCTTGTGGGCTTAGCTCCCTCTTCAAGATGTATCCTATGAGTGCAAAGTGTAGGGCAGATGCCCTTAATATCTGCTATGGTCCATCCAATTGCTGCTTTGTGTTCCCTGAGAATAGTTAACAATTTCTCTTCCTGCAATTTGGTTAGCTTTGAGGAAATAATAACTGGCAAAGTGTCACCAGCTTCCAAGAATGTATACTTCAAATGCTCAGGCAATGGTTTAAGTTCAAGTTCAGGGGCTACCTCAATGGAAGGGCAAAGAACATCATCAGAAACTGGTAAAAGAATTGGTTTAGTACCCTTACCCGTTGGTACAAATGGTCGGGATTCTAGTTCAGCAATCATTTCATAAAATGCATCTTCCATGGCCAGATCCTGAAAGGAATCAATCCTGAGACAATCATCATCCTCAAACCCCACACTTGAAGGTTTGTACTCGAGTAGTTCCTCAAGCTCGTCCAGCTCCTCTCTTATCCTGTCAATTTCAACCTGTTGAGAGGTTCTCTTGATTTGTCGAACTGGAGTTGCTGGAACATCTTCACCGCCAACATATATAGCCATTTTCAAAGCATCATTCTCAAGGGAGTATTGGATGTATTCCTGCATGAAACCATCAAATGCATCAACAGAATAACAAGAATAATCACAAACATTACCTGTATGTTTCATTGCCTCAAAAATGTATACAAGAAGCTTCTGCACACAGTAAAGAATGTAAGACTCAGAAAGAAAAATAAAAAGAAATTTAAACTAAAAACAGAAGACAATATTAAGACTTAGAATTAAACAATCCCCGGCAACGGCGCCAAAATTTGATAGGTGTCAAACGCACCTAACAAAGATACCCTATTATCAAATCAATTATGTCAATGTAGTAAATGGCAAATAGGGGTCATTACCCGCAGAGGATTGGTGAAACTAAGACTTAAAGACACAAGAAACACAAACAAATGCAGAAACTATAAATCTGGCAGACTCGACCAACGAGCAGAAACCTAATTAATTAGCTAACCTGGACTCAACCAAAAATTACGAAATTAAATACACACTAACTAGACACAGTGGCGGACTACCACACAAATTTTTAGGGTAATCGGAGTTGGTTTGATCAGTGAACAAAAATAAACAAAACATAAGTACTGCTGAAAACAGAATATTAAAGAAGATAAATATGGATGCAAATATGAGAGGAACAATAGCTAGGAACTTCTCTCCACCACTAGATATGCTTCAATCACCCCAAAACAATGTCAAAGATTATAAATGTATGCACTCACAGTCAAACCAATGTCGTTAGGTCATTAACCGTATTACATTCTCTTACTTGCCATGTTAAGTGAAATGTCGTTATCGACTTAACTATATTCTCAATTAATTGATCTATGAAATGTCGGTATCTAGACCAAAATAACTGAAATCATGAAGTTCTAAGAACGTTTGAGTAACAACAAGGAATCTAAGGTCAATGTCGGTAGCCTTAGATTACCAAGGAATCACTTCACACAAGTACCTGCAAGGAACATGTTATTTCTCATAGAATGTGCAACGATATGTCGGTCATAAACACATTCAAAATAATAAACCCTAAAACATGCATCAAAGTGTCGACCCAATGAAACATGCAACAGAATTATCAATGAGCAATCAGTGAAGAAATTCTCATCTAAAAATTATATGAATCAATTGGGGTTTGAAATCAAAGACATATCTAGGGCTTTGATCAGCCCCTAACTATTAAGGAGTTTAGCTACACATAATCTTGAATAAGAACATCAGAGAATACATGGAAGATGAAATTAAAGGAGAAGAAGAACCGGTGCACAGCCCTGCTGCCGCTGGTGCACGTCTGGGTGCACAGCTGGGTGCGCGCTGGTGCACGCTGGTGCGCGCGAGGTGCACGTCTGGGTGCACAGCGACTGGACGCTGGTGCTCTGCTGGTGCGCGCGAGGTGCACGTCTGGGCGCACGCTGGTGCTCGCTGGGCGCACGCTGGTGCTCGCTGGGTGCACAGCTGCTGCCCTTTTCTTTTCCTTCTCTTTTTCTCGCCAACTCTTCTGCCTCCTCTATATTTTTTGTCGAACTCCCCCTTATTAGAAAACCCTAGAGTCCTTTTATACTCCTCTTGGTCTCCCCTTCCTTATGGCACTAGGAATCCTTTTTATTTCTTCTTTTCTTTATTTCTCCACAAAACCTAATAAAACAATAAACATTATTTAAATCACTCAATTAATAGCAATAATCCAAATGTAATAGTTCAATTAAACACGATAAATACGCATAAATATGCGACTATCACCTTGCTCGGCTTCCGGGCGCAGAAAAGCCGCTTTTGTGGTCAGATTGATATCGTATGCCAGACCATCTGCCCCTTGCGTTCGGATCCCGGCCCATACAGCTTTGTCCTCGAAGCCGTCGTATATTCCCGGGTTCTTCCGTTTGGTGAACTCCATCGGAAGAAGAGCTGCAACAAAAACATAGCCTGTTACACAAAGAGCATGCCATGTGACAACAAAAATTTAAAAGGACACTGGACAAACCTGGTAGCTCCATCAACCGGCACCTGCTGTACACGTACAGCCTACAAAGCTGGTATGAACTCCGGTCGTCTTGCCCCCGAAAAGCCCACAGCATCCTCCGGATCCTCTTCTCCATCACCGGCTCCAGAGGAATGTCGGGGACATCTGCAACACAAACAACATAATTATAACCCGGGATAGAGAAAAGAAAGAAGAATCCGGAGAGAGAATGACTCACTCATCAGTGGCTGGAAGTCACCCGGTACTTGAAACGCGTATCCCGGGTCTTGAAAGTTTCTTATCAAGAAACTTTTCTCCCTCCAGGTCCGGCTCACGGAGGTTGGCAGGTCCTCGACGATCTTCTTGAAAACCGCTTTGGACTTCAGTTGGATGGTCCCGCTGAAACCCGCCTTTCGGGAGTACTCGGCCCGGTACATGGCGTGTAACTCGTGATAGGTCGGCATCTGCTGCTTCAACACCTTGTACATAACGCACAACCCGAGTAGCTGCCTCCACATGTTCGGTCCAACTTGCCCGATTGCGAAGTTGCTCGCAGCCAAGAGGTACTGCACCTCTACCTTCAGCGGGAGTGACAGGCCGCAGCGTAGCTGATACTCGTGGCACAGCGTCCACCCATCCCCGGGAGCGAAGAACTGGTCCTCGGGTTCTAGAGGCCGTATTTCTACAGACTCGGGGATTCTCCAGTTGCTCCTTAGCTCCACGATCTCCTCCGCTGTCAGTGAGTACCCGGGAGGGTCAAGAGCGGTCCCATCAGTGAAGGTTACGGAGGCAAACTCGGGGACGTGAGTGTCCATTATTTCGTTGGCCATCTGCAAAACAAGAAAACTCGGCGGCGTCAACAAAACTCAGGTAACCCGGCGTCACAAAGCTAAATTCCCAGACGCAGAGACCCAGAAAACCTTCCTGGGAACCCAGAAACAGTACACAAATCGTCCCAAAACGATAAAAAAGGAGGGAAGAAGACACAGTACCTTAATTTTGAGTGTTTGAAGGGGTTTTTGAGATCGATTTGAGATTGAGAATCAAAAGAAACAGCGACAAAAGAAAGCGACAGCAAAAAGCACGAAAAAGTTATCGGGTTTGGAGGTGAGACAAAACTGTCACCTTCAACCCCTATTTATACAGTTAGAGGCGTGCACTGAGGGGACGTTTCAGTTTCTCGAGGAAAACGACACGTGTCACGCATGCCGCTTCACAAAACCGAAAAACTTTTCAGTTTCCCCCCACTGCAACCCGGAGACGTCGTTTTGAATTCTCAACCTAAAGAATGTCTGCGGGTTACGCTTGCGTACGGACTTGGGGGACTGGGTACCCCGGGTTTGGTTGCTACCTTTGTAACCCGGTAAAGAAACGATTTTAAGTCCCCACCCAAGCGTACCCCTTGACTGAGGACTTGGGGGACTTGTTTATAGGTGGAACCTAATATTTCACCTTTACCGGGTTACAATTAAATGTGAAGCCACTCTGGGCCCTTTGTCTGGGCCCAATTCGCCATAGAGCTAAGTAAAGCAAGGGAAACTACTCCCACATTGGAAAGGGACAGGAATGCTGCCTTCAATGCTACTATAAATACCGGCACATGCCTCCCCATAAAGGTACGATGAAACTTCTTGACTATTCCCGAGTTTTATGCTTAGCTGACAGTGTCTGACTTAAGCATCGGAGTGGCTTCCCTCGGTAAACCCGGGGACGCCTCTTTGACGTGTTTGTTCTTTACACAGGAAAACTCGGAGTACAGAGAAGTACGCTATTTCTGGAGCCGTGCCACCCGCCAAAGGGACCACGAGCCACCCGGAAACAGGACGACCCTTCATGCGAACAGCAAGAACAAACATCGATGTTGCTGGAGGAAATTTGACAATGGAGTTCGATAGTGAGATCATCAAATTCAACATTTTCGATGCCATGAAGCACCCTAGTGCCGAACTCAACAATGGAGAAAGCAACAATGTCGAACTTATGGGGAAAAATTCGGCAGTGAATGTAGATATGGTGGCATTGCACCGTGTGCAATGACCACCCATCAAGCATAGCAATTAGCCATCGAGCGAGGGGTCGGATTTGACAAGTTTGGAGAATGGGATGAGGAGGCTTTGAAAGATTTGGAGCCGTCCATACTTGAAGTTGTGAAGGAGCTTGATTCACAACCACTTTACGATAAGTATTCTCCCTTGTCAATTCCATTATCCACTAACAAATTGTTACCATCTGTGGAACAGGCCCCTAAGTTAGAGCTAAAAGCTCTTCCCCCACATTTGGAATACGTTTTTCTTGGAGAAGATGACACTCTACCAGTTATTGTGTCATCAACGTTGACAAAGCAACAAGAAGACAAGCTAATTGCGGTTTTGAAAAGGAACACAGCTGCCATCGGTTGGACTTTGGCAGACATCAAGGGAATCAGCCCGACAAAATGTGTTCATCGAATTCTGCTTGAGGATGGCGCCAAGCCTACTAGGGAACCTCAACGCCGATTGCATCCACCAATGATGAAAGTAGTCAAAGACGAAGTGATTAAATTGCTAGATTGTGGAGTGATCTATCCCATTTCGGATAGTCAGTGGATCTCACCCGTCCAAGTAGTACCTAAGAAGAGTGGAGTGACAGTTGTAGAGAATGAGAAAAATGAGTTAGTGCCACAACGTTTGGTGACAGGGCATAGAATGTGTATCGATTATAGGAGGCTCAACGCAACCACACGCAAGGATCACATGCCTTTGCCATTCATGGACCAAATGTTGGAGAGACTTGCTGGTCACCAATTCTACTGCATCTTAGATGGTTATAGTGGCTACAACCAGATCATGATACATCCGGACGATCAAGGAAAGACAACGTTTACATGTCCCTTTGGTACGTTTGCTTACCGTCGTATGCCTTTTGGATTATACAACGCTCCAGATACGTTCCAACGTTGTATGTATTCTATTTTCTCCGATTACATCAAAAATATCATTGAAGTTTTCATGGATGATTTTAGTGTTTATGGCAAAGAATTCGATGCATGCTTAGAGAATTTAGATAAGATTTTAAACCGGTGTGTTGAAACTAACATTGTACTAAATTGGGAAAAATGTCATTTCATGGTAAATCAAGGTATAGTTCTAGGTTATATTGTCTCTGCTAAAGGAATAGAAGTTGATAAAGCTAAGATTGATATTATGCATCACTTACCCTCACCTCCAAACTCGAATAGAAGGAATAGAAGGTGAGAGAGGTTCGTTCATTTCTTGGCCATGCATGTTTTTACAAGAGGTTCATCAAGGACTTTTCCTTGGTGGAAAAACCACTTACTTCCTTGTTGCAGAAAGATGTGCCGTTTTCATGGTCTCAAGAGTGTGAGGATGAGTTCGTGCACTTGAAGAATTTGCTGACTTCTGTGCCAATAATGACGCCACCAGACTGGAATTTGCCGTTTAAGTTGATGTGTGACGCTTCGGACTATGCCATGGGAGCTGTGCTAGGCCAACGCAAGGACAAGAAGCCATGCGTCATTTACTATGCGTCATGGACACTCAACGATGCCCAGCTCAATTATACCACAACGGAAAAAGAACTCTTAGCTGTTATTTTTGCTTTAGAAAAATTTCGATCTTATCTTTTGAATTCTAAAGTTGTTTATTCTGATCATGCAGCTTTGAGGTACTTAATGACAAAGAAGGACGCCAAGCCATGACTCATACGATGGATTCTCCTTCTCCAAGAATTCGACATAGAGATAAGAGACAAGAAGGGATCCGAAAATGTGGTAGCTGACCATTTGAGCCGAATTGTACGTGATGAGGATGCCATGCCTGTGTCAGAAACCTTCCCTGATGAACAACTGTTTCGAATGGAAGTTAAGGAACCATGGTATGCCGATTTGGTATGCCGAGGACGAAATTTTTATAAGGTGGGGAGAATTGTCACACCCCGATCCTAGAATTATTTTACGGTTGGTTACTTTGGTATTTTACCATTTAAAGTGACCGTTTAACCGTACAATGATCGTAAAGTTGACTTTTTGTTAAGTCAAGAATTTGGGAAAACTTCCTTCTTGAACGTTGTAGAGGGCGTCGTTACGAGTTCGTGGACACGTAGCACGCTCAAATCGGAGTTCGTATGGAAAAGTTATAAACAAAAGTATAAAGTTACTGTGCGGTAAAATGACTATATATAGGAGTTACCGGGGTGAAAAATCAGATTTTCACCCCAGCCATTTTCTCTCTCTCCCCGTGTTTTCTCTCTTCCCGATCGGAAACAGTGCCGGATGTTCCAGCCGCCACCGCGCCGCCGTCCGGCCACCCCAGGCCTCCACACCGGTCTCAAAATGACCGTCTCTAAGTCTACTTTCATCCTAGGTAAGCCATCTGATCTATCTCACATTGATTTGGAAGAATTTCTTTGTTGAAGGCCGAGTGTACAGTAGAGGTTCTTGATCTGATTTCTCCCTCCCTAGATCACCATTTGTTAAGTTCTTTATATGTTTAGGATGGGTTTTAGGAGTACTATAATCCCCTAGAATTTGGTAGCTTGATTCGAAGTGTGTAGGGAGAATTGAGGATTTGAAGTTTTGAAGTGTAAATTTTCGGGGTCTACTGTTCATTGAGTTTTTGACCTAGTTAGAGGCCGAATTGGCCTTCGAGTTGAACTAGAAAGTTGTCCCAAATGATGAGACGAAGCTACTGGTAAAATTTGGTGGCGATCGGAGGTCGCCTGAATTTTGGACGGAATTTCTGCCGGCGGCCGCCGTCGGCGGTGCCGCCACTTTTTGGGCAGTTTTTCATGCCCATTAATTATAACATATTGTGAGGAGTCTATGGTTAAAATTTGGTAATTTTTGAAGGAGTTTTGGTTAGGTTTTGGAATTGTTCTAGTTTAGTATTATTGGCGGATAATTAAATATTATTCCGACCATCGATTATTGCCGGTTAAGGTTTAAGGATTATTTTAAGGACTCCTAAGGTATTGGTGAAGTGGTTGAATGGGTGTCCATAGTAATTCCACAAATTATTATGTGTGAACCTAATGTCAAGTGAATTATTAGAGAAAGTCGGTGTTACGGTTGGGTAATCGGAATTAAATCTATTTGTTGAAAAGTTGTGAAAAGAAAGGAACTTGGTCAACACTTGGTCAAATAGGATTTCCTGGTCAAACTAGGAAAAGACCAAGTCAACTATGGAATGACTAATATAATGGTTTGTTGGTACAGTCTCTGATTGAACGTGAGACGGACTCGACTACGCGGTTAGTTCGAGGGTTTCGCTCGAGGAGCTTTCCGAGCAGGAAGAAGGTCGCGATGAGTACTGTGAGTGGACTTTGTTTTTAAATTAAAGTGCATGACATAGACTTTATTTGTTTTCTCCTTTATTTATGAGATTTCCTCCATTTAATGTTTTACGGTGATTTGGGAAAATAAGGATTTACTATTTTAAAGATAAACGAGCCGGGAAAGAGGTTCCTACCTTTCCCGGGGTTTTAAAGGATTTTTCCGGATTATGGTTTTAAGGGTTTTCACCGTTTTGGGATTATGGAGGGGGACGTTTTAAAAAGGAGAATTTTGGCTCTTGGATTTAAAGGGATTTAAAGTAAAGGCAGAGAACCGGTTTTTGGTTCCTGGAAAGGTTTTTAAATCCAATGTATATGGGGTGAAGTCAGGGAGATTTGACTTGGTTTTCGATTTATTATTCCCACGAGGTTTTACGAGGTTTTACAGGTTTTACAGGTTTTAAAAGGATTTAAAGGATAAGGATATATGTTGCATGCTAGCATGGACCCTCTCCAGATGGAGCAGGTACCATCTCTGGATAGTAGCAGGTCGGGACCCTCTTCAGTAGTAGCTGGTCAATAGACCCTCCCGGATAGTAGCAGGTCGGGACCCTCTTCGGTAGTAGCTGGTCAATAGACCCTCCCGAATAGAGCAGGTCATGAGACCCTCTCCGATGAGCTGGTCAATAGACCCTCTCGTGTAGGGCAGGTCGGATTTCTCGTGGATGAGGTTAACACCCCACATAATTGTTTATATTTGAGCCAAGGCATTATTTATGTTTTACTTGCATGCAGATTTTTCCTAAGAAAACTTAGAGGGAGAACATTAAAGGAATTAGAGCTTTTATATTTTATTTTTGTCCACTCACCCTGACAGTTTTAAATGTTTCTCCCCTGGGCCCTTCGTTTTCAAATGCCCAGTGGTGCAGGGTTCTCGAGCGGAGGTCGTGCGCGTACAAGAGTCGAGGCATAGTCGATCAATCTGTTGCCGCTTGAATTCTTTAGGGTAATCATCTTCGTAGACTGCTCTGACTAACCCAGTTTAGCTAATTAAGTAGGTTAGGGAGCAGGATGCCTTCATGAGTTAGGGATTGTTGTTAGATACTCATGGAAGTGCTGAGTTGGTAGGTAGGAAGGGTTGGCCATTTCAAGGGGGTTTCGGTAAGAAGTTTCCTAGCACGAGTTATTGAAAGAGGTTGCATCCTGCCATGGAAAAAGGAGCTGAAGTCGCCTAGCGCGATTATTCAGTGAGGATGAATATTTAGTTTTGTCGATTGCCACGACGTTGTTGAGGTTCGCCATTAGTGTGGTTTCAGAGAAACCAACGGACCTATGAAAGTGGAATGACTCAAGGAAAATGAGTGTAGTCATTTTGGGATCAATGGACTTGTTTTTGGTGACGAGTCCATGACGTGACACTACTAGAAAATGTTAAGAAAGTAAAGGCTAGTTTGGTCACTTGATGCTTGAAGGGACAGCCACTGAAACTGATGGTTTGGGTCACCTTGGTGCTGACATTGTTGTCGTCAGCTACGACCAGATCCTCTTCGCTCCAGCCACGCATGATTTGGGGTACTAGTAAGATTTGAATTGTTAGTGAGTCCAAGCGTGATTTGAATTGTTGGTGACAATGGTCATTGGGCCATTTATCGTGAAGGTAGAAATTAAATCGTGTCACCAGATCTTGGGGCTCATGTCAACCATAAGGTGAGTTATCCACCTGTGGTCCAAGTATTATATTAGTACACCTGTGGAAGGATCCCCAGGTTGGCTGCGTTAGAATTCGATTTTCAGATCTAGCGAGCGTTACTAGTGTAATTAAAAGAAAGCGGTTTCGAAATTTAAAGGAACATGTTGGAAGTGGCAACAAGACACCAGGTCATGGATCAAGTGTGCTCGGGGTACCGGAGATAGTGGTACGAGTCTTGATTGACTTTGTACTATTATGGTGTAGGAACAGGTCGTTGTGCAAACGGCACTGTGTTGACAGCTGAAGATGTACATGGGTATACCCCACATGAGCACGTGTACCCTCCTTTGTAGAGAAGTGGTAAATTGAAATATGGGTAGCACATACAGGTAAGGCATAATTGTTTTTTTGTGCAGCTGTGTGTGGTCAAAATGCTACATTCATATATTTCAAGAATGTATTGTGAGAGTCCCATATTTTGAAGACAGGGGTGAAGGACGTTTGTCAATAGTTTTGTGCAAAACGTCAATTGAATGGTCTAACCGTTTAAGGACAGGTCGGAAGTGAGTTATTTGTAGTCGCTTCGACTTTCAAGATGGTTAGTTAAATGGTTAAATGTTGTTAGTAGGTGGTCAGATGTTTTCTGAGATAAATGCACGGAAGTGGTGAAGTGACAGCAGTGGGGAAAGGTTTACTGAATCATTGTATAGGAGTGAGAATGTTTGTAGATGGTGAAGCTTCAACCTACAACCAAAGTTGTCCGTTATGACACTTGGTTTCCTCGAGGGCGATTAACTGAGCTTGATGGCATGGGAATTTGTGCACTCACTGGCTGTGGTTTAATCAAGCATTGTAACCGAAGGTGTACTTAGTCGTGTCTGGGGTTCATAAGCTACATTCACTGCAGTGACAGGAAATATCCTCAATCTTGATATGGGGAATAATGACTAAGATCTGGGAGATCAATTATTGAGGTTAATTTAATGAAATCCTGAAAGGATTAAAGTATAGTTGGCATTGCTATGGTCATTGGTCATTTGAGTAGTGACCCTACTTGTTAGGAATTATTGACATAGCGGCAGATCTTGGCGCCACAAGGGTAGAGTAGTAGCAAGAAAGGTCATTGGAGGTGACTCTCAAAATTGTCAACATTTCGGTGAGTGTGAAATGCGGTGGAACTAGGAAAGGTTTTCCTTGATGACTCGAAGGTGTTACGAGTCTAAGTGTGGTAATATTTGTTACTGAGATTGGTAAGGTATGTTGCTAAGTTGAACAACACTTCATTGGAAATCGTGGAGTGATTAAGTCACGCTCAGATTAAGTTATGATCTGAGGGGATGTTAACTTGTGGCGGTGGATCTTGTAATATAGGATCTGAAGTGGTAATGTGATTTTCGGTGCACGCAGTTATTTTTCCTCTTCAATTAGAATGGTAAGTGATTGTGAATCTTGAATCTTACCAAATAGAGGATACGGTGGATGGTAAACTTGCAGAGCATGGGGGACAGTTTGGTTGGAAACTGTCTAGTTGTACGAGTTGACTCTGTGATGTTTAAGCGGATTTTGTAAAAGTCTATAGAACCTTATTCTATAAGGTGATCATTGTCTGATTACCAAGGCATGATTATAGAACCTTATTCTATACTGAACTAATCGAAACAAACCTTAAATCATAAGGAGTCGTTGTAATTGTATGTGATGCATATGAACCGAGCTTTTGTTAAATGTTAGTCACATGCATGACTGAAGAAATCAACAAGCATGGAATATATATATATATATATATATATATATAATATATACAGTCTTTCTCTTCTACATACGTCTGTTTCTTTCAAATTCTACGGATGTGAAACGACAGCCGTTAGATCAAATTAAATGAAGCTCGATGGCCAAGATTAAAACATAAAGAAATGGGTCATTTTGAGGGTATACAGGCTGGTCTCATTTGGATACAACCCGATTTCAAAATCAAAATCCTCTCGACTTCTCGATCAACACCAAAACGCAGACCATGAACAATCATATAAGATTAGGCCGAGTTTAGAGATCAACACACTAGAAAAGGATAAATAATCAATACCCAGAAGCATCTGATGAAAGAATAACAAGACAGAGAGAGAATTAAGCTATTGATTGCAAACATAATTTGGCAGCTTCTATTTTTCTTATCTTGTTTCCCTCCTCTTTCTCTCATAAACACGCACACCACTCTTTAATCAAATAAGCTTCTCCCCCAATCTAATTTGGCATCCCATATCTTTCCCAACAAGGCTCACACCCAGAAACGCACAATAACCCAGAAATATATGCTTTCGTAGATTCATAATTTCTAAATTCGGGTCATTCGTCTAATTGGTTTTATGCTCTTTGTTGGGTATCATTTCCATATGGATGTTCTTATTCTAGGTTTTTGATTTGTTTTGTTGATTCAGAATCGTTGCATACATATGTTCTCAATTCTCATCTCTGAATGCAGATTTTGATTTTGATATTGGGTTGTATCCAAATGAGACCCGCCAGTATACCCTCAAAATGACCCATTTCTTCATGTTTTAATCTTGGCCATCAAGCTTCATTTAATCTGATCTAACTGCTGTCGTTTCATATCTGTAGAATTTGAAAGAAACGGACGTGTAGCAGAGAAAGCGTGTATATATATATATGTATTCATATCTAGTTCACAGAACATATTTATAATTGACAGATAATTAAAAACAAAATCGACAGAATTTATAGGAGTCAGAGTTTAGGGAGTAATAGTATATATATACATATATATATACACATATGTATATATATATATACACATATATTTCAAGGGGGTTTCGGTAAGATGTTCCCTTGAGGTGGTCCCCGCAGGATTTACTTCGGGTAAAAAGAGGTTTCAACCCGGGGTGGGTCCTGATAGTTGGTATCAGAGCATTAGGTTATCGTTTCATGTAACTACCTCATGTACTTAGTAGCACTTAGCGTCTATAGAGTGATGGTCCGACCGCGGCGGATCCATTGGCATTTTATGTTTTGGTCGCTTAGTGTTTATTAAGGATATGAGTTAGTACTTCTTTGTTGAGTTATGGACCGGGTGGTTCCATAAATATTTGATTTTTCAAGACTATGCCTCAATACGCCGACCTCTCAAAGTACCCTTAAGGGAAAGGTAAATTATCTACACTTTTCTTTTGAGTCGTTGAACTCTGACCGGAACTTTGTGTCTGGATGAAAGATATGAGTTGAGGACTCATGAATCCATTGTTTGATTGGTTCTTGATTTAAGTGTAAGGTTGGGAATTTGATGTGTATTTTGGTAATTGAAATATTAGATCAAGCCTTAGAGGTGTCAGATAGATTGATCAAAGGAGGAAATTTTGGAAATATGATATTATGTCTCAGTATCAATCTATATTGCTTTTTAAGAGTGAAGAGCGGGAATGTTGTTGATGTAGTTGTGGTCATTGATGCAAAAGATAGTGGAAATTTGCATAGTGAACGCATTTTGGAAAATGAGTATTGTCACGAGCTGATTGCTTAGTCACTATCAAGGAATTTCAGAAATTGCAAGGTGTCACTCATGTGTTGACTTTCGATCAATCTTTGATTGACGAGAGTGACATTTTTCGGATAAGCGTTTTAATTATGAGGTAATGGTAAGATCTCCATGATAGTTGGATTAGGAGGTCAGACTCTGTTGTTGGATGTTTTGGTAAGGTCATAAGCTATGTAGCCTTAGGTTTGTGGTAGGTCGGAAGTTGGACAGTAGAGGTCATTCTGAACTGAGATGAAGTTATGAGAATTTAAGAAAGTCAATAGCGACTGATCTAGTGCATGTTGAGTCAAATGCACGAAATTTGAGGAAGAGACAGCGGGGGAGCAAAGCCACTGTATCATGGACTAGTAGTAGACCATATTTATTTCAGGAGATATTGCTAAAGGATTATTTCTAAAAGCCTTGAAATTGTGGTGGAAGTGGATTATTGATATCATTTCTTTTTCATTTCTCTCGAAATGGGTGACTAGAGATTAGGGTTTATCCACCCACTCTATTGTTGTTAAGCAAGTTGGAATAAAGTCCTCGATGGACGTGTTTTGGGGAATGTGAAATTTGTTGTTGCTACAGTTTGGGCAGCCTTCGCAGTTATTGAAGTTATAGAGTGTATACTCTATAATTTGGAAGTGAAATTTCTTGTTGGTTTACTGGGTTTGTGAAATAAATAATCGATTATATTCTTTGATCGAAGTATTGCGATGTGGTGAGTGTAAGGATACATAAGTTATCATCACTGTATTAATGGGTAGTATACTCGAATTTCGAGTCTGTGGAGTACGAACATTAGTGTCTGGAGGATAAGGTTTTGATATAATTTTATCAGAAACCTAAGAGGAATGAAGAATCGATATTAGTGTTGTAGTCAGGGGTCGATTAAGTAGTGACCCTACTTAATCTGGGTTTCGATTTGGTGACAAATCTTAGGGCCTCATGTTTTGACGGATGACAAGAGAGTCGCGAGAAGTAGTTTATCTATCGGTTGCAGTACGGTGGTAATGTCTTGTGATGATTTCGGGAAAGGAGTTTTCCGGTCGATTTGGAGAGTATTTCTCGTGAGAATTTGTGCTTGGTGAGCAGATTGTCAAAAATGGGCGACGTTCTCAAATAGATATCATGGTGTGGTGAGACCACATGCTAATCTCTGTATGACCTGAGAGGTCATCACATGTTGAGTATGTTTGCATCAGTCAGTGTTAAGGTAATTGGCTGAAACAATTCTTTGGACATATGGTATTGGCCACATGTTGGATTGAGTTTGTGGCTGGTTTGTTGGTGTCCTGGGAGAGTGCGGACTTGACTGTAGAGTGCAAGTCAGAGGTTATGGTTAATTAAGTGGTAACCCTATGTGAATTGAGGTTTGATGGAGTAACAAATCTGGGAACCACAAGTGTTTTAATGTAGCAAGGAGTGCGAGGTTCGGTTTATTAATTGTCTGCTTTACAGTGAGTATGAACTGTGAGAGCAGGGGAAATGATTTCTTTATTGACCCAAAAAGTATCATGAGTCAAGGGATAAAGAGATTTATTATTGAATGAGGCAAATTTTCTACTAGGTAGAGCAGGAATTTTTATACGGATCGTATTGTGGTAGAATCTCATACTGATCCAGGATTGACCTGTGAGGTCATTGTTGTTTGCGGTTGTGGTCATCATTCTGAGTTACAGCAATTGGACGAATCATGATGCTGACGTATGGTTCTGGTTACTGTCTTAATTAGAATATTAATAATTGTCGGCGAAGTACAAGACTTTTGAGTGGAAGTTGAAATTGGATTTCCTCTCGAGCTGGAGCTGGAGCTGAGAGTGGACGTAGAATTTGACTTTTGCCAAGGTATCAGTTTTGCAAGATGGCAAAACATAGTTGGTGATGATAGTCCCCAAGTGGAAACTATTTGTCTAATGAAAGGTGATTTGGTGTTCGTCACACGGGCAGTGCAGTAGAATTCTGAGCTAGAATTTTATTGCGAGAAGTAGAGACACCTGGGAGGTGTATATGATTCGAGTATCTGTCATCGAATCTTATTCAGTGGTCTGACTTATGATAGTAACGAAGATAGAATGAGAATTGTGACTTTCAGTCAGTGATACGACGTTGGAGATTATAGAAGGTGTAAAGGAAACTGCTGGTTATCTAGGCTCAGTGATACTTGTAAAGTTGACAATCACATTGGAACTGTGGTCTTGGCGTTTTCTCTGGATCGAGATTTTAGATTAAGTTAGGTTTCGCAGTTGTGCGTCACCCTAGGCTCAACGTAGAGAACGATGAGACTCGTGGCGTCTCATCGAGTGGTTTGATGTCTCACTATTGCCCATTTAAGTTAATATATTATGTGATGGGCAAGAGTAGCGTAGTGACTGTCAGGACCCACCTTGAGTTAAATCCCTTTAACTCGAAGTAAATCCTGCGGGGACCACCTTAAGGGAACTTCTTACCGAAACCCCCTTGAAATGGTCGACCCTTCCAACATACCAACTCAGCACTTCCATGAGTATTTATAAATAATCCCTAACTCATGAAGGCATCCTGCTCCCTAACCTACTTAACTAGCTAAACTGGGTTAGTCAGAGCAATCTACACAGAAGATTACCCTAAGGAATTGCGGCAACAACAGATTGATCGACTATGCCTCGACTCTTGTACGCGCACGACCTCCGCTCTAGAACCCTGCACCACTGGGCATTTAAAAACGAAGGGCCCAGGGGAGAAACATTGAAAACCGTTAGCGTGAGTGGACAAAAATCAAATATAAAAAACTCTGTTTTCCTTTAATGTTCTCCCTTAGAGTTTTCCAAGAAAACCTTAGGCACGCTCATCATAGACGATGAATAAATAAATCATTCAATTAAATCCCTTGGCTCAAATATAAATAATTGTGTGGGGTATTAACCTCATCCACAAGAAAACCGACCTGCTCTATTCGGGAGGGCCTATTGACCAGCTACTACCGAAGAGGGTACCGACCTGCTCTATCCGGGAGGGTCTAATGACCAGCTACCACCGGAGAGGGTCCATGCTAGCATGCAATACTTATATCCTTTTCCTTTTAAAAATCCTTTTAAAATCCTTTAAACCCTCGTGGAAAAAATAATCTGAAAACCAAGTCAATTCACCCTGACTTTACCCCAAATGCATTGGATTTAAAACCTTCCCAGGAACCCAAAACCGGTTCTCTGCCTTTACTTTAAAAACCCTTTAGATCCATGAGCCAAGTTTCTCCTTTTAAAATCATCCCCCTCCATAATCCCAAAACGGTGATAACAATTAAATCATATCCCGGGAAAATCCTTTAAAATCACGAGAAAGGTATGAACGTCTTTCCCGGCTTGTTTGTCTTTAAAATCCTTAAATCCCATTTTCCCAAAAACCACCGTAAAACATAAATGGAGGAAATCATATATGCAGGAGAAATCAATTAAAGTCTATGGCATGCAATTTAATTTAAAAGCAAAGGTCCACTCACAGTACTCATAGCGACCTTCTTCCTGCTCGGAAAGCTCCTCGAGCGAAACCCTCGAACTAACCACGTAGTCGAGCCCGTCTCACGTTCGACCAGAGACTGTACAAACAAACCATTATATTAGTCATTCCAAAGTTGACTTGGTCTTTTCCTAGTTTGACCAGGAAATCCTATTTGACCACGTGTTGACCAAGTTCCTTCCTTTTTAACAACTTTTCAAACATTACACTTATTTCCGATTATCGACTCGAAGTTTGGTTTCCGTTTACGCCACCTTAGCATAATTATTTTCTCTTTACTAATTGTGAGTCGATATGTCAATAATGAAATTATCCGATTGTTTTTCCACGATCAACTTGACATTTCCGTTAATAGGAGTCAACATCTCCCTCAACCACTAGAGTGGTCAACATACTATAATTTCCATACTTCACTAATTAACTTCAAAACCTTTAACTTGAATTCTACCTTTTCTTTAACCTTTTCAACCCGAATTAACATCTTCACATAAATGGAAACCTTCCAAAAAGGGAAAGTTTCCCAAAATGAAATGTTTCCTAACATGGCAAGTGTTCTTTAGAATGGAAGTTTCCTGAAATGGAACTTCCTACTTACGACCAATTTCTCCGTAAATGTCTCAATTACGAATTAACCGTACTTTTTGACTCAAGTATAACGAGGATTCGATTTCTACCTCTTCAGCATTCTGCCGGTTTACTGCATCACCGGAATCTTCGCCGGATTCCGGTAATTTGCCGGAATTTCGCCATAACTTCCCCTTTTCCTCCGATTTACCAAGTTATCGACAAAACATGTCAGGACCCACCCCGAGTTAAACCTCTTTAACTCGAAGTAAGTCCTGCGGGGACCACCTCCTAAAGAAGATACTGCCGAAATTTCGACATAGTCTCCCTTGAAAAGTGGACAACCCTTAACCTGCAGTAACCCACAACACACTTCTAAAACCAATATCCATCCTTAATCTCCTGGAGCCATCCTGCTCCCAACAACCAACAAACTCCACAAGATACACATCTAAAATAAATTCACAAATAGTTCAACAACTCCAAAAGTAAGCGATACATAGAGTTCCAAATCCCTAAGAGTTCACCACAGTTAAAACTACCCGATGTGTATCAGAGCGTCTAAGATTAAGCAGAAACATAGATGGATTACAAGTAGGTCAACCCAGAACCTACTGATAGTGCGGAAAATGGCGGTAACTATGCTTGGCCTCCAAGTAGACTAGTCGGGTCGAGCACTGCAATCTGGGCATTTTAAAACAAAGGGCCCAGGGGAGAAACATTGAAAACTGTCAGGGTGAGTGGACAAAAATAAAATATAAAAGCTCTATCTTCGTTAATGTTCTCCCTCTAAGTTTTCCTAAGAAAATCCGCATGCAAGTAAATCATAAATAATGCCTTGGCTCAAATATAAACAATTATGTGGGGTGTTAACCTCATCCACGAGAAAACCCGACCCGCTCTACCACGAGAGGGTCCATTGACCAGCTCATCGGAGAGGGTCCCATGACCTGCTCTATTCGGGATGGTCTTTTGACCAGCTACCACCGAAGAGGGTCCTGACCTGCTCTATCCGGGAGGGTCATAATGACCAGCTACCACCGAAGAGGGTCAGACCTGCTACAATCCAGAGACGGTACCCGCTCCATCTGGAGAGGGTCCATGCTAGCATGCAATATATATCCTTATCCTTTAAATCCTTTTAAAACCTGTAAAACCTCGTAAAACCTCGTGGGAATAATAAATCGAAAACCAAGTCAAATCATCCTGACTTCACCCCAAATACATTGGATTTAAAAACCTTTCCAGGAACCAAAACCCGGTTCTCTGCCTTTACTTTAAATCCAAGAGCCAAATTTCTCCTTTTTAAAACGTCCCCTGTCGCATCCCGGGGACTATTCTCGGTCCCGGAACACGACGGTAACCGCCGTAATCCCGATCTAGCAAGTAATCAATATGTCTTTCGACGTATTGATGACCCACCGGACCGAAACCACAAGGCTATAAATGAAATATACAACACATGAATAACAATATGAATGTCAAATACAGAATTACAAATGATCAGAGTAACATACAAATGTTTTACACGCGGAAGATAATAGAAAATACCCGAGACAGAAATAGTACATGAAAAAGTCTCGGAACACTGGGCCCGAATAAAGTCTCAGAGTATCCAACAGATTACAAGATATGAAAATACGGAAATCAAGATACACGAAAACCACACCAGAAGGGGAGTCCTCGAAAGGTGAAGTGCACGATAACCGACGCTCCGCGGCCTAGTCCAGCTCCTCTAGTGTCGGGTGCTGTAGACCTGAAAAGATGTAGAGGTGAGCAACTCGTCCTCGCTAACCCAAATGGGGCCAAAGCCATCCAAGTCGGGGTTTAAAACCCATGAGAAAACATTTCTTATATATGTATATGTACTCATAAGTACGAAAGAGCATGTGGAAATGTAAATGCACGGCACGCACACAAAGCTCGGTAAAACATGTGACCACATATGAAGAACTCTCTGGATCTGAGCGGCCGAATCCCGGGTTTGTCTTTATTGCAAACCGGGGCCAACTATCTAAGCGCCCGAGTGCGCAGAATAGCGAGAGCGTCCATTTCCAGCTAACGCCCAACAAATAGCAGGCCACACTTACGTCACGTTTTACTCTGTTCGAGACGAGCGTAAGCGGGATATATGAATGAAAATAAACAGGGCATAGCCCCTCCGGAGGTTAACGGTCATCGACACCGTAGGAGTGCTAGAATACTAGGTCCCGTCGCTCTCAGGCCAAGCACCGGAAATCAGGACGACGGTACTACTTTTCGATCCAAAACTCACACACACACACCAAGTGCTATAAGAAGCATGTGGTCAAGCTTTAAAACAATGCATCATTATTTAATAAATATACAGTGAAAGAGCCGCCGACCCAAGAGGGTTTCGGCTCACCCATTGGGCGTGCTCCCCCTACCTGGTATGATGGTACAGCTGGCTGCGCTCCAATCCTGGGTCCTCCTGAAGTCTGTGTAGACGAGCTCCTGAGTCTGTGGGTGAGACAACAGTGATAGTCAGGTATAAGTAATTCGAGGTCTATCATCTACGACTAAGACTTGATAAACACTCTTTGTTCATCTTTCTGACATTAGGGTTTGACTTGTTTGACACTCCGATTCTCGAACCGGTGAGAAGTCGGAATTGTTTCTTATTCAGTACTTGCGTCGTTTTTGCCACGTTTACAAGCTAAAAGTCTTTAAAACGTTTAACCGTAGTGTTCGAAAACGTAAAATAGGTGTTCTACGGCATAAGTGAAAAGTCAACTTTGGAATAGTAAAAGTCAACGGTCAACAGTAAAGTCAACGGTCAACGGTCAAAAAGTCAACGGTCAAAAAGTCAACCGGTCAAAGTCAACCGGTCAAAGTAAAACTGTAACAGTAAAACAGTAAAAGTAAACAGTAAAACAGTAAAAGTAAACAGTAAAACAGTAACTGTGAATAGTAAAAACTGTAACCGTAAATAACTTAAACAGTTAGGGGCAAAATGGTAACTCTGCCCCTGGGTTAAGGTAAAAGTAAAACTGACACGGTAAAAACCAGGGTTTTTACCGTGCCGGTTCCCGACCGGTTTCTCCGCCGGATTTGGCTGGTTTTCCGGCCAAATCGAGCCTCCTGAGTACTCCTAACATCTTCTACACATCCTAGGCTATCCAACAACACATCAAACATCAAGAAAGATCGAGTTTTCATACCCTTGAAGCTTCCACTGTGTTTTCCGGCGAAACACCTCCGGCGGAGCTCCACTGGGCTCCTCCTTCCTCCTCCTTGCTCCTGGGCGGCTCCTGGTGGCGCCTGGGAGTGTCCTAGCTCTCCAAACGAGCTGAAATGCCTCGATCTGTGCTGCACAGTAACCTTGAGCTTTCTGCCTCGGCTGGGCGGCGCTGGCGGCGGCGCTGGCGTCGCTGGTGGCCTGGCTAGGGTCGCCGGGGCTGTGCGAAGCCAATGGGAGTGGCGGTGAGTGAAGACGCGCCGCCGGCGGAGTGGCTGGGGGTAGGCTGGGTCGAGAGCAGAAGAGAGAGAGAGGACTTCCTGTTTTCGGACGAAGACCGAAATGGAAAGGAAGAAAAGGGGAAAGTGAAGAAATAGAAAGGAGAGGTGAGGGAGAAGGGAAAAGAGGTAGGGTTTTTAAAGAAAAATGAGTGGCCACGATTCGTCCATCGAATCAACGGCCACGATTCGATCCCAAACCCAAAATAATTTCAAAACCAAAACCATTTTCGAAAAAATTCATTTCAAATAACCAAACGCCAAATTTAAACGTAAAAGTCGTACGAAAAATACGTGAAGTGCCGGAAAATATTCCGTAAATACTTTCACGCATGTGGCGACGCGTGTCTTAACGTAAAAACGTTAGACGAAATGACGACGTACTGAAAAGTAATCGGAATTAAACCCTAAATGTGTCGGAAAATTAAATTAAAATTTCGGGGTCTCACACTCTACCCCCCCTTAAATTGAATTTCGTCCTCGAAATTTACCTGACATCAGAAGAGGTGTGGGTGAGCCTGCTGCATGACTGACTCAAGCTCCCAAGTGGCCTCTTCCTCACTATGGTGATCCCACTGAACTTTCACCACTGGAACCTCTCGGTTCCTGAGCTTCCTTACATCACGATCCAAGATGCGGTACGGTCTCTCCTCGTACGAAGTATCGCTGCGCAGCTGTACATCAGTCCAAATAACATTCTGTGGGGCACCCGGTGGGCTCTTCCGTAACTGTGAGACGTGGAACACGTCATGTATATGCTGCAGTCGTGGTGGCAGGTGAATACGGTATGCAACTGATCCAACTCTCTGGGCTATCTGGAAGGGCCCTACAAACCTTGGGGCCAACTTCCCCTTAACCCCAAATCGTCTAACTCCCTTGCGGGGACTGACTTTCAAGTACACAAAGTCTCCCAATGCAAACTCAAGGGGTGTCCGACGTGTATCTGCATACGACTTGCTCCTGCTCTGGGCTGCTCTAAGCCTCTCCTGGACAATCTGAAGCTTCTCTGAAGTCTCCTGTATCACATCTGGACCAAGTAGAACCCGGTCCTCTCTGTCCAACCAACATGTAGGTGATCTACATGGTCGACCATACAATGCCTCAAATGGAGCCATACCAATGCTGCGGTGGTAGCTATTGTTGTAGGCAACCTCTGCAAGAGGCAGGCACTCATGCCACTTTTCACCAAAATCAACTATGCAGGATCGAAGCATGTCCTCCAAGGTACGGATCGTACGCTCGGACTGTCCATCTGTCTGTGGATGATAAGCTGAACTCAAATGCAACTCGGTACCCAACTCTTTCTGCAATGACCTCCAGAGCTTGGAAGTAAAACGTGGGTCACGGTCTGAGATGATGCTCTTCGGTATCCCATGAAGTCTAATCACCTCACTAATGTACAGATCTGCAAAGTACTGGGTACGTGAGCTCATCTTGACAGGTAGAAAGTGTGCAGATTTCGTCAACCTGTCAACTATCACCCAAATCCCATCATGACCCTCCCGTGAAGGGGTAGGCCGGTGACGAAATCCATGGTGATGTGGTCCCACTTCCACTGTGGAACTGCCAAAGGCTCAAGAAGTCCTGCTGGATGTCTGTTCTCTGCCTTTACCTGCCTGCACACGTCACATCTGGATACATACTCCCCAATACTCTGCTTCATGCCCTTCCACCAAAACTGGCGCTTCATATCCTGATACATCTTTGTGGCTCCTGGATGCATGGTGAAACTAGTCCGGTGTGACTCCTCCAACACTAGTTTCCGGATATAATCATCACTGGGGACAAAGGCACGTCCCTTGTACCTGATAAGTCCATCATCACTGACACTCCACTTGTTGTCGGCTTCACCTGAGTAGACCTGAGCTCGAACCAAGTGGCTCTCTGGATCATTCCACTGATACTCCCCCACCTGCTGTAGGATGTGGGGCCTGAGTGACACACTGGCCAAGAATCCGTGAGAATCCCCAAACCGTACGTCCAAGTCATAATCCTCCAGTGTCTCCAAAGCTTCCATGCGAGAGAGGAAAATACTCGCAAGCTCATACCTCGGCTTCCTGCTCAAGGCATCGGCAACAACATTGGCTTTCCCTGGATGGTATCGTAGGGTGAACTCATAATCCGTAAGATACTCCATCCATCTCCGCTGCCGTAAATTGAGATCACGCTGGGTGAAGATGTACTGTAGGCTCTTGTGATCCGTGTAGATCTCAAAGGTGGCTCCGTAGAGATAACACCTCCAGATCTTCAGAGCATGTACAACAGCTGCCAACTCCAAATCATGTGTAGGATAGTTCTTCTCATGTGGCTTCAACTGTCTAGAGCCATAACAAACTACCCCACCATTTTGCATCAGTACACAACCTAGACCAGTCCCTGAAGCGTCCGTATACACTTGGTACGGATCTACACCATTGGGGAGAACGAGGACTGGGGCTGTGGTCAACCGGTTCTTCAACTCTGCAAAAGCCTCTTCACAAGCGTCACTCCACTCAAACTTGACTCCTTTCTTTGTCAAGTTGGTTAGTGGCGTGGCAATCTTTGAGAAGTCCTGCACAAACCGACGGTAGTATCCAGCTAAACCGAGGAAACTCCTCACTTCGGTAACATTCCGAGGATGTTCCCAATCCAAAACTGCCTCGATCTTTGAAGGATCCACTGACAAGCCTGCACCTGAGACTACATGCCCAAGAAACTGCACCTCTGAAAGCCAAAACTCGCACTTTGACTTCTTGGCGAAAAGCTGGTGATTCCACAAAGTCTGGAGAATGGTGCGAAGGTGATACTCATGCTCTGCTTGGGTCTTGGAGTAGACCAAGATGTCGTCGATGAACACGATCACAAATTGATCCAGGTATGGTCGGAAGACTCTGTTCATGAGATTCATGAAAGCTGCGGGAGCATTCGTCAACCCGAATGACATGACGAGGAACTCGAAATGCCCGTAGCGTGTACGGAAAGCTGTCTTCTCTATGTCACTATCCCGTACCCGAAGCTGATGATAACCTGACCTCAGATCAATCTTGGAAAAGAACTGAGCTCCTGTAAGCTGATCAAACAAATCATCAATCCTCGGAAGTGGGTACTTGTTCTTCACAGTGACACTGTTCAACTTCCGATAATCTATACAGAGTCGAAGGGTCCCATCATGTTTTCTGGCAAACAACACCGGTGCTCCCCACGGTGATGAGCTATACCTGATAAAACCCTTGCTCATGAGATCTTCCAACTGAAGCTTCAACTCTTGCAACTCAGCTGGTGCCATACGGTAAGGTGGAATTGAAATCGGTGTGGCTCCTGGAACCAACTCAATCTGAAACTCTACCTCCCGATGTGGCGGTAATCCTGGTAAATCTTCAGGAAATACTCCGGGATACTCATCAACAACCGGAATATATCTGTCCCCACTAGATCCATCTTTCTCCTTTGACGATCTCACAATACTGTAGCAAGTCAAAGTCCTCCTCCCACGAAAACATGGTCGCAAGAGTGGACTCGGCTGTGTGAGTCGCTCATCCATTCTGATCACCATCACTTTGTCCTTGCCTGGAGTCCTCACTGTGACTGTCCTCTTCTCACAGTCTATGAGAGCTCGGTACTTTTCCAACCAATCCATCCCAAGTATCAAATCATACCCATCAATGTCTAACGGGTAAAGATCTGCTAGTAACTTCCCTTCGTTGACCAGCAGCTGACACTTGCGAAAGATCTTGTCTGTAGATGCCCCCATTCCAAGGGCAGAACTGAAACAATAAGTGCTACCCGTGGACTCGGACTCTAATCCCAAAGAATCCGCAAACCACGTGGCAATAAAAGAATGAGAAGCTCCTGTGTCAAACAATATTCTAGCCTCTGAATTAGAAACAATGATCGTACCATCTAAAGCTGTCGAGGCATCGAGAGCTAGCTGACCTCCTGCAAAAGCATAGACCTGTCCACGTCCCCTAGCACTGCGTCCACTCCGGCCTCTAGTACGTGAACTCTGACTAGCCTGACTGCCCTGACTCAGGGCAGGCTGCTGCTGAGGTGCCTGAGGGTAAGACGGCTGTGCATAGCCCTGCTGATACTGCTGCTGCTGTGGGACCTGGGAGTAAGACTGCTGCTGCGATCCCTGCTGATACTGCTGCTGACCCTGAGGCTGGATACGGCTGGAAGAACCTGAAGCTGAAGCCGTACCCAAGTCTCTGTTGGGACAACGCCAACGGGTGTGTCCCACCTGACCGCACTCATAGCAAGTATAGGGCCCTGACCGGCCTCCTGAGGACCCACTGCCACTACTGCCAGCACTGACATTACCGCCAAAAGGTCTCCTGTTGTTTCTCTTGGTCATCTTCCTGTCTCTGCTCCGAGAGTGGGACCTACTGCCACTACTGCCATACTCATCTCTGCCCTGAGGAAAGGTCGCCTGATCAGCCTCAATCTTGTAAGCTGCGCTCACAATCTCCCTGTAGGTGCGAGTAGTGTTGGAGAGCAACTCGCGGCGAACTGAATCCCGTAGACCAAACTCAAACCTCTGGGACTTCACCTTCTCGGTGAGACCTGGGACATACTTCTGCAGAGAAGTAAACCGCACCACATACTCGTGGACTGTCATGCTCCCCTGTGTAAGGCCGAAGAACTCGCCAATCTTCTGGTCTCTCAAGACCGGGGGAAAGTACTGCTCGTAGAACAAATCCTCAAACTGATCCCAAGTCATCTGATCGGGATCATGGCGGTCTGCAACGGTGTCCCACCAACTGTCAGCCTCTCCTGTGAGGCAGTGAACTGCAAAAGCTACTCGGTACTTAATAGGGGTGTTGACCGTCCCCTGCAGCTTCTTGATATGCTTGAGCCAGATCTCAGCATCTACGGCCTCTGTAAGACCGGTGAAGTTAGGTGGCCTAACATTCAGGAAGGTCGCCAAGCAGTTAGACCTCCTCTCCAACTCCAAGTCCTGCGGAGTAGGAGGTGGTACGTTCCCCATGGCTCGGAACGCACGAGTGACCTCATCCACCTCACGGCGCCGCGGCATCGTGACTGACTGAAAAGAAACAAGGATTAGTCATCGAAACAATGTCCAGTGAATAAAGATAATGAGAATGGCAACTACTGGAACATCAATGAACTTTTGACTTCCGTATGAATGAATACATCATGAGATCATGCAATGACGTCAGTATCGCACACAAATAACTCAAAGTATACGACTCGAAGAAAACGAACTGGTCGTACACCAATGACATGGAAGGTACCAAAACGATGCTCTGATACCAAGTAATTACTGTCGCATCCCGGGGACTATTCTCGGTCCCGGAACACGACGGTAACAGCCGTAATCCCGATCAAGCAAGTAATCAATACGTCTTTCGACGTATTGATGACCCACCGGACCGAAACCACAAGGCTATAAATGAAATATACAACACATGAATAACAATATGAATGTCAAATACAGAATTACAAATGATCAGAGTAGCATACAAATGTTTTACACGCGGAAGATAATAGAAAATTGTTTATAGGTGGAACCTAATATTTCTCCTTTACCGGGTTACAATTCAAGAAATAACACCAAGTGTGGTCAATTGTTAAATGTGCATCGTTTATTATGCTTGAAGTACTGTTTACAGGGTCAAAGCCCAGTCAGATTTGAGAAGCCACCCTGGGTCCTTTGTCAGGGCCCAGTTCATTGTAAAATTGAGGTAAAGCAAGGGAGTTCATTCCCACATTGGAAAAAGACAAAGTGCTGCCTTTAATGCTACTATAAATACCGGTGAGGACCTCCCGGTAAGGGGACGGACAACTTCTTAACTACTCTTGAGTTTTCTGCTTATCTGACAGTGTCTGACTTAAGCATCGGAGTGGCTTCCCTCGGTAAACCCGGGGACGCCCTTTGACGTGTTTGCTCTTTACACAGGAAAACTCGGAGTACAAGGAAGTTCGCTATTTCTGGAACCGTGCAACCCGCTAAAGGGGCAGCGAGTTTACCCGGAAACAATTGGTGCTCTCGTTGAGAGCCGAACTCAAGACCTCCCAATTAATATTTTGAAGGATGGTGGAAATGGCAGGAGAACAAGATCCAACTAGGAGGCTTAATTTCTCAGGGGATGATAACCCACGGACCTCCGGGACCCAGTTTGGCCAAACAGATTTGGCAGCAGCATTCGAGCTCTTGAAAAAGGACTTTCTCGCTCAAAAGGAGCAATCTATCGAGAACATGCCGAGTTAATGACGGTAAGGGAGCAGTTAGCGACTATCCAGGCCGAGCATGGGCTTCTTCAAGCAACCTTAGCTCAAAGGGCGAATGCCATGGGGACGTCAGCCAGACTTGCTGATATCATCACCCCAGAAGGGAATCCTCCGGGTTGTGGAAACCCGTGAACTCTTGACAGTGCATACATACCACCCGCTATTCTCCCAACCACTGCCCACCCTAACCCAAATCCACAAATTATCCATCTCTCCAATCCTTTGTTTAATCACAATCTTACAGGACCTCCTCCACCTCTAGAGCCGTTCTTAAATCAACCACTTCCCCCAGCAGATGCCCAGAACCAGCTGCTTTTACAGTTGACACAAACTGTGATCCAACTTGAGCAGCGTCTTAACTCGGGAACGGGACCACAACAATACCAACCCTTTATTACCCGTGCAAGCCCATTCTCCACACGGGTTCAAGCAGACAAAAAGCCACCAGAAGCAAAGCCATTTAAGATTAAAAGATATGCCGGAACGGGGTGTCCCTATGCACACCTTGAGTTGTTCCAGTCTCAGTTGGATTCAACCCGGTTCACAGATGCCCAAGCATGCCATGCTTTCCAGGAAACACTCAGTGAGGAGGCATTGAGTTGGTTCCTCAAGTTACCGGCTTTGACAATAGAAACCTATGGTCAGCTGACACAGAGGTTTCTGTCCCGGTTTATCCTGCTGTCTAGTGCCAACCGAAGCACCACTTCGTTATTCAAAGTCCAGCAAAGGGATGATGAGAGCTTGAAAATTTTTGTAACCCGTTGGCTGTCCACGACTTCCAAGTGTGGGCACTTGGACGAGTCAGTAGCATCAGAGGCGTTCTTACAGGCGCTCAAACCAACCCGCTTTGTGGTGGAGCTCAGGAAGCAGCGGTTCAGGTGCTACGACGATTTGATTAATGAAGTAACTCGGCAAGCTCAAGCCGAGTACGACACCTTCGGGGAACGCCGGACGAATACCGGGTTCACAAGCCAGCGAGCTGATGGATGGAAAAAGGAAGGGCAGAATAAAAGTGGGCAGGGATACTACGGCAACAGTTCAAACAGACCAAGGGAGAAACCAAGAGAGGCTCCATACCCAAGACATCCAACCCGGGAGGAAAAAAACACTTACATCCCTCGATATGAGGTTTTGACCAACTTGACTGCCTCCTACGAAGAAATTTGGAACCACCATAGGAATGAAGTTCCCCCGGCTCCAAAAAGAAAGTTTCCCAAAAGGGCAGGGCCGGACAACGGGCAACATTGTGCCTATCACAACGAGTCTGGCCACACAACCGACCGGTGCTTTTCTCTTCGGAACACCATTGAGTACATGATCCAGAACGGCAAGTTACAGCAGTATAAGTCACCCGCCACAGGTGTCAACCTGATTGAAGTATATGGGGAGATAATGACGATTCACGGGGGTGGCACCCAAGGGGTGTCCGGTCACCGGGCCAAAAGACTCTGCCCAAGAGGCCCGGAGTTTGAGATAATGCAGCTTCGTCAGGAATGCCGCAAGGAGCTGGTTCCTTGGGATACCGTGTCATTTTCTCAGTCTGAAGACACGCTGAAAGTGCATCACAATGATCCTTTCATTATCACTCTTCAGATTGACCATTGGAGAACTCGGAGGGTTCTAATAGACACGGGAGCTGCTGTCAGCGTCATGTTCAGCAGTTGCTATAAGGGGTTTAAAAGAGGAAGAGATAAGCTCTATAGAAACCACGAGCCATTGATCAGTTTTTCAGGTGAGACGACTCAACCGTTGGGGTCTGATCAGCTAACGGTTACAGTTAGAACCGGGCACCAGTCCACAAGAATTGTAGTTCCCTTCATAATTGTGGACTGCCCATCATCCTACAATGCCATACTCGGGAGAGATGCACTCTGGGGACTACAAAGTTTTATAGCGGGTCACATGCTGCTTATGAAGGTACCTACACCCGGGGGTTGGGTTACAATTCACGGAGACCAAGAAGCCGCTGTCAGATGCAACGCGATAGCAACTCAGTCCCAGCATGAGATGTTTTCGGTCGGTTTTTCCCTGTCCCCATTTGACAAACCCGATGACCCCAGGGATGACCCGGATTCTTTGCCCATCAGCAAGACGGCACAAAAGAAGAGCCAGAAGTATCCTGCCAAGTTCCCCCGGCCAGCCCCAATTGAAGCAACAGAATGGATTCAGATTTCACAAGAATACCCGGAGAGGAAGATTTGCATTGGCACAGGCCTTGACCCCGAGGTCAGAACCCGAATGGTTGAGCTACTAACCCGGAAACAGAAGGTGTTTGCATGGTCATATGCAGACATGCCCGGGATTTCTCCAGACGTTATGACGCATTCCCTCAATATTATCCCCGGTGTTAAACCGGTAAGACAGAAGCGTCGTGCATTTTGCGCAGAGAAGTACAAGGCCATTCAAGCAGAAGTTAAACGTCTTAAAGACATCGGGTTCATTGAAGATGCAACACCGGATTGGTTGGCCAATGTGGTAATGGTCAAGAAGGCAAACGGAAAGTGGAGGATGTGCGTCGACTACACAGATCTGAATAAGGCTTGCCCGAAGGATAGTTTTCCCCTTCCAAAGATTGATCAACTGGTGGATTCAACCGCGGGCCACCCCCAGTTGAGCTTTATAGATGCATACTCGGGATTTAACCAAGTTCCGATGAATCCCGCGGATCAACAGCACACATCTTTTACAACAGACAAGGGGATGTATTATTACAGAGTGATGCCTTTTGGACTCCGGAATGCAGGAGCCACGTTCCAGCGCCTCGTAGTGGGCATGTTCGCAAACCAACTCGGGGATACTATGGAGGTTTATATAGATGATATGCTGGTCAAAAGCCGGGAAACAAGCAAACACCCGGATGAATTGGAGACCGTTATCGACATTGCCTTGAGCAAGGGGATGAGGTTAAACCCGGAGAAGTGTGTGTTCGGTGTTTCGGGAGGAAAGTTTCTCGGGTTTATGGTCAGCGCTCGGGGAATTGAGGCAAACCCTGACAAAATTCAAGCCGTCTTGGCCATGCAACCGCCAAAAACCAGGAATGAAGTTCAGCAACTTACTGGCAGGCTGGTAGCCTTATCCCGGTTTATATCCAGGTTAACAGATAAATGTGCCCCCTTCTTCAAAATTCTTAAGAGTCAACACCGCGAGCGGATTACATGGCAGGAAGAGCACAATCATGCTTTTGAAAAGTTGAAGGAATACTTGGCGTCAGTTCCTTCTTTATCCAGACCTAACCCTGGGGAAATACTCTATCTGTACCTGGCGGTATCTCAAACGGCTGTCAGTTGTGCCTTGATAAGAAAGCCAGAATCTGAAGAACTGCCGGTCTACTATACTGGAAAAGGATTCAATGATCCTGAAACTCGTTATCCAGATATTGAAAAACTGGCCCTGGCCTTGGTTGTAGCAGCAAGGAAGTTAAGACCCTATTTTCAAGCACATTCCATCCATGTACTCACCAACCAACCGCTACGGCAGGTTCTGCAAAAGCCGGCGACTTCAGGAAGACTGGTCAAATGGGCAATTGAATTGGGGGAGCATGATTTGCACTTTAAACCGCGAACGGCAATCAAAGGGCAGGCAGCAGCAGACTTCATTGCCGAGTTAATCCCAGCAGATTCAACAGTTGCTGAAACTCTTCCTACACAAGCTGAACCAGAGAGTTGGCAGATATTTGTAGATGGATCAGTCAATCAGAGGCAATGTGGAGCAGGCATTACATTGGTGGACCCGGAGGGTAATATGTTTGACTATGCCTTACGCTTTAACTTCAAAGCATCAAACAACACGGCTGAGTACGAAGCCCTAATCAAAGGGCTCCAACTCGCTAAAGATATGGGCGCCCGGCATCTCCGCATACTAAGTGATTCACAACTGGTAGTGCAGCAGGTTAACGGCGGATTTCAGGCAAAGGAAGCACATCTTTCGTCCTATCAAAAGTTAGCGGCTTTCTTGCTGGAGAAATTTGACACATTTGAGGTTACTCAGATACCGAGGCAGCAGAATGTGAGGGCAGATACTCTGGCTAGGATTGCAACAGGCGACGATTCCAATACCGAGTTTAAAAGCTTACTGGTCGAGACATTGGAGAAACCAAGCATCTCACTCTCCTTTTCTGAGATTTTCGCGGTAGAGGCAAACCCGCCACCATCTTGGATGGATGAGTTCATCAACTTCATCCAACATGGAACCCTACCTGAGGACCCGGTAGCGGCTAAACGACTACGGGTTCGAGCGGCGCAGTATAGTATCCGTGATGGGAAACTGTATCGACGAGGACGTACTTTCCCTGATTTGAAGTGTATTACACCCGAGGAAGGAGACCGGGTTTTGCAGTCGCTTCATAGCGGGGTATGTGGAAATCACTTTGGAGCCCGTAACCTGGCTTTCAAAACCCTAAGAATGGGATATTACTGGCCTTCTTTGGAACACGATGCCAGAGTCGTCGTAGATTCCTGTCTTCAATGTCACCGATTTGCAAGCTTTCCCCGTGCCCCATCAGTCCCACTATCAGTAATAATTTCTCCATATCCATTTTGCATGTGGGGGATTGATTTCATCGGGCCTCTACCCACAGCTCCGGGACAGCTCAAACATGCCATTGTCTCAGTGGACTATAATTCCAAGTGGATAGAAGCTCAACCCCTGGCACGGATCACAACCGCAAATGTTAAGAAATTCCTTTGGAACAATGTCTTTTGCCGGTTTGGAATCCCAGAGACGTTTATCACAGATAACGGGACGTAGTTTGACAACGATGAGTTCCGGGAATTCTTACATTCCAATGGTACAAAGGTCCTATATGCCTCCGAGACAGAAATAGTACATGAAAAAGTCTCAGAACACTGGGCCCGAATAAAGTCTCAGAGTATCCAACAGATTACAAGATATGAAAATACGGAAATCAAGATACACGAAAACCACACCAAAAGGGGAGTCCTCGAAAGGTGAAGTGCACGATAACCGACGCTCCGCGGCCTAGTCCAGCTCCTCTAGTGTCGGGTGCTGTAGACCTGAAAAGATGTAGAGGTGAGCAACTCGTCCTCGCTAACCCAAATGGGGCCAAAGCCATCCAAGTCGGGGTTTAAAACCCATGAGAAAACATTTCTTATATATGTATATGTACTCGTAAGTACGAAAGAGCATGTGGAAATGTAAATGCACGGCACGCACACAAAGCTCGGTAAAACATGTGACCACATATGAAAGAACTCTCTGGATCTGAGCGGCCGAATCCCGGGTTTGTCTTTACTGCAAACCGGGGCCAACTATCTAAGCGCCCGAGTGCGCAGAATAGCGAGAGTGTCCATTTCCAGCTAACGCCCAACAAATAGCAGGCCACACTTACGTCACGTTTTACTCTATTCGAGACGAGCGTAAGCGGGATATATGAATGAAAATAAACAGGGCATAGCCCCTCCGGAGGTTAACGGTCATCGACACCGTAGGAGTGCTAGAATACTAGGTCCCGTCGCTCTCAGGCCAAGCACCGGAAATCAGGACGACGGTACTACTTTTCGATCCAAAACTCACACACACACACCAAGTGCTATAAGAAGCATGTGGTCAAGCTTTAAAACAATGTATCATTATTTAATAAATATACAGTGAAAGAGCCGCCGACCCAAGAGGGTTTCGGCTCACCCATTGGGCGTGCTCCCCCTACCTGGTATGATGGTACAGCTGGCTGCGCTCCAATCCCGGATCCTCCTGAAGTCTGTGTAGACGAGCTCCTGAGTCTGTGGGTGAGACAACAGTGATAGTCAGGTATAAGTAATTCGAGGTCTATCATCTACGACTAAGACTTGATAAACACTCTTTGTTCATCTTTCTGACATTAGGGTTTGACTTGTTTGACACTCCGATTCTCGAACCGGTGAGAAGTCGGAATTGTTTCTTATTCAGTACTTACGTCGTTTTTGCCACGTTTACAAGCTAAAAGTCTTTAAAACGTTTAACCTTAGTGTTCGAAAACGTAAAATAGGTGTTCTACGGCATAAGTGAAAAGTCAACTTTGGAATAGTAAAAGTCAACAGTAAAGTCAACGGTCAACGGTCAAAAAAGTCAACGGTCAAAAAGTCAACTGTCAAATAGTCAACGGTCAAATAGTCAACCGGTCAAAGTCAACAGTAAAAGTAAAACTGTAAAAGTAAACAGTAAAACAGTAACTGTGAATAGTAAAAACTGTAACCGTAAATAACTTAAACAGTTAGGGGCAAAATGGTAACTCTGCCCCTGGGTTAAGGTAAAAGTCAAACTGACACTGTAAAAACCAGGGTTTTTACCGTGCCGGTTCCCGACCGGTTTCTCCGCCGGATTTGGCTGGTTTTCCGGCCAAATCGAGCCTCCTGAGTACTCCTAACATCTTCTACACATCCTAGGCTATCCAACAACACATCAAACATCAAGAAAGATCGAGTTTTCATACCCTTGAAGCTTCCACTGTGTTTTCCGGCGAAACACCTCCGGCGGAGCTCCACTGGGCTCCTCCTTCCTCCTCCTTGCTCCTAGGCGGCTCCTGGTGGCGCCTGGGAGTGTCCTAGCTCTCCAAACGAGCTGAAATGCCTCGATCTGTGCTGCACAGTAACCTTGAGCTTTCTGCCTCGGCTGGGCGGCGCTGGCGTCGCTGGTGGCCTGGCTAGGGTCGCCGGGGCTGTGCGAAGCCAATGGGAGTGGCGGTGAGTGAAGACGCGCCGCCGGCGGAGTGGCTGGGGGTAGGCTGGGTCGAGAGCAGAAGAGAGAGAGAGGACTTCCTGTTTTCGGACGAAGACCGAAATGGAAAGGAAGAAAAGGGGAAAGTGAAGAAATAGAAAGGAGAGGTGAGGGAGAAGGGAAAAGAGGTAGGGTTTTTAAAGAAAAATGAGTGGCCACGATTCGTCCATCGAATCAACGGCCACGATTCGATCCCAAACCCAAAATAATTTCAAAACCAAAACCATTTTCGAAAAAATTCATTTCAAATAACCAAACGCCAAATTTAAACGTAAAAGTCATACGAAAAATACGTGAAGTGCCGGAAAATATTCCGTAAATACTTTCACGCATGTGGCGACGCGTGTCTTAACGTAAAAACGTTAGACGAAATGACGACGTACTGAAAAGTAATCGGAATTAAACCCTAAATGTGTCGGAAAATTAAATTAAAATTTCGGGGTCTCACATCCCCCTCCATAATCCCCAAAACGGTGAAAACCAATAAACCATATTCCGGGAAAATCCTTTAAAACCCCGGGAAATGTAGGAACCTCTTTCCCGGCTCGTTTATCTTTAAAATAGTAAATCCTCATTTTCCCAAAATCACCGTAAAACATTAAATGGAGGAAATCACATAAATAAAGGAGAAAACAAATAAAGTCTATGTCATGCAGTTTAATTTAAAAACAAGGTCCACTCACAGATGCAGCTAGGTCTGTCGGCTACCAGAAGGCTACTCAGCTCCAGATCCCCCACGTCCTATTCAAAACATAGAAACAGATCTTAAACCCTTAACAAAGTAAGGGCAACAATAACAAGCTCTACCCTTAACGTTCAAGCTTAACCATCTCTCGAAAAGCGTGGGGAGTCGGCCTCTAATACCCCATTAGCGTACAAACTCTCAATTACGCTCTCACGCCTAGCCGGTTCTCCCTAAACGACCGGTTAACCATTAATTACCTAATTAAAAACCCAAACTTTCCAAAAATACCAAACATCTCAATTAACTCCCTAAAAATTAGAAACCGCCCTTCAATGGCCTTCTCTTATTTTTTACAATTTATTGGGCAAGAAAAACTGCCCAAAAAGTGGCGGCTCCGCCGCCGGCAGAGAATTCCGGCCAAACTCCGGCGACCTCCAATCGCCACCAAAATTTACCAGCAGCTTCGTCTCATCAATTGGAACCACTTCCTAGTTCAACTCGAAGGCCAAATCGGCCTCTAACTAGGTCAATCGACAAGAATTACAAAACCTGAAACCAAAAGTCAACCCAAACTTCAAATCCTCAATTCTTCATACACACTTCAAATCTAGATACCAAATTCTAGGGGCTTAATGTACATCTCAAACCCATCAAAACCATATAAGAAACTCACCGGGAGGTGGCCTGAGGAGGGAGAAATCCGGTGTCGATGAACAGTGCTCAGGCCATCCATTCTCGCCGTGATTTCTCTCAAACGGCGGCGACTTGGCTCCGGTGACCACCACCAAATTGAAGGTGGCACTGCAGGCTTCAATTTGATACCTAGCACGCGCCCTAACTCCGCCGGACGGAGGAGAAATCCGGTGATGAAATCCGGCGGAAAAAATCGGGTTTAGGAGGGATTTTTCGAGGTGAACAGTAACTTTTCCAATTTTCACCCTTTCACCGATTTACCCCAGTAACTCACTATATATAGGCTTTTCACCAAACAGTAACTTTTGTTTTTAAACCATAACTTCTTCATACAATCTCCGATTTAAGCGTGCTACGTGTCCAGGGACTCGTAACGACGCCCTCTACAACTTTCATGAAGAAAGTTTCTCCAAATTCCTGACCTAACGAAAAGTCAACTTTTTGACCTCTCACGGTAAAACGATTACTACGAAATGGTTAAAGACCAAAGTAACTTGGGTAGTAACCGACCGTAAATGGATTCTAGAACCGGGATGTGACAAAACACGTAAAACAGCAAGTCAATATCAATTCAGCAACAACACCAACAATTCCACAACAAAATCAAATAACCACAAGAACACTAGGGAAAATCGAGTTTACCTACAACTCGTCCAAACTCAGACCTAGAACCTCAATTGCAGCCTCCAATCTTCTCCAAACCAAAACTTGTATTTACAGTAGCCAGAACTGGCTGCGTTGGCGCACAACTTCATAGTAGTAGCAAGACTTTCTTGTCTTTACTAACCACCTACCGAGACCAGCCAAATCCCCTAAAGTCCATGACCTTCAATTCTCAACCAGAAAAGAGTACTCAGTACAGAGAGAACTCATGAATTCAAATAGAAGCATAAATACACAACCAGAATACAAGCCAACACCATCACAGTCGCCCTACACAAAGACACGCATGGCTGTGCACACTGCTCAAAATCCAACTTCAACATCACTCAACCAAACATAAATCCAATTATAGAAAGACGTAGAGCTCGATGATTAGATGATCTTTCATACCTCACTTGTCTTCGCTGGTGACCGGAGGACACAGAACGATGGCCGGGAAACTCAAATCTTCTTCTGTTCGAATCTCCTTCCTCAGGCCTCTTCTTTGAAAACTGAGGACACAGAAAGGACGATGAGGCAAAGCTTCCGGACCCATCCAGACTCGCCGTCGCGGCTAAAGTGGGAAAACCCAATCGAAGACAGTCGCTTTCTCTCCTTTGATTCTCTCTCTACAGCTTTGTATGGAAACCCACAACCACAGACGTGTTGGGGACGGCGAGGCGAAGCTCTGGTCACCGGTGAGCCGCCGAGAGATGATCATTTGGCAGAGGTGCAATCAAAGCACAGTCGCAGCTGGAGACAGAGTCGAGAGAGAGAAAAGCTGCGGTCAACCCTCCAGTTCAGTTTTTGACCAAAGTCAACTTCCCTCAAATCCTTTTATACTCGAGTCAATGGTTGAGATCAAAACCCTAATCGATCTAATGGTTCAGATTTAAAGAAAGTGAAAAGTAAAAAGGTTAAATGGTAAAACTCCTTTTTACCGGATTGATAATTAAAAGTTACCGGAAACTTCGAATATTCGTAGAAAATAAACCGAAGCTCCCAAAAATATTTCAAAAATTCAGGGAGACTCGTGTCGACACGTACTACAACATCGAGTCATTAAATCAGGTAATTGAAGAGTTTAGAAAAACTCGAAAATTAACTCGAGCGATGACTTAGCGAATTACCAATCGCAATTAAAAGTCCTCGGTAACTCGTAAACCTATGTGAAAAGGTAACTTTTAGGTATGAGATGTTACAGTGACAATGTGTATTATCAACTTCTCGAGACTTTATCAGTTGATTGTTCTTATATTTAAGACGTCAACTAAGTCTTATGAGTTGCAGTTCTTATTTGAGAAGTGGGGGATCCAAACTTGTCTTCTTAGAGTAGACGTTTAAGGAGAGTTTAACGTAGTTTTGCGTTTAACTTTCTTGGAGAAGTAAATCTTTTGGGTCCTTAAGTCTGCAGAATTGGATATTCTGGATGCAGCAGTTGCAGCGCGGTTTTCATGTTTCATATCTTTAAGATATTGTTTGATGTAGACAAGAGAGATCGTTTTAGCGGTCATGTACAGTAAGAATATTGTAATTCATCAGGCCCGTACGACGAAAAACATGAACCGGATCTTGTGACATATTTGGAAGAAGAAAGAGTTCACGTGATTCGATTTGGCTATGGATTTCTTCGTGGAGTATCGGGAGCCTTGATTCTGCATGCGAAGTATTTTATCATTTAGAATTTTGGGTTCCTGCATTTTACAGGGCACGAAATCCTCAATCGGTACGATTGGAGGGTTAGCTGATCGCTATAAGTATGGGTGAATACTGGAGATATAGCGTGTTAACGATGGACTTTGACGCCGAGTTATTGAGTAATTTGATGATGAGTTATTGCTTGACGTCATGAGGTTCGAACCAGGTGATGGTAACGAACTTTGTTCTCGTTTGGGTTAGCTGTTTCCAGCGAGTGGAAAGACGTGGACAAGCCATTGTGATCCACGGTAAAACTTTAGATGCTTTAGTTTTGACCCGAGAAGAGTGGTCGGGTGTCAGAAAATAAGGGAGTATTAGAGGTTATCATCCACGTAAGGAGTGCTACGTTGGTTAAATGTGACATGTGACAAGGTTATATGAGTTTGAGGAATATGTTGGGTATCCTTGGAGTTATAATGGATGTCTAGTGTCATGTATGTCCTTGTTACGTGAATCAGTTTATTTCCTTACATCCTATGTCAATAGTCTTCCGGCTAGTACTGGAAATTGGCTTATAAGGAGAATCGCTAAGGATGTTGATCGTAAAGGGCAAGTGTATAGGGTTATGACAATTCTATTCGTGAGGCGATTCAAAAGAGTTCTCAGAAAGGAGATGATATTTGAGAACAATATTATTATTTTCAGTGGTACTATCCCCCACTGTGTTGGACTTAGAGTATAGAAATTTTGAGGACGAAATTTTTAAAAGGTGGGGAGAATTGTCACATCCCGATCCTAGAATTATTTTACGGTTGGTTACTTTGGTCTTTTACCATTTAAAATAACCGTTTAACCGTACAATGATCGTAGAGTTGACTTTTCTTTAAGTCGATAATTTAGGAAAACTTTCTTCATGAAAGTTGTAGAGGGCGTCGTTACGAGTTCGAGGACTTAGCTTGAGCGGAATTCGGGTTTTCGTCAGGCTAAGGCCTCAGTCTGTGAGTGGACTTTTATTTTAAATTTAATGCATGTAATAGATTTTATTGAGTTTCTCCTTTATTTATGAATTTCCTCCATTTTAAGTTTTATGGTGATTTTGGGAAAATGAGAATTTAATACTTTTTAAAGATAAGTGAGCCAGGAAAGAGGTTCTTATCTTTCCCGTGATTTTAAAGGATTTTCCTGGAATATGGTTTTTATTTGTTATCACCATTTTGGGTTATGAAGGGGGATGATTTTTAAAAAGGGGAAACTTGGCTCTTGGATTTAACGATTTTAAAGTAAAGTCAGAGAACCGGGTTCGGGTTCCTGGAAATGTTTTAAATCCAATATATTTAGGGTAAAGTCATGGGAGTTTTGACTTGGTTTTCGATTTATTTTACCACGAGGTTTTTAAAAGATTTTCAAGGATATGGTTATATGTATTGCATGCTAGCATGGACCCTCTCCAGGTGGAGATGGTACCCTCTCTGGATAGTAGCTAGTCTGATCCTCTTCGGTGGTAGCTGGTCAGTAGGACCCTCCCGGATAGAGCAGGTCAGGACCCTCTTCTGTGGTAGCTGGTCGGTTGGACCCTCCCGAATAGAGCGGGTCATGAGACCCTCTCCGATTAAGCTGGTCAATAGACCCTCTCATTGTAGAGCGGGTCGGTTGTTTTCTCGTGGTTGAGGTTAACACCCCACATTTAAATTATGGATTTGAGCCAAGAGATTTGCTTTATGATTTATCTATTCATTTTCTATGAATTGCGTGCATAAGGTATTTCTTAGAAAACTCTAAGGGATGACGTTAAAGAAAATAGTCTTTTTATATTTGATTTTCGTCCACTCACGCTAATATTGTTTTTAAATGTTTTCCCCTGGGCCCTTTGTTTTCAAATGCCCAGTGTTACAGGGTTCCTGAAAGGAGGTCGCGTGTACCGAAGTCGAGGCATAGCTAATTAATCCACCGTTGCTTAGTGTTTTACGTATAACTTCCATGTAGACTGCTCTGATTACCCTAACCATGATAGTGGAATGAGATAGTAAAGCGTAGTTGTGACTTGGGGAGCAGAATGACACCAAGAGTTGGGAGTGAGTTTTAAATGATTCATGAAAAAGTGCGGAGTTGGTTTGTAGGAAGGGTTGTCCATTTCAAGGGGGTTTCGGTAAGAAGTTCCCTTGAGATGGTCCCTGCAGGATTTACTTCGGGTAAAAAGGGGTTTTAACCCGGGGGTGGGTCCTGACAGAGGATGTCCAACGGGTACCAAACCAAGGGTTTAATGAACAAGAGGTAGGAAACTAGGAAAGAAAGGTTACCTTTCTGGTTCGAGGTTTCGCAGGTGAAGCTTCACCTGCCGGCGGAGGAGTTCTAAACCAACCCAGAAAAGCAGAAAACAAAGGGGTTAGTCTCTGAACAGGGAAACAGAGCTCAAGAAGGCTCGAAATTAAAAGAGAAGAGAGAGATTTACCTTTAGAAAGCATGAATCGATTAGAGATGGAGAAATCAGACGAAGAATGACCTGCCAAAAGTTGACCTGTGCAATTTAAAAAACCCTATCATTGTACTTTGGTAAGTAGGGATCGTTCTAGACCGGGGACACTAGGGAAGAACTTATTTCTGCAAAACAGATAGTTAGAAATATTCACACAATATAAACAAATATATACATAAAGAATAATATGGGGGGTTTATATGAGTTTCGGCAATAAACAAAACAGAAAAATAAAACAAGAACAAATATGTACAAGATTGGTCACTTTATCGTTTCAAGAACATAACAAGTAAACTCCGATTAGCATGCAAATAGTTTTATGAAAGGTTAAATTATCTTATTTATGTTTTCACAATTGCAAATTAGTTCCAACCCTTAAGACTTCTCAAGTGTTTAAAGTTGTCTCAGCGCTCAACCCTAAACTATGTGACTACTTGACTAAACTGTCTCAGCGCTCAATCTAATCAAGCAACACTTACCGTCCACGAGTCGTTGGAGACATGTTTCCTAGGTATGGCGTCACTCATCCTATTCCACATGCAAATCTCTCACCCTACCATCCCTTGTAGCACCTAGGACCGAACTGTCTCAGCGCTCAACTCGACCTAGAATACCACGGCACATGAAACACCCCCCTAATAGCTAACCTGTTGCAATCAAGCTAACCTAAAGTTCGATTATCTGCTCGGGAGAGGATTAACTAACTTAACAATTTTTAAACACACAAATACAGAATCTTTAACTTCTTTTACAACCCTAACATGCATACTAAATCGTTATTCAACATGCATAACACAAACAAATCACAAAGAAGAGCAAGTAATCATACATGTTAAACAAAACCAAAAACCATAATTCATATATCAATAAACTCAATAACTTGACACAGTAAATATACATGAACAACCTTAGGATTTTCATCCCTAACCTACCTATTACAGTCGGCAAGGATGGGGAAGGAATTCGGCAAAGGATGAAGGCAGTTCGGCAAAGGATGGTTGCGGCAGTGAGGTGGTGCGGCTGCTTGTATGATTTCTGTGTGGAGGGTTTTTAGGTAGAGTCTAGGCTAGCTATAAGACTTAAAACTGATAAAAGACAACCTAAACACGAGCTATACAGCCCCTATTTATACAGAAATAAAGAAGAGAAACCCTAGCTGACTCGGCTAAGGAAAGGCAATCCTATTCCACTCGGTTTCCTTATTGCTCAATGATTCCTCCTTCAATGCAGCTTTTAATCCGAATTTGGACTCCTTCTTCTGATTCCTTGGACCTTCCTACATGTTTATGGGTTCATGTAGGCCTCATGTACGAAATCTTGGGCTTTGATGGCAGCCAAAACCAGTGATAGGTCCAGCAAGGTCAGCTGTCCCGGTTTGACCGGGAAACCTTACACTTAACCAAAATATGGCTGCCTTGATGCTTCTTCGTATTTTCTTCTTTTGTCCAGCTTCCTAACACTTCATTAAGGTCTTGATACATCTCTTGACAAATTTGGGAAGCCTTTTGGTGAAGAATCATCTCCCAAAACTCGTTAGACAACTTAGGCAGTTTCTGCCCAGTTTTGCAGCCTGACCTCTGTCCACTGTTTTGCTCATAACTCCTTCGTCTCAACTCCGATTGCTGCGATCCAAATGGGGTTGAAAAGTAGACACACACAGCTTTAATTCCATATGTGGCACGCCTTCTAACTCCTCCTGGATCTTGAGATATGATTTTCCAAAGTTGACGTACGTTTTCTGGCAGATTCTGTCCGAGAGCAAAACAATGTCCAAAAGTGTTTCTTCTTTTCCGTGGCCTCACTTGTTGTCATTCATGAGTCCGTTCATCATGATTCCTGATACGTTAAGCGTATTAACCTGTCTTCTGCACATTTAAACAAGATACATCAAAACTGACAGGGTAACAAAATAACGAATCATAATAAAACGTCCAAGTGCTAGTCCAAAAACGGTTTTCATCATTTAAGTGCAATTTTCTGTATAAAAACGGCTAGTAGCCACAACTCTACGGAAAAACCCTCTTGACTCTAAAACAAGTGAAAATAAACATACTAAGGCAAAAACAGAGTATAAATGGAGGTGAAAATCTATTAAGAACATGGCGTAAAACGCACTTATCAAACTACCCCACACTTATGCTTTGCTAGTCCCTTAGCAAACTGACTCTAACTGAAAGAAAAAACAAAAACAAAAACGAAAACAACTCTAATACCCTTAAGAAATTTTTGTCTCAGATTCTTAAGTATGCATAATCTCAAGTTTAAACATTCAAGTGAAAGCACAATTGCAAAAGTTCATAAACTTGTATTATAGCATGAAAAAGTGAGAAGTTTCGAAAATCATAAGTAATACATGAATGAAATTTTGATCCTCCTTTCCAAGGTACACTCTCTTTCTTTTTTTCACTCGAAGAATGGTTTTCACTCATAAGTATATGCAAGAGAAAAGATGAGAAATAACGAATAACTTGCATATTTCAAGAAATAAAGGCTCTTTTGAAAAAACATTTTTTCTTGGAAAAACCTCATTTAATAACTAAGTGCAATAATGGACCAAAACCATATGCTTACTTATATGAAATTCTCCACAAATCAAGTTTAGTCATCTTAAGAATCATGAAATAATCTCAAGGGTTGTAGCGGGGCTTGGTTTCATAAGGTAGGAATTTTTGGATAAGTGGTGATAGTAAGAAATCAAGACTTAGCAAATTTAAGCTTCATCCTCCTTATGTCTCTTCTTCATGCAGTGGACAAGGGTCAAATATACAACTTTGGACCCTCAAATAATATCAACTCCAAATCATGTAAACACCATATAACTCATGCCTTAGAAATATTTTTCTTTTCCGAAACATTTTTTTTTTCTTTTTTTTTTTCTTTAGCCGAAACTTTTATTATTTTTTCTTTTCTTCTCTTTTTTTTCCTTTAGTTTCGGCAAAATTTTTTCTTTTTCAACCAATTTCGGACAACATATTTTTTTCTTTTTTGGCATATACTTTACAAAACAATGGTGTACCACCCCACACTTCAACTCTACCCCACACTTGTTCTTTAACATCTTTGCACAGCTTCATCAACAGTATTTCGCCAAGTCTTGAAAACAAGGTGAAAGATAACTATTCTAAGTTCAAGAAACTGTTTAAAGGTGATGAAAGAAAAGGCTTAATGTAGGCTCAAAGGGGTTTTACTAAGGAGTCCCACGACGGGCACAAAAATGGGCAAAGGCTTATTTTGGCTTTGGTGGTGATCCTAATTGAGATTAATTTCAATCATATTCAAAATCAAACAATTTATGATTATAATGCTTTGAAAATCACATAAATAAGTTCTAGTAAATTCTAGAGTCCATTAAACAGCTATAGCACATAGTTATTGAATAATGAAAATAATGAGGCTTTAAGTGAATTTTCAAAGGATATGGAATTTAATCACTCAAAAAGAAAGTATTTTAGGCTCAAAATCTCACAAAGGTTTTTATGGAAACAAAATAACAAAACATGTAAACTTTTTCTTCAAAAATCTCAAGTGTTCATACTTTACAAAATTCATGAAAACTTGCAATTTTTCTTAAGATAAATATTCAAACCTTCAATTATGCATTTTAAAGATAATTTCATCATGGACTTTTTAAGGGTATATCCTAAGACTCAAAAACAATTAAAAATATTTAAAAACAGAAAATAAAACAAAGTTCGAAAATAAAAACACACGACAAAAAGAAAAATTAAAATAACACATTTTTTTGTTTTCTATTTTTTTTTGTAACATCAAATGACGGAATTAAATGCAAAAATTGAAAAATTTCGGCAAAGAATTAAAAACACACAAAAACAATATAAAATATACATTTATTATGTAATCTCTACCCCACACTTAGAAAATTACATTGTCCTCAATGTAAGCGCAAAATTATGTAATAATTTTCTAAGCAGGGATCGAAACCACATAACAAATATATAAACAAAAATATCAACAATAGCAGTGAAGGGATTAAGAAATTCAAACTCTCGGTGATGGCTCCTCCACAGCTACGGTTGAAATGAGTTGCCTCTCATGCAGCGCTTAATGTTTATAGTCTATCAGCCTAGACTTTTCTCCTTCTCCTTGAAAGGTGGCGTCATTCATCATTTGATGGTGGTTCCGTCACATTAACCTCATCTGCTACGTGCTCCTTGAATGTGATGTAGTAAGGTTTAAGTCTATGACCATTGACCTTAAACTTACTCCCCGATGTAACGCCTTGAATCTCAACTGCACCATAAGGAAACACATTAGTGACAATATAAGGACCTAACCAACGAGAACGAAGCTTACCTGGGAAGAGTTTTAATCTTGTGTTGAACAAAAGGACTTGTTGTCCTATCTCAAAGTGCTTCCCTCTTATCATCTTGTCATGATAAGCCTTCGTTCTTGCCTTGTAAATCATGGCGGAGTCATAGGCTTCATTTCTGATCTCCTCAAGCTCACAGATTTGTAGCTTTCTATGTAGTCCAGCCTCATCATGATCCATGTTAAACTTCTTAACAGCCCACCATGCCTTATGTTCCAATTCCACCGGAAGATGACAAGATTTGCCATAGACAAGCCTAAATGGCGACATGCCAATAGGGGTTTTGAATGCAGTCCTGTAGGCCCATAAAGCATCATCCAAACGATCACTCCAATCCTTCCTTGTTGGACCTACAGTCTTCTCCAATACTTGCTTGATCTCCCTATTTGATGTCTCCGCCATGCCACTTGTTTGAGGATGATACGGCGTTGAAACTTTGTGGGTGACACCATACTTCTTGAGCAAAGCCGTTATTGTTTTGTTGCAAAAGTGAGATCCACCATCGCTTATCAAAACTCTTGGAGTTCCAAACCTAGTAAAAATGTTAGTTTTGACAAACTCTGCAACAACTTTAGAATCATTAGTCCTGGTGGCTTTTGCTTCCACCCATTTAGAGACATAATCAACAGCCAATAATATATAGAGCAAACCCTTAGATGAAGGAAAAGGCCCCATGAAATCAATACCCCAAACATCAAATAATTCGACATTAATTATAGGAGTTAAAGGCATTTGATCTTTCTTACCCAAATTACCTGTTCGTTGGCAACGATCGCATGAAGCACAAGTTGCATACGCATCTTTGAAGATCGTTGGCCAATAGAAACCGGCTTCCAACACCTTATGAGCTGTCCTCTTTGGTCCAAAGTGTCCACCACATGCCTCTTTGTGACAGAAATCAAGAATCGATTGATGCTCGCTCTCGGGAACACAACGTCTCATGACTTGGTCTCCACAATATCTCCACAAGTATGGTGAATCCCACACGTATTGGCGAGCGTCATGCTTGATCTTCTTCTTGGTATGGCTCGGCATCCCTTGAGGAAAGGCACGGCTTGCAATGTAATTCACCAAGTCGGCGTACCAAGGTTCCTTGACCTCTATTTGAAACAACTGTTCGTCAGGAAATGTTTCTGACACGGGCATGGCATCCTCTTCTCTCACAAGTCTACTCAAGTGATCGGCAACTACATTGTCACACCCCTTCTTGTCCTTGATTTCGATGTCAAACTCTTGTAGAAGAAGTATCCAACGTATGAGCCTTGGCTTGGCATCCTTCTTTGTCATCAAATACCTCAAAGCTGCATGATCAGAATAAACAATAACCTTAGAATTCAGTAAATACGAACGAAATTTTTCTAAGGCAAAAATAACAGCTAAGAGTTCTTTTTCAGTGGTGGTGTAATTGAGTTGAGCCTCGTTGAGTGTTCGTGATGCATAGTAGATGACAGTAGGCTTCTTGTCCTTTCGTTGGCCTAGCACTGCTCCCATGGCATAATCAGATGCATCACACATTAACTCGAACGGCTGCTCCCAATCAGGTGGCGAAATTATAGGGGCTTGAGTCAGCAAGGTCTTCAAATGAACGAACGCATCCTCGCACTCTTGTGACCATGAAAATGGCACATCTTTCTGCAAAAGAGAGGTAAGTGGTTTGGCCACCAAAGAAAAGTCTTTGATGAACCGTCGATAAAAACCTGCATGGCCAAGAAAGGAACGAACATCTCTCACCGTTTTTGGTGAGGGTAAGTGATGCATAATATCAATCTTAGCCTTATCAACTTCTATTCCCTTAGCAGATACAATATGCCCTAAAACTATACCTTGATTAACCATGAAATGACATTTTTCCCAATTAAGTACAAGGTTAGTTTCTACACACCGTTTTAAAATTTTCTCTAAGTTTTCTAAGCATGATTCGAAATTTTGCCCATAAACACTAAAATCATCCATGAAAACTTCTATGATATCTTCTATGTAATCAGAGAAAATATTATACATACAACGTTGGAACGTACCTGGTGCGTTGCATAATCCAAAAGGCATTCGACGATAAGCAAACGTACCAAATGGGCAAGTGAACGTTGTCTTCTCTTGATCCTCGGGGTGTATCATGATCTGGTTGTAACCGCTATACCCATCCAAGAAACAATAAAACTCATGACCGGCGAGTCTCTCCAACATTTGGTCCATGAATGGCAAAGGCATGTGGTCCTTCCTTGTAGTAGCATTGAGTCTTCTATAATCAATACACATGCGATGACCCGTCACTAACCTTTGTGGCACTAATTCATTCTTGTCATTCTCTACCACGGTCACTCCACTTTTCTTGGGCACAACTTGGACAGGTGAGACCCATTGACTATCAGAGATTGGGTATATGACTCCACAATCTAGCAATTTAATCACCTCATCCTTTACAACCTTCATCATAGGCGGATGCAATCGTCGTTGAGGCTCTCTTGTTGGCTTGGCGCCATCTTCAAGTAAAATACGATGAACACACTTTGTAGGGCTTATTCCCTTGATGTCTGCCAAGGTCCAGCCTATGGCAGCTGTGTTCCTTTTCAAAACAGCTATCAATTTCTCTTTTTGTTGCTTCGTCAACTGTGATGATACAATAACTGGTAAGGTGTCATTCTCTCCAAGAAATACATACTTGAGGTGCGAGGGGAGAGCTTTTAGCTCTAGCTTAGGGGCTTCTTCCACAGATTGCTTCATTCTTGTTGTGGATTTTGGAATCGACTTTGGAGAAAACTTTGAATAGGTTGATAAAGACTCAAGCTCATTAACAACTGCAAGTATGGACGGCTCTAAATTCTTCAAAGCCTCCTCATCCCGTTCTCCAAACTTGTTGAATCCAGCCCCTTGCTCAATGGTTAATTGCTATGCTTGCTCGATGGACATTGCACCTTGTGCAACGCCACCAAACCTGAATGTAGAATCGGCAACTCCCTCTCTAAATGACTCGGCATCCCTAACATCTTCATACATTTCGGTCTTGAGACTTGGATATTTCATGGCATTAAAGATGTTGAACTTAATAATCTCACCATCAAACTCCATGGTCAGGTTGCCTCCATGCACATCAATATTTGTCCTTGCGGTTCTCATGAAGGGTCTTCCCAACAAAAGTTGTGTAGAATCATCAACAGACTCCTCCATCTCCAACACATAAAAGTCAGCAGGGAATATCAAGTGGTTAACCTGCACAAGGACATCCTCCACATACCCCTTAGGGTATTTGCTTGATCGATCCGCCAATTGGATAATCACGTCATCATGTTGCAATGGACCAAGACCTAGAGACAAGTAAACAGAGTAGGGCATAACATTGATGGAAGCCCCTAAGTCAAGCATCACCTTCTCAAACCTTGTAGTGCCGATGACAACTGGAATTGAAAAGCTCCCTGGATCCTTAAGCTTTGGCGGCATCTTGCGTTGTAGCACGGCGGACACGGTCTCGCTCATGCTCACCACTTTCTTCTCCCTTGTGTGTCTTCTTGTGGTGCAAAGCTCCTTCAAAAACTTTGCATACTTGGGCACTTGCTTGATACATTCTAACAAGGGGATGTTCACATTCACCTTTCGAAAGACGTCCAACACTTCTTCGTCGGACTTGGCTTGCTTGCTCTTGGTGAAACGTGATGGGAAGGGAACACAACAAGATGAACTCGGCATGGCTGCATCCTTGGCAGCCGAATGTCTTCCTTCCATGGCAGCAGGGTCTTTTTCAAGAGCCCTCTTCTTCATTGCTTCCAAGTCTCCCTTGCTTGGCTTAGCTTTCGGTTGTTGCTCGGTACCTTGATCTCGGCAAACAACATTCTCGGCAGCCCCTATGTCTTGCTCGGCATTGCTTGGCTTGGCTGCATGCTCGGCACCAATATCATCCATGGCATCATCATCATCACCCCAAATCAATGCTCCAAGTCCAGTGGTGGTTGTAGGCTTCGGAGTTGGTGATTCTAACTTCTTACCGCTTCTTGTGACAACGGCTTTAGTGTCTTCGTTCTTAGGGTTCTTGATCACTCCTCCTGGCAACCTCCCTTGTTCACTAAACTTCCCCATGAAATCCAACACTTGGCCCATCTGATTCTTCAACTCCGCAATATCTTTGGTGTTGGACTGTGTTGTGGCTAGCAAGGACTGTGTCGATGTGGCTATGTTCTTGAAGATCTCATCATAATTGTCGCCACCACTCGGCTGTCCTCCTTGGTACCCATGGGGTTGGTACGGCCTAGGCTGGAATTGGCCTTGAGGCCGAGCCACATAAGGGTTAGGTTGTGCTCCTTGTGCAACAGGTTGAGGGTTCAGGACATTTGTGTTGTTGTTCCAACGAAAGTTTGGATCGTTGGCCCTTGGATTGAAGTTCTGGAATCGTGGTTGACCCCCTTGTCCTTGAGCATTGCCGAAATGGCCTTGGTAACCAATGGCATTGACGTCCTCAAATGGTGGCACTCCTTGGTTGCATTGCTCGGACGTATGACCCTCCAAACTGCACACCCCACACACTGGCATACTCTTCTCCTTGGCAAGGCTTGAAACTACCATTGTCAACTTGCTTAACTCTTGCTTCAGCTCATGTATGGCCCTAGGCTCGCCATATTCACCAATCTCGTTGACTCTCCTTGTTGAAAACGAGCCAAATTGCTGATTGTTGGTGGCTCTCATCTCCAACAGGTTAGTAGCTTCCTCCCTACTCTTCTCCATTAATGATCCTCCAGCAGCTGAATCCAAAAACTGACGCTCCATAGGGCGAAGGCCCTCATAGAAGTACTGAAGTAGCATACCTGGGCGAATGCCATGGTTGGGGCAAGACGCCACAAGAGCTTTGAACCTCTCATAGTAGACGTCAAACGGTTCATCCACATCCTGTCTGATTGATGTAATCTCCTTCCTTATATGAGTGACTCTTGAAGAAGGAAAATACTTCAAGAGAAACTCCTCTCTCATTGTAGCCCATGAGATGATGCGGCCTGCTGGCACGGCAAAGAACCATGTCTTGGCTTTGTCCTCAAGAGAAAATGGGAACGCCTTCATCTTGACAAGCTGGATGTCAGCGCCCCTTGGTAACATGGTGTCACAGCTAAACTCAAATTGCTGCAGATGCCTATTAGGATCTTCTCCATTTAACCCATAAAACTTTGGCAAGTGCTGGAAGAAACCACCACGTAATTCAAAATCAGCTGACTTCCCTACAGCTGCAGCGGGGTATGTGATGTTCACTGGTTGAACCTCCGCTCCATCAATCTGTCCATTTTCGGCTCTTAGAGAAGTCATAATTGATTCCTTGGGTGAAAGTGGCTCGGTTGGAGTAGATGTTGGTGAAGAGTTTTGTGATGCTTGTGATGAAGTTGGGATGTCAATGGCAAGTTCTTCACGGGCACGCACTAATCGGTTGTTCTTGTCGCGTATCCAAGTGTCGAATTCACTCATTCACCTGCATAGAATGGCACAAATGGCCAAGATCAAGTTAGTAAGTACATAAGTGACATTAAAAACAAGTTATATATAAGTATGACAAGCTTGGTATTGGCATGCCAAACTCGGCATTGGTACAATCTCGGCAATGTGGCCACAAAGCAAAGTATGTAACTCGGCAATCATTAACAAGTTAAAAGTTGTCACTTAAGCACATATGTCGGCAACCTAAGTAAAAGTTGCTATTTTGTTTTATTCACTCTTAACTTTATGGTACGTGGAGCAGGGAAGACCACTGTGCAATGGACTGATACAGCCCAAGGTAGTGTTATGCTTCGTCCGATATACCATTATAAGTTAAGAGGGTGAATTTCGAACCATTATGTATGATAGTTATATATCAAGTTATTTTACAACGTCTAAAGTAAGGTTTATGCTACGGCCCGAGCATTTGGCTAGGTCGAGCGGATTCCGTGGTTTCAGAAGACGAATGTCACGGAGGGCGAACCCCCTACAGGAATCAGGCAGGACTCGTTTGTGGTCACGGAGGGCGAGCCCTCTATCGTCCCCTTCACAGAGAAGAGATGACAGTCAATGACCTTGAGATCCAGTTAGACAAACCTGTGTTCCTTATCAATGACACACGACCCTTACTCAGCTTGGAACAAACTCGGATCCCTAGACCAGTCACCCTATGTTAATCAAAGCCGCCCTCAACCTCATAAAAACGGATCCGACAAGCGTCGCTCGTATGAGGGGTTTAGGCTAAGATTAACACAAGTGGCTCCACCTGACACGTTTTACTTTAGAAATTATAAAACGACTTTAATATATAAAAATCATACATTCGGTTTTTACCCTAATCCATTACTAGGTGGCGGCACATATACATGGAAGATCTTCGGCCATAGTGACAAGAAACCGAGAAGAGAGTGTAGATATGCTAAGTCATTTCCGAATGTCTAAAGCGAAGTGATGCTACGGCCCGAGCATTTGGCTAAGTCGAGCGGATTCCAGAAGGAACAAACTCGGATCCTTAGACCAGTCACCCTATGTTAATCAAAGCCGCCCTCAACCTCATAAAAACGGATCCGACAAGCGTCGCTCGTATGAGGGGTTTAGGCTAAGATTAACACAAGTGGCTCCACCTGACATGTATCACTTTAGACACTCCAAAACAACAAACCATATAGACAATCTAATCTCAATAACATGTCGGCCTACTTATGGAATTTTTACAAAAAGATGTTTTACACAAAACACAACAACATAAAAACATGCTTCGGCAACATATACAAGTGAGCTCGGCATAGCATGCCAAACTCGGCATTGTACCTACAAAACAGAAATTGTTAGTTACAAATATACATAAATACATTAATAAATCCTTTTTAGCATCCCCGGCAACGGCGCCAAAAATTGACCTGCCAAAAGTTGACCTGTGCAATTTAAAAAACCCTATCATTGTACTTTGGTAAGTAGGGATCGTTCTAGACCGGGGACACTAGGGAAGAACTTATTTCTGCAAAACAGATAGTTAGAAATATTCACACAATATAAACAAATATATACATAAAGAATAATATGGGGGGTTTATATGAGTTTCGGCAATAAACAAAACAGAAAAATAAAACAAGAACAAATATGTACAAGATTGGTCACTTTATCGTTTCAAGAACATAACAAGTAAACTCCGATTAGCATGCAAATAGTTTTATGAAAGGTTAAATTATCTTATTTATGTTTTCACAATTGCAAATTAGTTCCAACCCTTAAGACTTCTCAAGTGTTTAAAGTTGTCTCAGCGCTCAACCCTAAACTATGTGACTACTTGACTAAACTGTCTCAGCGCTCAATCTAATCAAGCAACACTTACCGTCCACGAGTCGTTGGAGACATGTTTCCTAGGTATGGCGTCACTCATCCTATTCCACATGCAAATCTCTCACCCTACCATCCCTTGTAGCACCTAGGACCGAACTGTCTCAGCGCTCAACTCGACCTAGAATACCACGGCACATGAAACACCCCCCTAATAGCTAACCTGTTGCAATCAAGCTAACCTAAAGTTCGATTATCTGCTCGGGAGAGGATTAACTAACTTAACAATTTTTAAACACACAAATACAGAATCTTTAACTTCTTTTACAACCCTAACATGCATACTAAATCGTTATTCAACATGCATAACACAAACAAATCACAAAGAAGAGCAAGTAATCATACATGTTAAACAAAACCAAAAACCATAATTCATATATCAATAAACTCAATAACTTGACACAGTAAATATACATGAACAACCTTAGGATTTTCATCCCTAACCTACCTATTACAGTCGGCAAGGATGGGGAAGGAATTCGGCAAAGGATGAAGGCAGTTCGGCAAAGGATGGTTGCGGCAGTGAGGTGGTGCGGCTGCTTGTATGATTTCTGTGTGGAGGGTTTTTAGGTAGAGTCTAGGCTAGCTATAAGACTTAAAACTGATAAAAGACAACCTAAACACGAGCTATACAGCCCCTATTTATACAGAAATAAAGAAGAGAAACCCTAGCTGACTCGGCTAAGGAAAGGCAATCCTATTCCACTCGGTTTCCTTATTGCTCAATGATTCCTCCTTCAATGCAGCTTTTAATCCGAATTTGGACTCCTTCTTCTGATTCCTTGGACCTTCCTACATGTTTATGGGTTCATGTAGGCCTCATGTACGAAATCTTGGGCTTTGATGGCAGCCAAAACCAGTGATAGGTCCAGCAAGGTCAGCTGTCCCGGTTTGACCGGGAAACCTTACACTTAACCAAAATATGGCTGCCTTGATGCTTCTTCGTATTTTCTTCTTTTGTCCAGCTTCCTAACACTTCATTAAGGTCTTGATACATCTCTTGACAAATTTGGGAAGCCTTTTGGTGAAGAATCATCTCCCAAAACTCGTTAGACAACTTAGGCAGTTTCTGCCCAGTTTTGCAGCCTGACCTCTGTCCACTGTTTTGCTCATAACTCCTTCGTCTCAACTCCGATTGCTGCGATCCAAATGGGGTTGAAAAGTAGACACACACAGCTTTAATTCCATATGTGGCACGCCTTCTAACTCCTCCTGGATCTTGAGATATGATTTTCCAAAGTTGACGTACGTTTTCTGGCAGATTCTGTCCGAGAGCAAAACAATGTCCAAAAGTGTTTCTTCTTTTCCGTGGCCTCACTTGTTGTCATTCATGAGTCCGTTCATCATGATTCCTGATACGTTAAGCGTATTAACCTGTCTTCTGCACATTTAAACAAGATACATCAAAACTGACAGGGTAACAAAATAACGAATCATAATAAAACGTCCAAGTGCTAGTCCAAAAACGGTTTTCATCATTTAAGTGCAATTTTCTGTATAAAAACGGCTAGTAGCCACAACTCTACGGAAAAACCCTTTTGACTCTAAAACAAGTGAAAATAAACATACTAAGGCAAAAACAGAGTATAAATGGAGGTGAAAATCTATTAAGAACATGGCGTAAAACGCACTTATCAAAGAACACGATTTGAGGATTTAGGAATTGAATTTCGATCGAGGGGAAATGGTTCCATGGAGAAATTGAGGACATGGATAGAGAGAGGAGAGTGTGGCGAGTCGAACCGAGAAATTGAGGACATGTAGAATACTAACAGAAAATTCACAGTCCTCTACCTTTCAATAAGAACTTCCGGTCCCCCCTTCATATACAAAGGGAAGGAATTAAACGAATGAACAAAAAAGAAGATTAATCAATCCATTATTCTGAATTTTTATAGAAGAAAATAGAAAAAACAGAATCACCTATTATAGAAAAAGAAAGATTAATAAAACTAATAGTAGAAGTGCTAAGAATCATATATATGTGATCTTATGATATTGCAATGCCAAGTACAGTAATATGAAGTCTAACTACGTTATTGTATTTGGCCAAAGAGATGTAGAGATTGTGGAAGACATTGCAAAGACGTCGGCTTTAACTTATCGTCTCCAACATCAAGAGTACCTTAAAAGTTAAGGTCTCTCAACATCATAACGATAATTGACTTCGACACTTTAAGCTAACGACTTAAGAATTTAGGTTCGCGATCCAGAAGCGGAATTAAATCCTAAGTCTATCGAGTTCCATATTCAATTGAACTAGTTTAGCCGTACCTTTAACTAAACCGAGACTCAATTAGCCTTTTAAACTTGAAATTTTAGTTTAGCCGTACCTTTAACTAATCCGGTCCTCATATTATACCTTCTGCCATAGCAATAATAAGCCGAGAACTTGCTGCTCTTCTTCCGTAACAGTGAGCACGCTAGGGAGGGCTCAGGGGAGAAACATTGAAAAACGTTAGAGTGAGTGGACGAAAAATAACATATAAAAACTCTACTTTCCTTTAATGCTCTCCCTCTAGTTTCTTTAAGAAAAACCGCATGCAAATAAATCATTAATGATGCCTTGGCTCAAACATAAATAATTTAAATGTGGGGTGTTAACCTCATCCATGAGAAATCCGACCTGCTCTATCCGGGAGGGTCCATTGACCAGCTACTACCGAAAAGGGTCCCGACCTGCTACTATCCGGGAGGGTCCAATGACCAGCTACTACTGGAGAGGGTCCCGACCTGCTACTATTCGGGAGGGTCCATTGACCAGCTACTACCGAAGAGGGTCCCGACCTGCTACTATTCGGGAGGGTCCATTGACCAGCTACTACCGAAGAGGGTCCCGACCTGCTACTATCCGGGAGGGTCTATTGACCAGCTCCACCGGAGAGGGTCCATGCTAGCATACAATCCTTTTCCTTTTTATTTTTTAAAATTCCTTTAAAACCAGTAAAACCTGTAAAACCTCGTGGGAATAATAATAATAAATCGAAAACCCCGTTAAATCCGTGAGCCAAGTTTCTCCTTTTAAAATCATCCCCCTCCATGATCCCAAAACGGTGATAATCAATAAAACCACACCCCGGGAAAATCCTTTAAAATCACGGGAAGGGTATGAACCTCTTTTCCGGTTTGTTTGCCTTTAAAATCCTTAAATCTCATTTTCCCAAATCACCGTAAAACATATAAATAGAGGAAATCAAATATGCAGGAGAAACCAATTAAAATATACAGCATGCAATTTAATTTAAAACAAATGTCCACTCACAGATGCCGCTAGGTCTGCCGGCTACTAGATGGCTGCTCAGCTCGAGCTCCCCCACGTCCTGTCCAAAACACATAAACAGGTCTTAAACTCATAATCATAGTGAGGGCAATAATAACACGCTCTACCCATAGCGCTCAACCTTAACCATCTATCAAAAGTGTGGGGTGTCGGTCTCTAATACTCCAAATAGCGTACAAACTCTTAATCACGCTTTCACGCCTAGCCGGTTCTCCCTAAACGACCGATTATCCTTTAATTACACAAACAATAACCCCAAACCTTCCAAACATACTTAACACCTCAAATAAATCCCTAAAAATTAGCAACTGCCCCTAATGGCCTTCCCTTAATTTTCACAATTTAATGGGCAAGAAAAACTGCCCAAAAAGTGGCGGCTCCGCCGCCAGCTCCGCCGCCACCGGCAAAAATTCCGGCCAGAATTCCGGCGACCTCGGATCGCCACCAAATTTTACCAGTAGCTTCGTCTCATCATTTGGGACAACTTTCTAGTTCAACTCGAAGGCCAATTCGGCCTCTAACTAGGTCAAAAACTCGATGAACAGTAGACCCCGAAAATTTACACTTCAAAACTTCAAATCCTCAATTCTTCCTACACACTTCGAATCAAGCTACCAAATTCTAGGGGATTGTAGTACACCTAAAACCCATCCTAAACATATGAAGAACTCATCAAATGGTGATCTAGGGAGGGAGAAATTTGATCCCGAAATTCTACTGTACACATGAAGAACAAATCGGAATTTCTCCCGATTTACGGCGAGTTAGGTCGGAAAGCTTACCTGGAAATGAAGTAGACTCGGAGGCCGAGCTTTTGGGAACGGTGCGGCGGCGATTGGTGGCTGGACGGCGGCGCTATGGCGCGCGCAAGATCCGGCAGTGTTTTACCGATCGGGAGGAGAAAAACGCGGGGAGAGAGAAAAAGAGGCTGGGGTGAAAAATCTGATTTTTCACCCCGGTAACTCCTATATATAGCCATTTTACCGCACAGTAACTTTACATTTTTAGACCATAACTTCTTCATACGATCTCCGATTTAAGCGTGCTACATGTCCACGGACTCGTAACGACGCCCTCTACAACTTTCAAGAAGGAAGTTTCCCCAAATTCCTGACCTAACAAAAAGTCAACCTTTTGACCTTTCACGGTAAAACAATTACTACGGAACGGTTAAAGACCAAAGTAACTTAGGTAATCACCGACCGTAAATGGTTTTAAGAACCGGGATGTGACAATTCTCCCCCCCATATAAAAATTTCGTCCTCGAAATTACATACCTGTTATTCGAAGAGATGGGGGTACTGCTGCCTCATCCGAGCCTCTGGTTCCCATGTTGCTTACCAGAAACAAGTCCACGAGAAAACCATGATGACAACAAGTCCCCGAAAAGCAAGAGATAAGATTTTGCAAACTTTTTTCCAAAAGCATCGAATTGGTTTGGCAAATCACATTTTCACTAATATCAAACAAAGATAGCTGCAAATATTGGTTGTGTATCACAAACACAACTGAAGCTTTTTACTCTAAATCATAGGTCACGGGTTGGCATAAAATGATCATCAACCCAAGGTTTACAAACAATGGTAATGATATCCTCAAACCAAATGTGAAACAAAGATCGAGCTATTACAACTATCAAATTCTTTGCACATGGGAGACATCTAAAACAAAAGTTTACTACCTATAAGGACCACATGAAAAAACGACCCATGTAGTACTTTATTAAAAGCCAACCCTAGATTGTCCAACTACAATTTTAAAGAAATTAAAAGCCAGATACCCAGCAACTTAGAGAACATCAAAGTAGAAACTTTGGGGTGAAATTAGGTATAAGTATACCAAAATTATATATAGCTTCATATGATACCTCTGAAATCCTTGAATTCAAAAGCCCCAATTTCTTTTGCTCAAATTCAAAAAAAACCCTAGAAACATGTGTTCTTCAATCATTTGATTTCATAGAACAAAACCAAATGAAAACCCATGAACTTACTGTAATCGGGGATACCGTCGTGCAAACGATCTCGATTTCTTGGAACCACAGTTTTGGGTTGTTGACCATTTCCCTGCTTTCAGCATTGTCTCTTTGGTGATTAAATGATGGCTTGGAATGGGTATGAATGTTTTCGAAGGGCATGATTTAATGGGTTCTAGAAATTACGGAAGAGAGATCTTCATCGTCGCTTTCAAACTTTTTGGGTTTTTTTTCTAAGTCTAGTTTGGAAGGAGATTGCGTTGAATGGTGTAGGCTAATTGGCTAAGGGTAGTCAAGGGATTTTGTAGCCCGACGTGGACACATGTGGCGTATTAACGTGCAACGTCATCGTATTAACAGTCAATTTAAACGGTTAGACTGAATTGTTTAACATTGAATAATAATAGGAGTGAGCTGTCGAAATTAAGAAAAGGAGGAGTAAACTGTCGAAACTTCAAAAATAAGAGGAGTGACCAGTATTTTATCCTTTAAAATTCAAATAAGGATCTCATCCAGACATAAAATTTATGCAGTAAGGGAAAAGAAACATACACCTAAGACAAAAGAACAAAAGACCGAAAAGCTGAAACCTAGATGTTCAGGATGGCAGATAGTACTGCTGTCATTAGTGAAAAACCATAATAATGGGTATGCATGATTTTACCTGAGTTCTATAAGATCGTATTGGTTCTTCAACTTGTTCAGCTTGTTCTTTTAATGTGAAAGACCAATCTCCCAGATGCTTTAAGTTTTATAGGTTGTGTTTTGTTCGACATAAGGATTGTCAACAATCTTATACCAACACTAACCATTTTAAGTTAAATTTAAGTCAAATTAGCTAAAATATTTTAGCTAGTCACTTTAGAAATCTGGTTGTATCAATGCTCTCTATTTTAGCTACCATTACATCAGTATTGTTCTTCAAATAAAGATTAAATAGTTTAAATATATTTATATATCACATAAAATATCTTATAAGGAATACATTAAATTATAGTTAGCCTTATCTGAGTCATCTCGCTGACTAAATATAGTTAGCGAGATACCTAAAAGTTATAATAGCTAAATTTTGCTAGTCTACTGGAGCTCAAAAATGTCAAAAAAAACTAAACACGCTCTCTAAAATAGCTAAAAGCTAAAATAGAGAGTGCTAACAACATAACTCAAATGAGGTTAGCTATAATTTAATACATTCATTTTATGATATTTTAGGTGATATATAAATACTTTTAAACTATTTAATCTTTATTTGAAGATTTTGTTTGAAGAAATCAATCACAACTTGATATATTAATGTCAAAACACGAAGTCCAGAATCAGCCATGACATACTCTACCGCTATTATCTACAGATAGACAAGTAGTTGTGAGGTATACATCAACTAGTACATAGGATAAACTATTTTTTAATAATCTCACTCACTTATTCAGTAAGCCTACTCCTATAGATGCATAGAAAAATAGGCTAGTGCAAGAACGTAAAACAAAATTAAAGAAAATGTTCATGTCCAAAGGGCATGGCTCAAAATAAAACCGAGAATTTAAAGAACATCCTTACCCTTAGGGTTAGGGCTAGGTGATATGTTGTCAGCTTGCATAGTTACACCACACGCAACCTATTTCTCTTCCTCTGCCCTTGCTTGGGTCTTAGCATTCTTAGAGCCAAATGAACATCCTTATTTCTTCATGCCTTCAGCTCATGCTCCTTTGCCATTATCCGAACTCTTGCCTTCATCTAATAGCCCAAGAGCTCGTGATGTGATTTTAGAAATGGGAGTTCTCTGTTTCTTGAGGGAAGATAGAGGACTTTATCCAGTTGTACCATTAATGTAACACCTCGTACCTAAAAGTTACCTTTTCACAGTGGTTACGAGTTACCGAGAGCTTTTAACTGCGATCGGTGAATTATAAAGTTATTGCTCGAGTTTATTTTCAATTTTTTTATAAAATCTCCAAATTCCTCATTTAATGACTCAATGTTGTAGTTTGTGTCGACACGAGTCTCCCGATATTTTCAGAATATTTTTTGGAACATCCGTCTATTTTCTACGAATTTCCGAAGTTTCTGATAATTTTTAATTACCATTTTGGTAAACAAGTTTTACCATTTAACTATTCACTTTTTACCTTCTTTAAATCTGGACCGTCAGATTGATTAGGGTTTTAATCTTGGCCATTGATTTGATTATAAATAGTTGGGGAGAGGGTTGACTCGGGTCAGACCCCCCCTCCCCGACTCTCTCTCTTCACTGCGTCTCTCTCCTCCACCTCCTGTCTTCTTCTCTGGTGAGCCGCCGTCCGGCCACCACACGCCGACGCACCACCACTAAAACACTCCTCTCACTTTCCCTTACAAAGCCAGTCACTCAATTCGACATTCATCAATCGACGACGGAGATCGACCGAGGAAGAGCTCGGCTGTGTTCGTCGTTTTCGGGTGACTCAGGGGACGATTCGACAGAAGGAGGTGATTTTCTTGTTCCTCTTCTCTTCTTCTTCTTCTTCATTTCCTTGTCTTTAAATCACTGAATTGAAGTCTTAATCGAAAATCCCCATTTCATGTTTTTTATGTGTTTTGAGCCATAACTCTAGCGAGTTGAATTCCCGAAGTTCTAGTAAGTCTATCAAGCTTTGGTGAGTCTAGGAGGGTCTGGGTAAAAATCTAATGAGTTTGGGGAGGAGTTTGAGGTCTTTGCTACTAGGTGAAGTGGAGGCAGAAGTGGAGGTGGTGGTGGTGGTGTTGTTTGGAGGAGTAGAGCTGGTGCGTGGGGGTGAAGTACAGATGATGAATGATGTTTAGGTTGTGGCTGGCAGCAGGGAGGCTGTTGGTTATGGCCAAATTAGACTGTGGGTGAGTCTCGATTCTCAATTGTTGCTGTGTTTGTTTATTCTATTGTTTATTAGCTACGTTAAGGTGTTTTGGTGCATGTTTGTCGAGAACTTAGTAAAATGGAGCTACGGCCAAGCCATGGCCGTTTTCTGGAAAGATTGTCAGAATCCGACAGAATATTCCAGTAACTTGCCGGAATCTGGTGAAGTAACAGAATTTCCGGCAAAGCCGAAGAGTCTTTGGTCGAACGTGAGACGGACTCGGTCATGTGGAAATTTCGAGGTTGCGCTCAAGGGGCATTCCGAGCAGTGAGGAGGTCGCATCAAGTACTCTGAGTGAACCTTTGTTTTGAATTAATGCATGTCGTGTTTTTATACTAAACAACATGATTTTTATTGACTTAATGAGCCTGTGGGGCCGGGAAGGAGGGTTGCTCCCCTTCCGTAAGCCCTTGTGTAGGTCGGCTGAAATTTATGTTATGTCGATTATATTTGAAAATGCATTGTTGTATGGCCATAGTTTTGAGGACGGTCGGGGAACCGTGCCTCATGCATGAGATGCATGTTTTAATTTACGGGGGAGGAGTCATATATTAATGACTTTTCGTATTTGTTTTCTTTGCCATGAAGGGTCATTATATATATATTATCATTGCTAGCTAGCCATACGGGCCCCCACTTTAGAAGTGAAGCGGGGCAATAGTAGCCTTATTTGGCTCCGACCCTAGCCTGAGAGTGTCATTGTCATGGTGGAATCTCTCAGCCATGAAGGGTCGTTCATTACTTAGTAGCCTCTGGAAGGCTCCGACCCTAGTCTGGGAGACTTTCCGTCATGGTGAAACATCTTCCCCTATTTTTAATACTGAGTTTTAAGCCAATGAGATTGGCAAATGTTGTTTTGTTTTTCGAAATGATGATTTGGGATTATTTCCCAATGAGGCATGCATAAATGATTTCTCGAAACAATAATAGGGAGAACGTTAAATTAAGATATTTTCTCACGCCTGGAATTTATTTTTGTCCACTCACTCTAACGTCATGTTTTTAAATGTTTTCCCTTGGGCCATTCGTTTTCAAATGCCTAGTGTTGCAAGGTTGCTGAGAGGAGGTCATGCATACTGAAGACGAGGCATAGTCAAATTATTCTGCTGTCGCTATTTTGTCTATTAGGGTTTTGCTTCCACGTCAAATGCTCTGAATACCCTAGTATAGTGTTTAGTTGTATTCGATTGTGGAAGCGTTTTCGTTAGTTTGCCAGTTGGGTTGTCTATTTCAAAAGAAGGTTTCTGGTAAAAATTTCCCTTGAGGTAGACCCCACAGGGTTTATTTCGGGTTAAAGGGGTTAACCTGGGGTAAGTCCTAACAATTAAACATCTTAAGTTTCTTAGGAGATGCACTAGGAGATGTTGGTAGTCCACGCTTCAACGTTGCCACGACTTGTGTTTGAACCTGTTTGACCTTGTCAATGATGACTAAGGCTTGATTTTCTGAATCAGGTCCATCTGAGACAAGTTCCCTGAGAATAATAATCGGCTTGCGTTGAGGTGGTTGAGGATCAAAGAGTCCACGAGCCACAACTAGAGTAGGGGTCGTCTTAGTACCCTTGAACTAAAAACCTACATCTGAAAACCCAATTTTGCTTGTTGGGAAGGGCGCTGACAGAACCACCTTTGATGAGCTGGGGTTAGGGTTTACACACCTAACCTTGACAAAGACTGCTCATGTTGAATCAAGTTACAATGTTCACAAACACCAATCAGGTTTTCAAATTGGAATTCAATCTCCTCAACAAACCCTTATAGAAGGGACGGTCAAGAACATGAGAAACCCTAACCCTAACCTGCCCTGACATCGCAATGAGAGGTTCATCTTTGTAGATGTACGTACCTGCAATAGTCGACACATTCTTGATGTGACGATCTTTCTCCAAAGCCTTTGGTATGTTTAGAATCCTTACCCAAAAATATAGCTTTCTCATTTGAATAGACACAGGAGATTTGAGACCATCATATTCCTCCAAAACCAGCGACATATTTTGGTAGTACCAGGGACCTCCCTAAAAGATCTTGTTTCGATCTTTCGAGATATCAAAGGTGATGATGAAGAGATCCCGATCTCGTGCTTGGATCTAAAAGCGGCGTCAAAGCAGCCAAATCCCCTTGAAGTGGGTTTACAGATCGTCAGCGTTGAACTATGATGAATTGGTGACACTCGTCAACAGGTAGAGCTTCGAGTTTGGGCATGGTTCATCCAAATGATCAAGGTGAGAGATGTCAATGACGTCTCCACTAGCCAGTGCCAAGGAAGTTTTGAAGCTAGCGGTAACATCATCGAGCATGGTCGACATGGTGAATAGAGATATCGGGCTGACGTTGTGGAAAAGAATATTGAAATTGTAGGAAGATTTGGGTGGGAGAGACAGAGGCTGGGTTTGATAGATCTAGGGTTTTGGTCCTAGGTTTAGAGCTCAGCTGCTCATAGAGTTTTTTACGCTTTTATTATTTAAGCAGATAGAACTACAATTAGTTTTATTTGAAGAATAATATTAATATAATACTAACTAAAATAGATAGCATTGATGCATACGTATTTCTAAAGTGACTAACCAAAATAACATTGTAGTTAATTTGACAAAAATTTAACTCAAAAATAAATAGTATTGCGAATGATGCTTTAAAGTTGCTCTTATCACCTCAGCGAGCGAGTGAATTCTCTGATGAATTGGCACGATGCCATGGCAAATCCATCTCAGACGTGAATTCTCTGATGAATTCGATTAGCCCGTAGCATGATTTTTAAGTGGCATGGGTCTCATTAACAATGTTAATGTCCAATTTGGACAGAGCATGACCAATTGGACATGCGAGAGAGCTCATGAGGTGTAGAGTATGTCATAAGGGTTTTCAAATGAAACTATGAAAGTGATAGTAAACTACCCCGAAATCTCACTGGGAAACTTAATTTAATCTTAATAAATATTAACGATCCTTTTTTACCGTAACTACATGCTTAGGCGGGACAAATGTTTAGTTGCTTTCTTGTTGCCAGCTCCTCCACCCATCATTACTCACAGCGATCCATTTCAGGTACGTCAATTCCCCTTGTTTCTTTTTCATACTCCACTCTGCTCTCGATTCCAACCAATTCTGCTGTGTATGTTGTTTTACCATAGATCATCCTTTTTTCAGTTTGGTTTTTCTACCTCTGATCCTTGTTTTGGTTACGATTGTTGATATCTTAATCTGGGTTTTTGTTCTATTTTAATGGTTTGTGGTTGTTTCTGTGTTTTGGTTGTGATATTTGATCTGATCATGATGGGATGTATTGGCATTTGTTGTTGCTTGCTTGCTTGTTTGATCTCTTGCCTTTTGCCTTCGGTTACTTCTTTGTTTGAATTCCTTGATTAGGCAAGTGATCGAGCTATGAAAGCCGGAAGATCTTAATTATTAACCGAGTGTTTGAATTTTGTAATGCCTTTGGTGAATGACTCTCTGTGTGTGATTTTAGCCTACTACATTTTGATGTGGTGTAATGAAGACATAGCATCGCTGCTAGAAAAAGCCATGAATTTGGGTTAGCCATCACCCTAAAGTCGTGTTCATCACATGGCCTATATGTCAGTTCTTGGGGACCTTTCATTTATTGGCATTCTCTCATTGGTGGTTTTAAGTTGGATTTAGCGATGTTATGATCCAAAGAGAGTTCTGATTGAGGATTCCCACTTATGGTCTCAGTAATTACATGTAAGGTTCACAACTTGGTGATGTGGCATCCATACAACCAGCACATGCTTCACTGTAGCAATAACAGAATCTGTTATTCAATAAACTAGGAAACAAGTAGTGGAAGTTTGGAAGTGGAGTTTTTAGGAGTAAATTCTCATTGGGCAACTACTATCTAACGGGATTGACGCAGCATCTGCCTGTTTAGTGTTTACTCAAATGCTAACCAGAAGAAGACCCCCAAAAAAGTGCAAGGGAAAGAAATCAAGGGAGGGGTGGGTAGGGGTATACTTCTATGTATTAATTTAGTCAGGTTGGAGCTTAGGTAATTGTGTATCAGCACAAATGCAATATTATCAAGTAACGAAGCTACCCAGGATAAAGCTTGAAGACGAGGGTTTTAGCAGAGGATTGATAAGCTGACGTGTCAAAACATGACATGTTAATCAATTTAAACCCTATCATTGTACTTTGGTAAGTAGGGATCGTTCTAGACCGGGGACACTAGGGAAGAACTTATTTCTGCAAAACAGATAGTTAGAAATATTCACACAATATAAACAAATATATACATAAAGAATAATATGGGGGGTTTATATGAGTTTCGGCAATAAACAAAACAGAAAAATAAAACAAGAACAAATATGTACAAGATTGGTCACTTTATCGTTTCAAGAACATAACAAGTAAACTCCGATTAGCATGCAAATAGTTTTATGAAAGGTTAAATTATCTTATTTATGTTTTCACAATTGCAAATTAGTTCCAACCCTTAAGACTTCTCAAGTGTTTAAAGTTGTCTCAGCGCTCAACCCTAAACTATGTGACTACTTGACTAAACTGTCTCAGCGCTCAATCTAATCAAGCAACACTTACCGTCCACGAGTCGTTGGAGACATGTTTCCTAGGTATGGCGTCACTCATCCTATTCCACATGCAAATCTCTCACCCTACCATCCCTTGTAGCACCTAGGACCGAACTGTCTCAGCGCTCAACTCGACCTAGAATACCACGGCACATGAAACACCCCCCTAATAGCTAACCTGTTGCAATCAAGCTAACCTAAAGTTCGATTATCTGCTCGGGAGAGGATTAACTAACTTAACAATTGTTAAACACACAAATACAGATTCTTTAACTTCTTTTACAACCCTAACATGCATACTAAATCGTTACACAACTCACATGTTATTAAAAAGATCACAAAGAAAAACTTAACAACATCCGAAATTGTATAAAACCAAAAATCCAAAAATAATATTTATGAAGAACAATAAACACAGTAACAATCCACAAAGACATGGAGAAATCCATACCAAATCCTACCTAAAAGGTTCGGCTAAGGCAAGGATGGTTGGCGGCAAGGGATGATTGATGCGGCTGCAAGGGGTGTTCGGCGGCAGCTTTGTGTTTTGGCTGTGTGAGGGTTTTTGGGTAGAGTTTGGCTATACTATAAGACTTAAAACTGATAAAGGACCCCCTAAACACGAGCTATACAGCCCCTATTTATACAGAAATATTGAAGAGAAACCCTAGAGAATTCAGGAGCTTCAAGGAGACACCTTCCTTGTTGGGCTTGGTTTCCTCTTTTTATCTTTGGACAAAGATTTCGACTTGGACCTTGGATTTCTGATTTCATGGACTCCTCTACATGTTATTGGATCCATGTAGGCCTTATACACATGTTCTTGGGCTCATAGGCAGCCGAAATCATGGACAAACTCGGCAAGGACAGACTTTCCCGGTTTGACCGGAAAAGCTCCATACTTGGTTGTTTCGGCTGCCATGATGCATTCTTCAAATCTTCTTCTTTAATGCAGCTTCCCATGACTTCATTAAGCTCTTCTTAAGTCCTTTGACATGCTTGGGAAGAATTTTGGTGAAGAAACATCCTCCCAAACTCGTGTGACAACTTAGGCAGAAACTGCCCAGTTTTGCAGCTTGACCTCCGTCCATTGTTTTGATCATAACTCCTTCATCTGAACTCCAAATGCTTTGATTCAAGAAGATCTGAAAACTAGACTTCCGTAGCTTTCCAATGATATATGGCTCGTCCTCAGATTCCTCCTGGATATTTAGATATGATTTTCCGAAGTTGATGTAGGATTTCTGTTCGCGGGAGAGATTTCTGCTCGCGAATAAGATTTCATTCGCGGGAGAGTTTCATTCGCGAGACTGACCTCCGGCCATTGTTTCCGGCATAACTTCTTCCTCAGAACTCGGATTGCTGCGATTCCAAAAGATTTAGAAACTAGACATCCACAGCTTTCCATCCATATATGGCACGTTCCCTGGTTCCTCCTGGATCGTCCTCAGGAAATCTTTGAAGTTGAGTTATGGTTTCTGGAAATTTCTACTCGGATCAAAATCTTATGTTTCGGAGTTTCTTCTTTTCCATGGCCTCTCTTGTTGTCCTCCATGAGTCCAATCTTCATGATTCTTGTTCTCATATGCTCATTTACATGTCATCTACACATTAAACAAAATCCATCAAAAATGACAATGTAAAGGTACGGTGAATCATAAGAGAAATAACCAAGTGTTTGTTCCAAATCGAATTTACAACACTTAAGCACAAATTTCTGTATAAAGACACATATTAACCATTACTCTACAGAAAAACCCTTTTGACTCAATATAAGTAAAAACAACCTTACTAAGGAATAAACAAGGTACAAATGAGGGTAAAAACATATTAAAAACATAGCGTAAAACGCACTTATCAAACTACCCCACACTTATGCTTTGCTAGTCCCTTAGCAAACTGACTCTAACTGAAAGAGAAAAACAAAAACAACTCTAATACCCTTAAGAAATTTTTGTCTCAGATTCTTAAGTATGCATAATCTCAAGTTTAAACATTCAAGTGAAAGCACAATTGCAAAAGTTCATAAACATGTATTATAGCATGAAAAAGTGAGAAGTTTCGAAAATCATAAGTAATACATGAATGAAATTTTGATCCTCCTTTCCAAGGTACACTCTCTTTCTTTTTTTTTTCACTCGAAGAATGGTTTTCACTCATAAGTATATGCAAGAGAAAAGATGAGAAATAACGAATAACTTGCATATTTCAAGAAATAAAGGCTCTCTTGAAAAACATTTTTCTTGGAAAAACCTCATTTAATAACTAAGTGCAATAATGGACCAAAACCATATGCTTACTTATATGAAATTCTCCACAAATCAAGTTTAGTCATCTTAAGAATCATGAAATAATCTCAAGGGTTGTAGCGGGGCTTGGTTTCATAAGGTAGAAATTTTTGGATAAGTGATGATAGTAAGAAATCAAGACTTAGCAAATTTAAGCTTCATCCTCCTTATGTCTCTTCTTCATGCAATGGACCAGGGTCAAATATACAACTTTGGACCCTCAAATAATATCAACTCCAAATCATGTAAACACCATATAACTCATGCCTTAGAAATATTTTTCTTTTCCGAAACATTTTTTTCTTTAGCCGAAACTTTTTTTTTCTTTTCTTCTCTTTTTTTCCTTTAGTTTCGGCAAAATTTTTTTTCTTTTTCAACCAATTTCGGACAACATATATTTTTTCTTTTTTTTGGCATATATACTTTACAAAACAATGGTGTACCACCCCACACTTCAACTCTACCCCACACTTGTTCTTTAACATCTTTGCACAGCTTCATCAACAGTATTTCGCCAAGTCTTGAAAACAAGGTGAAAGATAACTATTCTAAGTTCAGGAAACTGTTTAAAGGTGATGAAAGAAAAGGCTTAATGTAGGCTCAAAGGGGTTTTACTAAGGAGTCCCACGACGGGCACAAAAATGGGCAAAGGCTTATTTTGGCTTTGGTGGTGATCCTAATTGAGATTAATTTCAATCATATTCAAAATCAAACAATTTATGATTATAATGCTTTGAAAATCACATAAATAAGTTCTAATAAATTCTAGAGTCCATTAAACAGCTATAGCACATAGTTATTGAATAATGAAAATAATGAGGCTTTTAAGTGAATTTTCAAAGGATATGGGATTTAATCACTCAAAAAGAAAGTATTTTAGGCTCAAAATCTCACAAAGGTTTTTATGGAAACAAAATAACAAAACATGTAAACTTTTTCTTCAAAAATCTCAAGTGTTCATACTTTACAAAATTCATGAAAATATTCAAACCTTCAATTATGCATTTTAAAGATAATTTCATCATAGACTTTTTAAGGGTATATTCCTAAGACTCAAAACACTTAAAAATATTTAAAAACAGAAAATAAAACAAAGTTCGAAAATAAAAACAACTTTTTTTTTTCTTTCTTTTCTTTTAACGGAAAAACAAAATAAAAATACCTAAAGAAATTTTTACAAAATTTAAAAACACACGACAAAAAGAAAAATTAAAATAACACATTTTTTTGTTTTCTATTTTTTTTTGTAACATCAAATGACGGAATTAAATGCAAAAATTGAAAAATTTTAACAAAATTTGAAAAATTTTGGCAAAGAATTAAAAACACACAAAAACAATATAAAATATACATTTATTATGTAATCTCTACCCCACACTTAGAAAATTACATTGTCCTCAATGTAAGCGCAAAATTATGTAATAATTTTCTAAGCAGGGATCGAAACCACATAACAAATATATAAACAAAAATATCAACAATAGCAGTGAAGGGATTAAGAAATTCAAACTCTCGGTGATGGCTCCTCCACAGCTACGGTTGAAATGAGTTGCCTCTCATGCAGCGCTTAATGTTTATAGTCTATCAGCCTAGACTTTTCTCCTTTGTGACGTCATCTTCTCATGAGCTCCTTTGTTTCTCCTTGAAACGTGCTCTGCTTCACTTTGTGTTAACATTGTGCTCGGCGTCATGACCAGGTTTGGCTTCCTTGCGTCCAACGTCACCAAACAATTTCTCGTCAGAACTGGTCATTTATGGGAACCTGCAAAACAAATCTGGCACAATTGAACAAAGATCAAGTGAGCATTGTCAAAAACTTAGATAGAATTCGAAACTTAGCATAAAAATTTCGGCAACATCATGTCATGGCATAAGTTTCGAATTCAATGACATGTAAGCACAAAAGTGTCGGGAACATATACAAGTGAGCTCGGCATAGCATGCCAAACTCGGCATTGTACCTACAAAACAGAAATTGTTAGTTACAAATATAAATAAATACATTAATAAATCCTTTTTAGCGTCCCCGGCAACGGCGCCAAAAATTGACGTGTCAAAACATGACATGTTAATCAATTTAAACCCTATCATTGTACTTTGGTAAGTAGGGATCGTTCTAGACCGGGGACACTAGGGAAGAACTTATTTCTGCAAAACAGATAGTTAGAAATATTCACACAATATAAACAAATATATACATAAAGAATAATATGGGGGGTTTATATGAGTTTCGGCAATAAACAAAACAGAAAAATAAAACAAGAACAAATATGTACAAGATTGGTCATTTTATCGTTTCAAGAACATAACAAGTAAACTCCGATTAGCATGCAAATAGTTTTATGAAAGGTTAAATTATCTTATTTATGTTTTCACAATTGCAAATTAGTTCCAACCCTTAAGACTTCTCAAGTGTTTAAAGTTGTCTCAGCGCTCAACCCTAAACTATGTGACTACTTGACTAAACTGTCTCAGCGCTCAATCTAATCAAGCAACACTTACCGTCCACGAGTCGTTGGAGACATGTTTCCTAGGTATGGCGTCACTCATCCTATTCCACATGCAAATCTCTCACCCTACCATCCCTTGTAGCACCTAGGACCGAACTGTCTCAGCGCTCAACTCGACCTAGAATACCACGGCACATGAAACACCCCCCTAATAGCTAACCTGTTGCAATCAAGCTAACCTAAAGTTCGATTATCTGCTCGGGAGAGGATTAACTAACTTAACAATTGTTAAACACACAAATACAGATTCTTTAACTTCTTTTACAACCCTAACATGCATACTAAATCGTTACACAACTCTATGTATTAATTTAGTCAGGTTGGAGCTTAGGTAATTGTGTATCAGCACAAATGCAATATTATCAAGTAACGAAGCTACCCAGGATAAAGCTTGAAGACGAGGGTTTTAGCAGAGGATTGATAAGCTCCTTGAAAGAATATATGGATCAAATTCCTGCCTCTTGGAAAGCATGAGTAGAAGCAATGATTTACGTGAAGGGTGTCCCTGATCTAGTAAGATAGAAGATGACCTTTAAACACAGACAGATCAACTTTGTCAGACCTTCAAACTCAATATACAGTGCACTCCTTGACGCTCTTTCTCATGCATAGCATCGTTATACATGCATGTTTCTTTTCTGTCTAAGAACAATGGTGCCCGTTTGATGTAAATTATTACGTGTACAAAAATCAGTGGGTCGTATGAGCGAGATGTAAATGGGTCTTTTAACATCCACTATTGGCATAGCCATAAATTTATTGAAGCATCTATTTTGAAGTTCTGCTTTTTTAGTTGTTTATTTTTGGGTGAAAAAGTTCTGCTTTGAGTACCGATGCTGATACATATACTGGCAACAAATATTATTAATATTTATCTCAAACTTTGGATTCAATAATAAATGATGATCCTGTTACCGTTTCCCTAATGTCAGAAAATAAAGTAGTTACAATTTGGCAGCTCTCAAGTCTCAAACGTTGACACTAGATAATGATGGACTATTCATTTTGGCCGTGCTTCATGTGTTACCTTCTCTTCATGCTTTGGGAACAAAACTCCTTTTGTTTGTGTCTTGACTTTTTTATTTTTCCCTTGCAGTATTCTCTGGTGAAACATTGTGATATCGAGTCACACGATTCAAAGTATTCTTCCCTGCTGAAGGAAGCATTATAACAAGGGATCAGGCAATGGCTAGCTCTACAAAAGTGATGGATCCAGCTTTTCAGGGAGCAGGTCAAAGAGTGTATCCTTTTAGGGTGTATTGAGATTTCATTTAAAAAAGAAGCAAAATGAATAAATTAGTGGATAGTAAAAAAAATTACTTCTACTCAAAGCCTAAAATGAAAAGTGACATGAATAAATTATGACTTTGGATAGTGCTGTTTGGAGAACCAGGTCTTATGTAGCTGACCTATAATAGTTGGGCTATGGTTTTGCTGTCATAGAGAGAATAATAAAGCAGAAAAATACCTTTTGGTATAATTTTAATTACTACTAAGTATTTCCAAGTGGAGGTTGCTGAACTTGACACATAATAGAGGGACTGAAATTTGGCGAATTGAGGATTTCCAGCCAGTTCCTTTGCCGAAATCTGAACATGGAAAATTCTATATGGGGGATTCTTATATTGTATTGCAGGTGTGAATTGTTTTCATTTTTCATACCATTTTGCTTATTTTTAATTTATCCGGATGATTTTTCCTTGCAAGAACATTAACAAAGAATTACGCTTGTTTGTGTGGCTTTATTTCTTCTGTGAATTGCAGAAGTAATTTTATTTTTTATTATTACCTTAAGAATAAAGAGGCTTTTCCAGTCGTAGGTTTTTATGCAATTATGTCTCTTATTGTAGACAGCACAAAACAAAGGGGGCGCTTATCTGTTTGACATCCACTTCTGGATTGGGAAAGACACAAGTCAGGTGTGCCTCTCTCCCTCTCTCTCTACACACACAGACACAAATACTTTTATATACGTATGTATCATGTTCATATATCTGTATATATAGAAGAGGTACTCATAAACTTGGTCTGACTTTATGTCCTATCTTCTCTTATTATAGGATGAAGCTGGGACAGCAGCTATTAAAACTGTTGAACTAGATACAGCTCTTGGAGGACGCGCCGTACAACATAGGGAAATTCAAGGCTATGAATCTGATAAATTTTTGTCCTACTTCAAACCATGTATTATACCATTGGAGGGTGGTGTTGCATCAGGATTTAAAAAGCCTGAGGAAGAAGAATTTGAAACTCGACTGTATATCTGCAGAGGAAAACGAGTTGTCAGAATGAAGCAGGTCTCCTCCTTTGAAATAGTCTTAAATTCAAATTATCTTTATTGTATGTGTTCTGAAGATTACAGTAATAACTTCTCAGCATAATTATGTAGGTTCCTTTTGCGCGTTCGTCACTGAATCATGATGATGTATTCATCCTGGACAGCAAAGACAAGATCTTTCAGTTCAATGGTGCAAATTCCAATATTCAGGAAAGGGCGAAGGCTTTAGAAGTGATTCAATATTTGAAAGAAAAGTATCACGATGGGACATGTGATGTTGCAATAGTTGGTAAGTGAATATAAGGTAGCTATGTATGCAACAACCCCACACAATTCTTATGGGTTCGCCTCTTCTCGTGCTGGAGAAATCTACATAATCTAGTCCCTAGTTTTACCTTACATCTCTGTGGGTTGCCATCCTTACCTGTTACTTATTCCTCAAAACAATCTTCACCATGCCAGATGATGGGAAGCTAGACACAGAATCTGACTCTGGTGAGTTCTGGGTCCTAATGGGTGGTTTTGCTCCGATTAGCAAGAAGATTGCAAATGAAGATGATGTAATCCCTGAGTCCACTCCTGGTACACTTTATAGGTATTCTTTTATTCTTTGCCCATCTCTTCTCTTGTATGCAGGTTCCTTTGCAAGTCTTGGCATGCCACTGTTTAAAAGCTGGCATGTGCTGATCTATTATCTCAAATGATTATCGTTTTTTGTTGTCGTACTAGTCTATGGATTCAATGATGCTCTACACCATTGTGTTATATAGGGGATTGCCAAACCACGCATCTATTCTAAATTATTTTATATACGCATATCATATCTGAATCTAACAATAAATCAATTAATTGAAAAAAATATTAGTTAGATTGCCTTAGTATTCACTGGTCTTTCTCTACTTGCTCTCAAGGTGAAGCATCAGCTCTAGAAGTAGCCAAGTAACAATAATGAATACAATTTTTGCTTCGTAGTTCATGTCATTTTGTTTTTCAACTTGAAATAGAAAATACTGTTACTTTTGAAACTACTGTAGTTGTAAAGCTCGGCAGTCAAAGTTTAAATGTTATGCTGCCATATTCTTTGACCTTCCCCCAGCTTCTAGTGTCATTGTGCTGAAATTAATAATGGATTGGCCTGAATTAAAATCATTTTGTGTTTTACTTTTGAGGTTCTAAAGTTTTACCACTGGTTGTTGAAGCATAACTGATGGTGAAAAGAAGATTGTCGAAGGTGAACTATCTAAATCCTTACTTGAAAACAACAAATGTTACTTACTGGACTGTGGCTCCGAGGTATTTGTTTGGTTTGGTCGGTTGACACAAGTGGAGGACAGAAAAGCTGGTAGCCAAGCAGCTGAGGTAGTGAGCTGCACTTGTTTCTTTATGCTGATGAACAGTGAATTTCAGTGAAATGTATAGATCTAATCGTACTTTTGTCACCAGGAATTTGTTTCTCAACAGAATAGACCAAAATCAACACGAATAACCCGGGTTATTCAAGGTTATGAAACACGTTCATTCAAGTGCAACTTTGATTCTTGGCCATTGGGATCAGCAATATCTGGTTCTGAGGAGGGAAGAGGAAAAGTAGCAGGTAATTATAATTCTACACCGTGAACTAATTTCTAATGCTTTCTGATTAGCTTTATTAATAGAGCGTATTTGTATTCTGCTAGCTCTGTTGAAGCAACAAGGTGTTGGTGTAAAGGGCATGACAAAGAGTACTCCCGCAAATGAAGAGGTCCCACCATTGGTTGAAGGAGGTGGAAAGATGGAGGTCTAGTTGATATAGATCTCTCATGCTTCTAGTAATGATTTAATTAAACAGGCTGCATTGCTGATAAATTCCCGCATATTGATTTTTTTTCAGGTATGGTGCATCAATGGCAACACTAAAACACAAGTACCTAAGGAAGACATTGGCAAATTTTTTAGTGGAGATTGCTACATAGTTCTTTATACTTGCCACTCTGGTGATAGAAAGGAGGACTACTTTCTGTGCTGTTGGTTCGGAAAAGATAGTATTGAGGTAAATCACTTTGTTCCTGTTAGAGAATTGGAGCTGCTTTTCGTTACATTTCCTACATATAGAATATAAATGTGCATGTGTCATTTTATAATCGAAGTAACATTGTGCCTTCAGCGAGGATGAGAGGGGTGGGGTGAAAGAAATGGAGTATCAAAACATGTTTTGGTATTTTTTTTGAATGATGTGGTTAGGGAGGAATACCAAAAATTCTGTATATTAGGAGGACCTGATTTCATTGAGGTGGAATGCAGTGGAAGTAAATGCTTTAGTGTGTTATGGGTTTTTATTTTAAATTATTTATTTTAATTCTAGAAGAGATTATTTTAAATCATTTATTTTCATTCTAGAAGAGATTTTGTCTGGGAGCTGATCTAGTTCTTTGTTTAATCTTCTCTTCTTTCAAGCCATCTATTATTTAAGTAGGGATAAAGTTGTTTACCTTGTGGAGAAAGTATAGTATTGCCTTGTTTACATTACTTCTACATTTTCTGTGTTTTACTTACTAAATCTAAGCTGCAGTATCTGTTGTGTGCTAAAGAATTTTGTTCACTCCTAATTCAGGAGGATCAGAAAACAGCTTCTCATGTGGTGACTTCCATTTCCAACTCACTGAAGGGAAGACCAGTTCAGGTATTATATTGTGAACTTTAGTCAAGTTGGACAGAGAATGTTCATTGGGACATGCATATAAGATATAGGCTTCTTGCAGGGTCACATATTCCAAGGTAAAGAGCCACCACAGTTTATTGCGCTCTTTCAGCCTATGGTTGTCCTCAAGGTATTATGTTTATGCTAGGGCAAAACCCTCATTTTCATATCATGATTTGATGTAATTACTGAACAAACTTGTGTAGTTTTAGACCAGGGGGTTAACTGTTTAGTTTCATTGACTTTCAATTTAGGGTGGCCTGAGCTCTGGGTATAAAAAATTTGTTGAAGAGAAGGGGTTAGCTGATGAAACTTACACAGCAGAATGCGTTGCACTCTTACAGCTATCTGGAACCTCTATTCATAACAAGGCAGTGCAAGTTGATGCGGTATGAGCTCATTCATTAATTATGGATAACACTTGCTCAAACATACAAGTTAAAACTACAATGACGTTTGAAATTGTTTAGATTTTCTAAGAAAGTGACGTTATTGTTTCTCTAATTGCAAGTTTGGAATGATAACTAGGAAGGACTCAGTCTGACCATAACCTGAGAGACTAGGAAGGACTTTGTTACTAACTGCTGTGGGATAAACATAAGTACAAAGTTTTCATATCATGTAAAATGTTACTGTAAATGTGAACCTCCTGAAATATGAAAAAAAATAGAATATTTCTCTACATTCCAGTATTGAAGAGTTCTTTTTTTAGGGAAAATCATGGGACACTTTGAAAGTTTTAATGTCCAAAGTTTTGATTTCATAATGTTTCTAAGGTTGCAAATGCCATTTGAATTGTTGGTTGTGAAACCATCTTTACCTTTTATTTTAGCATTAATGCATACTCAGGTGATGATAAGCAATAAAGGCGCAATTAATGTTTCAAGGCTCATTGTATATTGTTTTTGCAATTGAAGTAATTTAGATTGACAGCTTAAGCATAGGTGGAGGAGGAGGTGATGTGCTGTGGGATAGAGTATGGTTCTGATCTCTCTAGGCATTGGTATGGGCAGAATTTAGAGATATTCCCTTCTCTCTTCTGCATACTTATAAGGGGGCTTCAGTATGGTCACTAATTTTTATGGTCTGGTTTGTGGAAGGATGATTAACATGAAACTGCATGGTTGGAGAGAATGCCTTTTTTGGTTTGTAGGTGGACTTCTTGTTCAGTACTGGATCTTTTACTTTTTTTCTTAGTTGGACAATATTTGCCTCTTGCCATATACAATGTGCTCATGTGTGTGGTACATATATTTTTGTTCGTTTCCAGGTGGCAACGTCATTGAACTCAAATGAGTGTTTCCTTCTGCAATCTGGCTCCTCAGTTTTTGCTTGGAATGGAAATCAATGCTCTGCTGAGCAGCAACAATTAGCAGCAAAACTTACAGAATTTCTGAAGGTATACTTCATATTCGGCAAGAGCCTCCTCTTCCTGCCATTTGTGTTACATTATCTATAAGTAACACTTTTTTATTAAAAATGATCCAGTAAAGTACACATAACAAGGTTTAGGACTGCATTTATAGAATTTAGTTATTGGATTGGCAGTGTATGTACCATGCTTACTTATTAGCCACTAAACATGTCATAAATTTTGGGTTTCTTAGATTACGTCATCGTTATATGGACTGTTTATCTATTTATGCCTTGTATACATTGCTAATACAGCCAGGAGTTACTTTAAAACATGCTAAAGAAGGAACTGAGAGCTCAACCTTCTGGCATGCCCTAGGAGGGAAACAAAATTACACTAGTAATAAAGTTGCTCCTGAAATTTCCAGAGATCCCCACCTGTTCACATTCTCATTCAACAAAGGTAGTTCGTTAATAAATACAACTACTTCAGTCACTGCTGCATGTCTATCTTTTTGTTGAATCAATTGACATTTTAGTAGGATTAAATTGTTTGCAAAGCTAATTCTGTTCTAACTGTTCTTATTATTGTCTTCCTTGTTTCCATGTGGGTTCCACAGGAAAGTTTCAGGTGAGTTAACAGACTATATTTAATTGAAATTTGACTCAGGTATCTGTGCCTCTAATATTTTCTGTATCTTAATGGACAGGTGGAAGAAATTTACAACTTTAGTCAAGATGATCTACTGACAGAGGATATCCTTATACTTGACACACATGCTGAAGTCTTTGTTTGGGTTGGTCAATGTGTAGACTCAAAAGAAAAGCAAAATGCTTTTGAATTTGGCAAGGTATACCTTGATATTTAGTTTACTTATTTGTTATTTATTTATAATATATATATATATTTTTTTCTCTGATTGTAAATTATGTATGCAGAAATACATAGAAATGGCAGCATCTCTGGACGGGTTGTCTCCTAATGTACCATTGTACAAAGTTACTGAAGGAAATGAACCTAGCTTCTTTACAACATACTTTTCATGGGATCTTGCAAAAGCAAATGTATGTTCTGAAATACATTTATATATTTACATACACAGCTAAATATACTAATTTCATGCCATAACTGAAATGTCGCCAAGCACAATTCCTATCCCAACCAAGCAGTTCCTCACTTCCTCTCTTCATTATTTAGAGTATTGTGACCTTAACCATATATGGTGGATAATTGAGGGCTTATGAGTAAATATGATAACAATATATGAGTAAATATGTTACCAATGGACCTTGGATCAGATATATTTAAATATATGATTAAATATATTACCAATGGACCTTTGATCATATATATTTCAATATATGAGTGAATATGTTACCAGTGGACCTTTGATCATATATATTAGATGCTATGTTGGTAAAGTTAGAGCAAGTTTGATGATAGGGATGTCCAGAAGATGAGAAAAATCTGAGAGGTATCCTGGAACTCATGGATGAAGTCATAATGGTGGAAGCTTAGTTAGATGTTAGGAGGTGGAAGCTGGAGTCTTTTGGAGGATATTCACGCAAGTCAGTGCTTTGAACATGTGGAGTGAGTTTCTCGGCATTCATGCATCATGTCTAAGCTTCAAGGAGAGTGTTTATCATATTTTTGTGAAATCGTGCAGCGGCTTCAGCTTTAGGCACCATGTGTAGGCTTGAAGGAGGGAATGGTGTTCATGTTTGTTAATTGTGCAGTAGCTTCAGATTTATGTCTTCCTTTCAATAAAATTAATCTGTTGTCAAAAGATTGTGTAAGCATGATATCTCCAAGGGCAGGATGATATGGAAACACGATCAAACATTTTTTATTACTCTTTTATAAGAATTCAAATTAAATCAATATGGATGCATTACTTTTATTGTATTTATGTGTCCATTGTTGATAGTATGTTTATTAAATTGTAGGTTCAAGGAAACTCATTTCAGAAGAAGGTGTCCATTCTGTTTGTGGTTGGTCATGCTGTGGAGGTAAGCTATCTATGTTATTAAACATGTCATATCTTGATCTATGGTGCTAGTTGTGTCTGAACTGCTTCTAGTAAGTTGTGTCTAGTATATATAATGGATATACGATATCCTATTATTTTCTCCAATGCCTTTAGAATAGGCGGTTACATCTTATAATCTTTAAACAGAATTCAACTACATTAACAGAATAAACCCAGCAAAATTCTATAATCTTTTAGCATTGTCATTTATGATTCCTCTCTAATACACTAACAATGCATTCCTATTGCAGAGTCAGGACAAATCTGATGGAAATCAAGGCCCAAGGCAAAGAGCTGAAGCCTTAACGGCTCTATCATCTGCATTTAATTCTTCCCCTGGAAAATCACCCCCTACGGTAATTAAATTTTATTGTGTCAATACCTTTTAATTCTCGCCGGTTATTTTCTTCACCTGAGGTGTTGCAGACGATGAGAACCTGTAATAGGCACTTTTTGACTATAATGACGATGTAGATTTTGATGGTAATTGAATGAGATTCCGGACTCTCTTCTGGCTCTCCTATGGCGAAAAATAAAATGTTGAGATACTTCATGTGATCCAGATGTTGAATTGAGCAATTTTAATTTTCTGAACATGATTCTTATGTCGTATAAAAGAGATACTAGGGACTCATAGTTAACAAGCCGTGGTTTTATATCAGCTAAAATTGCACTAGCGAGTGTGCATCCTCTAGCCTTCCTGTGCTCCAGTTCTTACATCCCCTCTCATTTCTATAAATGTCATATTATTACATATTGGAGCAGATCCTAGGTTGTAACATAGATCTTAATCAGATTGATCTGTGTGCCTCTTTGTTATTTTTTTTTGTAATATCATAGCACCTTTACTTTTTCTTGTTTATGTTTGCATGAATTGTGAGACACTCATTAAATAGATCGACTCATTGAATTGCCAGGATAAGTCCAATGGGTCGAGCGAAGGAGGACCAAGGCAAAGAGCAGAAGCGTTGGCTGCTTTATCTTCTGCATTTAATTCATCATCTGGAACCAAACCATCTGCTCCCAAGCCGTCTTCAACAAGTCAAGGGTCCCAAAGAGCTGCAGCAGTTGCTGCACTTTCAAATGTTCTTAAAGCTGAAAATACTAGGTTAACCCCTGATGCCTCTCCAGTGAAAAGTCACCCTGCAGAAACTAGCGGTAAACAAAGCAGAATTAATCTTGCATTCTTTCCCTCACTTTATAGAGATCTTAATCCTGCAAGTTTTCTTAGTGTTTTACATGAGCTACATCATGTTTTGATAGAGAATGACAATTTCTGTAACCTTTTTCTTTATTAATGTTTGTTGTCGTATTGATTTATAGCTTTCTTAATTACAGTCTTTCTCTTCTTGCTCCTTTTTTTGGACTGGTGTACGTTATTCTCCTATTCATTATTATTTTTCTTGTCTAAGATCATGATAGGAGTTGTAAATAAAATTCAGTTCTGCAAGGCGTTTGGCATGCTGACTTTGTTTTCATGTCTACTTCTCTGTATATGTTACCTCTTAATCATTGTGTGGTAATTTTTTTTTCGTTTCCTCTCCTAGGGTCATGTGTCGTGTTAAAAGGAACTTGAATGGTCGATAAGATTTTGTTAAACTGTCTTCAGTCTGACAAATGAGTTTGGTATACTTATTTTCATTTAGTTTTACTTATTCTATTGGCAACCAAATCTTTTTTTCTTTGTGTCTGTTGAAACAACAAGCTAAGTACTAAAGAGGGCAGTTGACAAGGAGTCCATTTTAAATACTAAAGAGGGCAGCTCACTGTTTAATGCTAAATCAAACTTAGGGGCTTATACTGCAGCTGCTTGTCAGTAAAGAATAATGAAAGAAAGATTTATAATCCTTAAAATCCTTAGAAGTAGAAAGAGACTCAACTCTACTTACAAGGTATAACTTGTCATTATATGAGATGATTTATAAGGATGATATGATATGCCTTCATATCATATGCTTCAAGAAAGTGCTCTACTCGTATGCTTGTCTCTCTGATAATGTTAGTTTTCCAAAGTTGATAATTCTTTCTTTGTTTGGGAATGTGTGCATATAAGAAGGCTGTGTGTAGCCTTGACTTCACATTGGCCTGTTCTGATGGAAATAGAAGCCAGCAAGGAGGAATTGGTTTACTTTTAGCCTAACGCCAGTCAAACCGTTAAGATCAGACTTGAATTCTATCTGATATGGTGGCACTTAATACCTCATTTTTATCTTCTCTTATTTGGTGCTCTGTGTGATGAACTCCTCTCCATTTGTCTTACATTTCAATTCCCTTTGTTATTAAAGATTCACATTCCTTTTTTTCAAAAAAAAGAAGATTCACATTCCTATCAAGAAGAAACAATATGTTCTTCGATAACTGAACTTACATTCTTGACGATGCTCTTTTTGGGCCTTCCTCGTTGTTCTACTTGATTGCTCAATATATTTATTTTAATCATTTATATTGAATATCTGAAACTTTATAAACTTGATACATTTGAATAATGCAGCTGAAATGAAAAGTGAAAAGGCATATTCTGATACAGATCATGAAGTTCCTGAAGTAACAGATGCTGTTTCACCTTCTGTATCAGAACCAAAGCAAGAGCAGGATGAGAATGAGAATGGGAGTGAAAGCGGTCAAAGTACTGTCAGTTATGACCAACTGAGGGCTAAATCTGACAATCCAGTGACTGGAATTGATTTTAAGAGAAGAGAGGTGGGTCCTTTTTGAATGTTTCTATGCTTTATCATCTGCTTTTAAATGGTAATAACATGCTATGTTCTGCTTTGCAGGCCTACCTCTCTGATGAAGACTTTCAGACCATATTTGAGATGACGAAAGATGCTTTCTATCAACTCCCAAAATGGAAGCAAGACATGCAAAAGAAGAAAACTGATTTGTTCTAGAAACCAAATTCATTAGCACGAGTGCTTTGCCGGTTTTTCTTTTTTTCTTATGTGTCATAACATTCACTTTATTCATTTTTATTCCGTACTTCTGGGTGGGGTAATTGTGGTTTTACTGTCTGTGATGATGGTTAGTTGTCTAGCATTTTGCTCTTGATGAGCAATGTGCTGTGGTTAGTATCAATATTAATTGTGATACTGCCTATAGAGATATCTTTTTGCTCAGGTGCTGCTGCTTTAATTATCACAGATGATCCGAAGGACAGTGCAGGTGAAATTCATTCATTGAATCCATGTGTATTCTGTTTTGCTGTTTGTTTAGTGTTTAGTGTCCAAAAAGGGGTGTATATGTATCGCATTATGTATTTTGTAGTGTGACCAACATAATGAATGAGAAGTTTGTTTGCAATTGGATAGCCGTATACATTATTGCTGCTTTTTTTCAGGGTTGGTCTATTGTTGTGAATTGTGATTCTTCTTGTATATGAAATTTTAACGGAAGTTTGCGGTTAAGTATTACAATGTCAGTGGCGGTGGCATTATTTTACATTAGGCTGGCCTAAATCTCTAGTGCTATTATTCGAGTCGATGCTGATAAGTAAGCTGAAGTGAAGGTGGCTGCTCTAGGGTAGACTATGACCGCCTTCATGATGCCATGTTCCACCGTGAACTCAGCTTCTATCGTAGTCTCCAAAGCTCTCTAGTGCTACTTGAACTTTGATGAATGTAATCTCACATCACTGCCAGCCGGAATAAGAAACTGACGAGTAGATTATCGTTAATGCTAATGCTAATCAACCGTGCACTCCATTCTCACACCTGGAGTGTATATGTACACACTACACAGCATAAGCTCCTAGTCTGTGCCACCATGTTTGCATTCCTTGGCGCAATCTGAATCTTGAAACCTCTGTTTTCTGCTAGGGTGGACTGAATATTCATGACCCTATATAGTACCCAAAGGAGAACAGGTCACTAATTAGAGAGTTGATGGCTTGTGCTGCCACCATGCAATCTCTCAAGAACAACTTGAGAATTAAGCTCCCAAGGAATGCTGCATAGCTTCCAACTCAATGTAAAGGCAGAAAAACAAGCAACAGACTGACCATGATTCTGCCTGAGCACACCACCGGTGCCACCATGATGTCAAGGCAGAAAAGATCTACATTGCGTTTGAGAAAGCCAGCAATGGGAGGCCTCTGGACAATTTGAACCCGACAGTTTATTCGAAGTGCTTGGCAGCTTCTGTCACTGAACTAGTTATTCTGCTGCTACCAAAATATCTTATTCAAACCCATACTAATTTCCTTTGTTTCGTCCCATTCGATAGAGTTGTCAATTTCGTGAGCTGCGCGTCACATTTTCTTCGAAATTGGCCGACTTCTGACAACATCGTAACTTCGTTGGATGAACTTGGAGGTCACATTTTCATCTGCACCTCTACCTTGGGAACTATTATCCATGGTAAACATTTTCTAGGCAAACATGGCGGAAAAACTAACTTCAAGTTAATGCATTTCCTGTGTGAATGTGATACCATGTAATGCTATGCTATTTGACACATTTGTATCAAATCTCTAAATGATTTTTTAGTTTGTATGTATTTTCAACTTGAAAGAACACTACTTGTGCATGTTGACCGTTGACATGTGATTTATAATAAGCTTATTATTTCACTAATACAGGTCAAATGATTCATTTTTATCTCAATAAGTCTTATTCGAACATGCACATCTAGTAACTTTATCCGCTTTAAACATTTGTTCTATTTTATCTTTTCTCTTTTGTCCGAAGAAGTAAATAAGAAATCCTGTGTTAAAGAAACATGAAAAAAACCTATAAAAACTGTGAAAATAGATTTTTTTTTCTAAATGAGTTTCTTGTTGACTGTATCAGTAATCGAAATATTAGAAGTCCACAAAACATTAACACTGAATCAAATAAGTTGTCCAGGACTATCAACCCACGCACTGAGATTAGAACTAATGGCCAGCTCCAGCTATACCTTGCTGGTCAAACAATCTCTCGTAAGGTTATTAAACAAGCACTGCTGAGTCCACACACACTGCTTCAAAAGAGATTTGAATTATGCACCATCGATTCATTTAAAATGAACTTCAATCCCATATATTTTTGTTAAACAAGCCTTGTAACCGACACACCAAAAAGCATCTCAATCATAAATTAACAAACACTTGTCCAAAGTCACCTATACTTTTAAGATGATGATTATGAGTTGTTTGGTCATGATACTATTTGATTATTACATCCTTTGTTGGTTTTATTGATCGATTGCTACTGCTTAACCCACCCCTTTACTCTAATCTTTGCTTTTCTACGTCCCACATAATATGCATTATTAAGAGTAATGTTTTAAAAGGTGCGCCTCAGATACACCTCAAGGCGTAAAAGGCGCGAGGCGGGCATTCTACAGCCTCAGCCTTGCTGCCTAGACGCCCTGTTGCGTAAGGCGAAGAAGGCGGCCAAGGCGCTGCGCAAGGCGTTGAAGGCGAACGTGTAACACCCCGTCCCGAAATTAACATTTTTACCGGGATAAGGCGAGTTACAGAGAATGGTAACCGCATTGTTAATTTTCCCTGAATTAATATCGAGGTATTCGCGGTTCTGGGGGAAAATAGAATTAATGTTCCGAGGAGTAGGTTATGTTATTACGAGTTTCCCGGTATGTCCGGAAGATTTTCCGGAGTTACGAGTTGTTAATTACGAATTTATTCAATTTACGGAAGTAACAAATCTTAAGTTACTTTACCGTAGAAAAAGATAACTTTGCGATAAGTCAGGAATTCGTGGAACTTTTCTTCGGGAAAGATGTAGAGGATGTTAATACGAACGCGTGGGTATGTCCTATGAATTTATCGGAGTTCGTATGCGAAAGTTATGCGGGATAATGTGTTGTTACCGTGCGTTAAAAGTAAATAGAAAAATAACTTTTTACTATTCATAGTAACTATTTATTGGCAAATTGGGACCGTTGGATTCGCGAGATCAGATCCTGGCCGTAGATTTTTGTTTATTTATAGGGTTGACCGGAGGGAGACGGGATTCTCTCGGTTTTCGCTCTCTCTCCTCCTGCTTCTTCTCTCTCCCCTCTGCCTCAGCTCGCCCAGGCGACTCTGCGTCGTCTCCTGCCACTGGACGTCGAGCCACCACCCTCCCCACATCTCCCCTCCTCTATCCATGAACCCCTGTAGCCTCTGCAGGGGAGATCGGTTTCGAAGCGACTGTGTGGGCACAGTGAGCAGCGACGGAACTCAACCCGCTTCACCGTCGACCAGTCGAGTTTTGGCTTTCCACCATAACCGGAGTTCCCTCTCGGTCTCAGGATCCACCTCATTGCCTCAAGTTCGTCAGAGGAGCATTGAGGAAGAAGGTTCGATCGAATGAGGGCTCAGAGCTTCCAAGCGAGTGTTCAAATTCTCTAGTGAGTTTCTGGCCTTGATTATTGTTTGGAAGTTGTTCATTTTGTTGTTGATTTGTTGTTGATCGGAGAGGAGAGGGAAAAAGGGGCAGAATGGAGCCGGAAATCGGCCGGCAGGCAGGTCGGGGAGGTTAGGGTAATTAAAGGGTAAATTCTTGGGTTTTTACCGTGGTAGATCTGATATTTTTACCATTTACCGTGGTTGTAAAAGGACGGAGCTGCCCTTGGCAGTTTAGAGTAATTACAGGGGTGCCATCGTGGTTAAATCCCAGAAATTCCCCTGGTAGTTTGAGTTTATTACTGGACTGCCACTAGAGCTGGAATTCCCAGAATACCCCTGCCATATTTGTATATTTACAGGGCTGCCCTTGGGACAGAAATCCTAGAAATAACCCTGACTGATGTGTATAATTACGAAACTGCCATTAAGGCTAGATTGTCCATATTGCCCTAACAGTTTTGGGCTAATTACAGGAATGCCATTGAGATGGTAATTCCATAAATACCCCTGGTAATTATAGTTATTTTCAGGGATGCCAAGTAGGAGGAAATATCTTAGATGCCGTGGTTTGGTTTATTTACGTGGTTGCCACTAGGTTTTATTATATATTTATGTGTGCATGTTGTTATATCTTTACGATTGCTGTGAAATCCTGTTGTATAATTGTATGGTGGATTGTTTGGGATAGTCCCGACAGATAGATGGACGGTGGATACCTTAGCGGAGAGGTTAAACTCCGGATACGCGTTAGATGTTTGTTATCCATACTAATAAATCGACCGATAATTAGAAAAGCGGGATTCTGCCCGGCTAGGGTGAATCTTACTCAAGAGCTACGTGTGGCTTGATCCCTGAAAAGACAGGGTACGTAGGCAGCCTGACCAGGATTCAGGTGCAGTCACAAATATTATTAGAACCCCTAGGTTCTTTAATTGGCACATTTGAGATTCAAATGTGGGAAACAGGATAATCTCCGGTTGGAGGTTTATTCCGGCACCGTTTGGACGGTTTGAATTGGGTTATGAAGAAAAGGGTTATCCTGGCCCAAGGGGGATTTCGAGTAAATCTCTCTTGTGTTGGGTCCCGCACGTCTTAACCCAGGGTTAGAGAGGTAATCTTGGGTTGGGGTGTGTCAATGGTATCAGAGCATGGGTTCAAATCTCGGACCAAAAGATTGCGAGAATTAAATAAATTCTTTCTTTGAGTTATGTTGTTGGGGGGTTTGGACAGAGGCAGAGGTTTGGGTATTTCTGCCTCGGATCAATTTTGAAGGTAACTACTGTTACCTAGAACTCCTGTGTGTGTGTTCTTGATCACTGTGTAATTACAGTATTGTTGGTGTTGTTGTTTGCTTGTTGTCGGAACTTGGTAGATCGGAGGAAACGGGGAGGTTATGGCAAAATTCCGGCAAGACATCGGAATCCGACGAAGATTCCGGTGATGCAGTTGAACTGGCAGAATGCCGAAGAGGTAGAAACCGAATCCCAATTGAGTCGAAAAGTGTCAGTTGAATCGTAATCGGGATATTTACGGAAAATTGGACGTAAGTAGGAAGTTTCCATTTTAGGAAACTTCCCATTTTAAGGAAGACTTACCAATTTAGGAAACTATCCATTATGGGAAACTTTCCCTTTTTGAAAGGTTTCCATTTATGAGAAGATGTTAAATCGGGTTGAAAAGGTTAAAGGAAATGTAGAATTCAAGTTAAAGGTTTTGTAGATAATTAGTGAAATATGGGAACTATATTATGATGACCACTCTAGTGGTTGGGGGAGATGTTGACTCCTATTAACGGTATTGTCATGTGGATCGTGGAAAAGCAATCGGATAATTTTGTTATCGATGCATCGACTCACATTTAGTAAGAGAAAATACTTACGCTAAGGTGGCGTAAACAGAAACCAAACTTCGAGTCGATAATCGGAAATAAGTGTAAAGTTTGAAAAGTGTTAAAGGAAGTTCGGAAACTGAGTCGGACTTCCGGTAAATTGAGATTAAGAGTCGGTAACCGGGAAAGAAAGTTAAAAAAAAAGGAACTTGGTCAACATGTGGTCAAATAGGAGTTCCTGGTCAAACTAGGAAAAGACCAAGTCAACGATGAAATGACTAATGTATTGGGTTGTTTGTACAGTCTCTGGTTGAACGTGAGACGGGCTCGACTACGCGGTTAGTTCGAGAGTTTCGCTCGAGAAGCTTTCTGGGCGGGAAGAAGGTCGCAATAGTACTGCGAGTGGACAGACTATTTGAATGCATGCCCTAATTATTGAGTTATTTGCAGGGTTTATATGATGGTTTCGAGAATTATATTTTCCTCGGGTTCATGAATGTTTTATGTGGAATTATGCATATAAGACGAGGAATGGTTTTACTTATTGTTTTGGGAAGAGTAATGGAGTAAAGTTTTGTTATGAATTTTTGTTATAAGGGTTGTCAATGAATATGCTAGCTAGAGTAGCGTGAGGGCGCTACTAGAGCTCTTAGCTCCGACCCTGGTCTGAGAGGACAGACACGCCTGAGATGTCAGGTGGATATTATGAGGGTTGTCCATTACCATTTTACCCAGAGCTCTTAGCTCCGACCCTGGTCTGAGAGGACAGACACGCCTGAGATGTCAGGTGGATACTATGAGGGTTGTCCATTACCACTTTACCCAGAGCTCTTAGCTCCGACCCTGGTCTGAGAGGACAGACACGCCTGAGATGTCAGGTGGATATTATGAGGGTTGTCCATTACCACTTTACCCAGAGCTCTTAGCTCCGACCCTGGTCTGAGAGGTCAGACACGCCTGAGAGGTCAGGTGGATATTATAAGGGTTGTCCGTTATTATTTTATCTAGCTAGCATAGCGTGATGGCGCTACTAGAGCTCTTAGCTCCGACCCTAGTCTGAGAAGTCAGACTTATTATTTCTTTGGTGTGCGTGAACTTTTCTAATAAGGATTAAGGTTTGGGGTAAAGTCATGGGGGATTTGACTTAGTTTCGGAATATTTTTTTTCCATGAGGTATGGTAGATGTTGAGCTAATTGGTGTGACAGTAGAAACTGATTATAGAAGCACTATGAGAAGCATACAGGATGTTGGGCCAAAAATTTCCGTCCTTTAGGCAAGACTTTAGCACGCATGAGTTAGTGTGCGAGCTTGTTAGCTCTGGTTATTGGAAAATGCTTTACTGAAGACTCTTTTATAAGAGAGTGGTAGGATGAGGAAAATTCACTATTTCTAAGTATGTGTAGATGACATCCATGTAGGCGCGAAGTCGTATAGCGGATTCATCAGCTCAAGTGAGCAGTTTGAGGTCGCATTGTGGTATGCGAGTTTGTTCGAGCCCTGTGGTTAAAAGTTGGGGTATTAGGAACGCGGGTTAAGGAGTTTTGATTATGGGCGCAGGAGATGATACGTCTGTGGCCTCAAGGCCTAGCGTAGAAAGTTCATATCTCTTTAGTCTCGAAGGGTGCAAGAGATATAAGAGTTTCCTCCACGGTGATGGACCGTAGCATTTTTCCCCTTCCATGTGGAAGACATTGGTGTTAAATGTCAAGTGTGGCAGCCGTATAAGTAGAGCATTCGAGTCGACTTCAAGTTAGTTTGGTTTATGTATGGAAAAGTTACCAGATTGTCGAAATTGCCATTTTGGAAATTAGCTTGTGAAGAGTAAAGAGGCAGGTCTTATGGAGTCGATTACGACGAAAGGAATGAGACTAGGGTATCGTACTCTAGTGTTTTAAGCGAGAGTAGCTATGTTTTCCGTATTGCAAATGCGGGGAGACTCCGAATGCTAAAGGAAATGATACATAGAGCTTGTGACTTTGGTTTTCCTGAAGCTCTGTTCGGTGGAACTTGACGACATTCCTTGACAGTTGGTTTTACCTTTCGCAGAGGAAATTTCGGGGACGAAATTTCTATAAGGGGGGTAGATTGTAACACCCCGTCCCGAAATTAACATTTTTACCGGGATTAGGCGAGTTACAGAGAATGGTAACCGCATTGTTAATTTTCCCTGAATTAATATCGAGGTATTCGCGGTTCTGGGGGAAAATAGAATTAATGTTCCGAGGAGTAGGTTATGTTATTACGAGTTTCCCGGTATGTCCGGAAGATTTTCCGGAGTTACGAGTTGTTAATTACGAATTTATTCAATTGACGGAAGTAACAAATCTTAAGTTACTTTACCGTAGAAAAAGATAACTTTGCGATAAGTCGGGAATTCGTGGAACTTTTCTTCGGGAAAGATGTAGAGGATGTTAATACGAACGCGTGGGTATGTCCTATGAATTTATCGGAGTTCGTATGCGAAAGTTATGCGGGATAATGTGTTGTTACCGTGCGTTAAAAGTAAATAGAAAAATAACTTTTACTATTCATAGTAACTATTTATTGGCAAATTGGGACCGTTGGATTCGCGAGATCAGATCCTGGCCGTAGATTTTTGTTTATTTATAGGGTTGACCGGAGGGAGACGGGATTCTCTCGGTTTTCGCTCTCTCTCCTCCTGCTTCTTCTCTCTCCCCTCTGCCTCAGCTCGCCCAGGCGACTCTGCGTCGTCTCCTGCCACTGGACGTCGAGCCACCACCCTCCCCACATCTCCCCTCCTCTATCCATGAACCCCTGTAGCCTCTGCAGGGGAGATCGGTTTCGAAGCGACTGTGTGGGCACAGTGAGCAGCGACGGAACTCGACCCGCTTCACCGTCGACCAGTCGAGTTTTGGCTTTCCACCATAACCGGAGTTCCCTGTCGGTCTCAGGATCCACCTCATTGCCTCAAGTTCGTCAGAGGAGCATTGAGGAAGAAGGTTCGATCGAATGAGGGCTCAGAGCTTCCAAGCGAGTGTTCAAATTCTCTAGTGAGTTTCTGGCCTTGATTATTGTTTGGAAGTTGTTCATTTTGTTGTTGATTTCTTGTTGATCGGAGAGGAGAGGGAAAAAGGGGCAGAATGGAGCCGGAAATCGGCCGGCAGGCAGGTCGGGGAGGTTAGGGTAATTAAAGGGTAAATTCTTGGGTTTTTACCGTGGTAGATCTGATATTTTTACCATTTACCGTGGTTGTAAAAGGACGGAGCTGCCCTTGGCAGTTTAGAGTAATTACAGGGGTGCCATCGTGGTTAAATCCCAGAAATTCCCCTAGTAGTTTGAGTTTATTACTGGACTGCCACTAGAGCTGGAATTCCCAGAATACCCCTGCCATATTTGTATATTTACAGGGCTGCCCTTGGGACAGAAATCCTAGAAATAACCCTGACTGATGTGTATAATTACGAAACTGCCATTAAGGCTAGATTGTCCATATTGCCCTAACAGTTTTGGGCTAATTACAGGAATGCCATTGAGATGGTAATTCCATAAATACCCCTGGTAATTATAGTTATTTTCAGGGATGCCAAGTAGGAGGAAATATCTTAGATGCCGTGGTTTGGTTTATTTACGTGGTTGCCACTAGGTTTTATTATATATTTATGTGTGCATGTTGTTATATCTTTACGATTGCTGTGAAATCCTGTTGTATAATTGTATGGTGGATTGTTTGGGATAGTCCCGACAGATAGATGGACGGTGGATACCTTAGCGGAGAGGTTAAACTCCGGATACGCGTTAGATGTTTGTTATCCATACTAATAAATCGACCGATAATTAGAAAAGCGGGATTCTGCCCGGCTAGGGTGAATCTTACTCAAGAGCTACGTGTGGCTTGATCCCTGAAAAGACAGGGTACGTAGGCAGCCTGACCAGGATTCAGGTGCAGTCACAAATATTATTAGAACCCCTAGGTTCTTTAATTGGCACATTTGAGATTCAAATGTGGGAAACAGGATAATCTCCGGTTGGAGGTTTATTCCGGCACCGTTTGGACGGTTTGAATTGGGTTATGAAGAAAAGGGTTATCCTGGCCCAAGGGGGATTTCGAGTAAATCTCTCTTGTGTTGGGTCCCGCACGTCTTAACCCAGGGTTAGAGAGGTAATCTTGGGTTGGGGTGTGTCAGAACGCGTCTTTGTTTTTTTAATAGGCATCAAAACGATGTCGTTTTGATAAAAAAAAGATTGAGGTTATATTGAATTGATTCACTCTTCACTCTAGCTCAAACCCTTAACCAAATAGCTCTGCCTCCTCATCGAATGATTAGCTCTGCCTCCTCCCTCGTCTAATGGATGGCCTTGCCTGAATCTCCTCTCCCTCAATCTCCTCATTTATTCATCACCCATTCATCTCTGATTCTGCACCTCTAAAGACTCACCCCGTGTCAAGACCCATCCTGGATTAACCCCTTTAACTCGGAGTAAATCTTACGGGGTCCACCTCAAGAGAAAATTACTACAAAAATTTCGGTATAACCTCCCCATAATATGGACAACTCTTAACCTACAACAACCCAAAAATGAACACTTCTAATAATTCAACAACCACCCACAAACTCCTAGAGCCATCCTGCTCCTAATGGACAACATTCGTCGCAAGCAACCATAAAACTTATGATCAATCTATAATACAAATAACATCCTGTCATAAGAAATTAGGAGTGATATTTCTCAATTACTAAGTTGGGATTAAACACACAACTGCAATATTACAAATTCCCACATACAGTTGTCAGAGCTCTAAAAACGATAGAAGGAAGAAAGAAAATTTACACAAGCAGGTATACCTGACCTACTATAGAAAAATGGGAAGGTGATAACTATGTCTTGCCTCCTAGCTATGGTCGAACCGATCACTGTAATCTGGGCATTTTAACGAAGAGCCTAGGAGAGAAACATTTAAAACGTTAGCGTGAGTGGACAAAATAATATTTAAGTGTAAAAAAATAACTTTAGTAACGTTCTCCCTTTTTATCGTCTGAAAAAATCAAACAAGCATGCCTCGTTAGAGATACACTCCCAAATAATCATTAAAAATCACATTAAGTGATGCCAATTATATCATTGGCTTAGAAAATCAATACTTAAAGAAAATAGGGGAAGAGGGTTTAGGGTTTAGATCAATACTTAAAGACCATAACTTCCTCGGGTTCCCAAGTCACTTCCTCTACCTCATGACTCCTCCAAAGCACCTTTACCAGAGGAATAATTTTGTTCCCGAGCACCTGCTCCTTCCAATCAAGGTTCTGTACTGACAACTCTTCATAAGTCAAATCATTTTTCAAACTGACTGGCTACCCTTGCAACACATGAGATGGATCAGGAATGTACTTGTGAAGCATGGACATATAGAAGACATTATGTATCTTCGCCAAATCTGAGGGTAGATCCAACCGGTAAACGATTGAGCCAACCGCTCAATAATCTCATATGGGTCGATGTACCTCGGGCTAAGCTTTCCCCGCTTACTAAAATGTACTACACTCTTCCAAAGGGATAGTTTAGGGAACACCCAATCGCCTACTTGAAACTCAAGATCTGTTCTTCGATTTTCCGCATAGCTCTTTTGCCTACTTTGAGCAGTCTTGAGCTTATCCCTAACAACATTGATCTTCTCATTTGTCTCATGAACCAGATCTGGACTACACAACTCTTTTTCACCTACTGCATTCCAACATAAAAGCATACGACATTGTCGCCCGTAAAGTGCCTCAAAAAGAGACATACCAATGCTAGAATTATAGCTATTATTGTAACCAAACTCCATCAATACCAAGTTCTTGTTCTAACTTCCTGTAAACTGTATAGCACATGACCTCAACATATCTTCCAAGGTCAAAATAGTCCTCTCAGACTGCCCGTCAATTTGAGGATGAAAGGTTGTGCTGAATTGCAATATAGTGTCCAATGCTGCCTGTAAAGCTCTCCAAAATCTGGAGGCGAATCTAAGATCCCGATCAGATACTAGTCTCAGGCACCCCATGAAGTCTTGCAATCTCATTCACATACAATTCTGCTAATCTTTTCAAGGCATACTTCTTGTTCACTGGCAGAAAGTGTGCAAATTTGATTAATCGATCAACTATCACCCAAATACCATTATACCCATCACAGGTACCTGATAAGCTGAAAATAAAGTACATGTCAATGTCATTCCACTTTCACACAAGAATAGGCAAAGCTTGAAGCAGGTCTGCAGGCTTCTGCCTCTCAATCTTAACTTGCTGGAAAATCAAGCATCTACTCATAAAAGCCGTAATTTCTCTCTTCATGTTCAGCCACCAATAATGATCCTTTAAGGTCCTATACATTTTTGTGCTACCAGGATGTGCTGCATAAGCCGAACTATGAGCTTCCTCCATAATCTCTTGCTTAAGTTCTACATTCCTCTTTGGAACAGTCTATTCTTAAGCATCAGTGTCCCATCCTTCCTGACTAAGAAATCGACTGTTGTCCCATCAAGTGTCCGCTCAATCAACCGCACTATGGATTGATCATTATATTGTGCCTCCCACACTTTATCAATCAAAATAGGCTGCACTTGAAAACTAGCTACCAAGGCCTTAACTTCAACTTCTCATAGCTCAACACCAGTAGCCCGCAACTCATGGAGTAACGGAACCCAACCGCTCTCAAATGAGTCAAAGAGACGGAAGGGTTACGGCTAAGTGCATCAGCCACCACATTGACCCTTTTCTAGATAATACTCAATAGTAATATCATAATCCACAAGTAGCTCCATCCACCTTCTGTACCTCAGATTTAAATCTCTATGACTAAACACATAAAGAAGACTCTTGTGATCAGTGAAAATCTGACACTTAGCTTCGTAAAGATAGTGTCTCCATAACTTAAGGGAGAACACTATCGCTGCAAGATCTAGGTCATGGGTGGGATAATTTCCTTCATGTGACTTCAATTGCCTAAAAGCATAAGCAATAACTCTCCCATGCTGCATCAACACACCACCTAACCCTTGCCTAGAAGCATTGTTGAGACCACAAATTCTCCACTATCGTCGGGTAGTGCCAAAACTAAAGCACTAACCAAATGACTCTTTAGTTCTTGGAAACTCTGCTCACAATTTTTACACCATTCAAACTTCACAGCATTCCTCATCAATCTAATAAGAGGAGCCGTAATCTTGGAAAAACCTTCCACAAAATGGCGATAGTAACCCGCTAGACCCAAGAAACTTCGAATCTCTTTTACACTAGTGGTTTTTTCCAACTCATCATCACTTCTATATTTTGGAGATCCACTCTAACTCCTTCGTCCGACACTATGTGGCCCAAAAATCCCACTTTATATAGCCAAAACTCACACTTACTGAGCTTTGTGCTGAGCCTCTCTTAAAATCCGTAAAACCAACCTCAAATGTTTTGCATGCTCCTTCAAATTCTTGGAGTAAACTAGAATGTCATCTATGAACACGATCACAAACCGGTCAAGATATACACCAAACACCCTATTCATGAGATCAATGAAAGCAGCGGATGCATTTGCAGGCCCAAGGGCCATCAGCACAAACTCATAATGGCCATAACGTGACTAAAAATCTGTCTTGGCTATGTCATCCTCCCAAATCTGCAACTGATGATATCCCGATCTCAAGTCAATCTTTGAAAAGACTGTTGCCCCTTTCAATTGAATGAATTGATCAAACAAGTCATCAATTCGAGGCAAGAGATATTTGTTCTTCACCGTAACTTGATTTAACTTCCTGTAATCCATACAGTCTCATTGCACCTTCCTTTTTCTTAACAAACAACACTGGAGCACCCAGAGAGATGTGTCGGGTCGAATAAATCCCTTATCTAGCAACTCTTGTAATTGAGTTCTCAACTCTTTCAATTTAGCAAAGGCCATTTTATATGGAGCTTGAGAAATAGGTGTGGTTCCAGGGAGTAAATCGATCATAAAATCAATCTCCCTCTCAGGTGGCAAACTAGACAACTCCTGTGGAAACATTTTAGGGAATTCCTTCACTATAGGAATATCATCCAAACACACTTCTCTCATACAAGTATCCACCACATGCACTAGTTAGGCTTGGCAGCCTTTATTCAACAACTTCCTAGCAGCCACAGCTGAAATTAAATACTCACAGGGAACATCCATTTCTCCCTAAAATGTAACCTCTGACATTCTAGGACTTTGAGAAACCACCTCCTTCTAAAAGCAATCAACCATAGCTCTATGTGCTTCCAAGAAGTCCATCCTAATATTACATCAAATTCTATCATGTCTAAGGGAATTAAATATGCTTCGAACCCATGGCCACCCACTATCACCTTACAACCACTAAACACCCAATTTATCTTCATCCTATCCCCGGATGGCAAGGATACATGCCACTCACCTAGGAGTGGTGAGGATGACGCATTGGCAAAGAGTGAAAATCTACTTGACATAAAAAAATGTGTCACTCCAGGATCAATTAATGTAAGAGCAGGCTGACCAAAAATTAACAGTGTACCAATGATGATCTCAGGAGAAGTACGACCCTCTTGTAGAGTCATGACATGAACCTAGCATGAGTAGTGGTAGGGTGTCCTCTGCATTTCTGAGCGTTGCCCCTGAATGGACTCACAATACGAGTACCACTACCAGAAGCTCTAGCTAAAGACCGGTCCATGACTTGGCTATGAGCAAATGTAGCTCCTTGAGTAAGAAGAGGACAATCCCTCTTGAAATGATCCTGCTGGCCACAATGAAAACATTCTCCTGGCTGATACTGACCCTATCCAACCTGAAATGACTGACCACTAGATGTCTTACTCTGGCTATTAGAACCCCTTCTAAACTAACTAGAATGGCGTCCACTAAACTGGCTCCGAGTGTTCTTCCTACCAAACCTCTTAAACTTGGTTCTAGATCCTGATCTGATACTCGAGCTGCTACCATATCCACTACCAGCAGATGACCCAGAGCCCAAAGTGTAACTCGTTCCCCTGGCAGACACATGACCAGTACCACCAAAACCAACTAGGAGACCGGCTGCCATCACCTGAGCCTCAACATTAATGACAAACATCGTGGCCTGCTGAAATAACTAATAAGGCACTACTGTCATCTGGCTCGCATAAATACCTCCAAGAACCTTGATAAAGTAATAAATCTTCTCCTCCTCGGTCCTTATCAAGTCAGACACATAAAAAGCCACCCTCAAAAGGCGTCACAGTCATATAATCGTCCTTTTTCAAATTCAGGAACTCCACCATCATGCGGTTAATATGGGCTGGGCTGATGTAACTCTCCTTAAATTGAGCTGTAAACTGATCTCAGGTCATACCTTGAACTGCATTGCCTAAGACTCTGCCCAAATCCAATCACCAATGCCAAGCTTCTCTTTCTAAAAACTGAACAGTTATAATCACCTTCTTCTCCTTCGGGCACTCCGCCTGCACAAACATCTTCTCCATGCCCTCCAACCAATTAAAGGCATCTATCGGCTCATTGGCATGGGAAAAAGTTTTGGCTCAATTACTACGAGCCTTCTCATAATTGATCTCTGAGTAGAAAGTGATGAGTCGTCTGAAAAACTACTCTAAGGGTCTATCGATAAGTGCCCCCTCATTCTCTCCTATTGGATTATTAGGAGGGTTAGGAGGATTCTCCTTACGAGCTCGGCTGCGTCCACGGCTTATAGTTACCTGAGGATAAAACAATTAGCACAATTCCTAAAAACATTACTAGATAAACTATTACCAATACTCAAGGAATACCAAGCATCCGATGCAAAAAATGCTAATGATCCGGCGCGGTCGGATCATCACTCTATAGACACTAGATACTCTTAAGCATATGCAGCAGTTTAAAGGATTCGAATAACATAATGCTCTGATACCAACTGTCAAGACCCACTCTTCGTTAACCCTTTTAACCCAGAGTAAATCTTGCAGGGTCCACCTAAAGGAAAAGTTACTTCGAAAATTTCGGCATAACCTCCCCATAAAATGGACAACTCTTAACCTACAACAACCCAAAAATGAACATTTCTAATAATTCAACAACCACCCACAAACTCTTGGAGCCGTCCTGCTCCTAATTGACAACATCCACCGCAAGCAACCGTAAAACTTATGATCAATCTATAAGTTGGGATTAAGCACACAACCACAATATTACAAATTCCTCCATATAGTTGTCAGAGCTCTAAAAACGATAGAAGGAAGCGAGAAAATTTACAACAGTAGGTATACAAGAATCTACTATAGAAAAATGGGAAGGTGGTAACTATGCCTTGTCTCCTAGCAATGGTCGAGCCGATCATTGTAATCTGAGCATTTTTAAATGAAGAGCATAGGGGAGAAACATTTAAAACGCTATCGTGAGTGGACAAACTAATATTTAAGTGTAAAAAATAACTTTAGTAATGTTCTCCCTTTTTATCGTTCGAAAAAATCATACAAGCATGCCTCGTTAAGGATACACTCCCAATAATCATTAAAAAATCACAATAAGTGACGCCAATTATCTCATTGGCTTAGAAAATTAATACTTACAGAAAATATGGGAAGAGGTTTTACCACGATAGAGAGTCTCAAGACTAGGGTCGGAACCTTTAAGGCTACTAAGTAATATGACGACCCTTCATGACAGAGAGATCCTACCATGACGATGAGCCTCTCAGGCTAGAGTCAGAACCCTCTAGGGCTACTATTGTGACTAGCTAGCATATATATATATGACAACCCTCATGGTAAAGGAAATCAAAACAAATACGAAAAGTCATAAATGACTCTTCCCCCAAAAAAATCAAATATGCATCTCATGCATAAGGAACGGTCCCCTGACAGCCCTCAAAACAATGGCCATGATCAAAGCAAATCATTAACACAAATGTTCTTGTCGACAAAACAAAGGAGCTTACGGAAGGAGAGCAAACCACCTTCCCGACCCCACCGGCTCAATAAACAGTTAAAATCAGTTTATGTACAGATTTTTCATAAATGTTGAAGCACGCATGGCTTTAAAAAAAGTTCACCCACCGTACTGCTAGGTCTGACGGTGATCCCTATACCTCTCAGCGAAAGTCTTCTCGCGCCATGTTTTAAGGAGATATATACATAAATACCTGAGTTTCCAACTCTAAAAATTATAAGTAAATAAATAGACCGAAACCAAGGAAAGCGTACTACATGCCCAATTAAGCCCAACCTCATCAAGTTCACTCATGGCCCTTCAATTTTAGCGTAGCAAATCCCACAACCACTTTCTAACACGTTTCTGAAACCCAAATCGAAGTCTAATTAATTAATTAATTTGCCTCCGCACAAGAAATAACTCACGAAAAATCCCAAAACTCCTCCGAAAAATATAAATTTCACTTCAAAAGACCCCTTTTATTTTATAAGATTTAATGGACAAGAAAAACTGCCCAAAAGGTGGAAGCTCCGCCGCCTGCAGGAAAATCCGGCCAAGCTCCGGCCACCACCAATCGACTCTAAATTTTCAAAGTTTGATCCTCTCATCATTCCGAACAACTATCTAGTTCAACTCGAAGGACAATTCCTAGCCTAACTAGGTCAATCAAACTTTACCAAAAACACTAAACTCATCCATAAAGACCTCAATTTTATCTTCAATAAAATCAGAGAAAATAGACATCATGCATCTTTGGAACATACCTGGTGCATTGCTCAAACCATAGATATGTGCCTAGAGGCAAAAGTGCCAAAGGGGCATGTAAATATGGTCTCCTATTGATCTTCTTGGGCTATGCAAATCTGATTGTAGCCACTTTATCCATCTAAGAAACAATAGAACTTGTGACTAGCTAACCTGTCAAGCATTTGATCAATAAATGTCAGGGGAAAATGGTCCTTCCTTATTGTGGCATTTAGTTTCCTATAGTCTATGCAAACTCGATGACCGGTTACAAGTTTTTGGGGCATAAGCTCATTTTTAGCATTCTTCACAACGGTCACTCCGGATTTATTTGGTACAACTTGAACGGGAGATACCCACTTGCTATTAAATATGGGGTAGATGACTCCACAATCAAGCCATTTGATGATGTAGTATTGCAATACCTTCATCATTAGTTGGTGCAAACGTCTTTGAGATTCTCGGGTGGGTTTTGCTTCATCTTCTAGTAGAATTCAGTGGACACATGTGGTAGGGCTGATTCCCTTGATGTCGGCTATTGTCCAACCAATGGAAGTCTTGTACTTCTTCAAAACTTTCACCAATTTTTCTTCTTGATCCTCCATCAATTTTGATGAAATAATTGCTGGCATTGTCTCATTCTCATCCAAGTACACATACTTCAAATGATCAGGTAACAGTTTCAACTCTAGCTTGGGTGGTTGCTGAACAGATGGTAACAACTTGTTAGTGAAATTGGGAAGTGATAAGAGGAGGTCAGATCTGAATGGTGAGCCTTCTAGAGTTCCAATTGTTTCTAGCACAGTGTCATCCCATATTTCCTCCATTTCATTCTTTGATGCATTGGTACCATTAGTGTTGTATCCTATTTCTTGAGAAATTATGTACTCCATTTGTCTTCAATCATTGATTGTAGGAAATTCTGCGCAAGAGAATCAACAATATCAATAGAATAACATGGTTTAAGCTCAGATAAAGGGTACCTCATGAAATCAAAAATATTGAAACCAAATATTTCTCCATCAAACTTCATTGTTAATGTGCCGGCATGCATATTAATCTTTGTTCTTTCTGTTCTCATGAAGGGAAACCCTAAAAGTATATGATTTGAATTTGAGGGTGAGTCCTCCATATCAATGATGTAAAAATCTGCAGGAAAAATCAAGTGATTAACTCGCATAAGAACATCTTCAACATATCCCTTAGGGTATGTGTTAGATCTATCAGCCAATTGAATAATCATATGCACCTTCTTAAAAACCACCAAGATGGCTTCGTCATATTCTTCTTTTTTGATTTTTGGAACCTACTTGGAAATGGCACATGAGCATAGGGAGAATTAAGTAACAACTGAACTTTGAAAATTAGGAACATTACCTTTATGAAGTTCAGTTGGCTCGGGTAATTTTACTTCAATCTTGGAAGTAGCTAGATTTGCTTCCAAGTCATTCTTTGTGATTACAACTTCAACTTCCAATTCTTGAGCTGTCTTCTTTTGAACTTTCTTTGTGACTTCATTCAACACACGACCACTCCTTGTCACTACCTTGGCAGCCTCATGATTTGAGTTTGAATTTGGAATGGTGTTTGGTGGTAGCTTTTCACATTCAGTTATCTTGCCCATGAAATCCACTATCTTCCCCACTTGATTCTTGAGTTCGGCTATATCCTTTGTATTACTTTGTTGACCCTGCACAAGTGCTTCAAGCATCTTATCATAGAAAAGGTAAGTAGCATTATTAGAAACAAAAGGATTAGCATTAGAATTAAAATTTTGAGGAACATGGGGCTTCGAATAGAAGCTTTGTGGACGCTAAAATGGGCCACCCGAAGATTGGGGCGGGTTCAGAATATTATCTGTGTCGCTACATCGAAAATTTGGATGATCCCTTAGTCCGGAATTGTAGGTGTTGCAGTAGGGGTTGTACCTTTGTTGTCCAATTGCATTAAGAGTTTCCCAACCTCCATTTTCCACCAATTTAGAGCATTGATTAGTATGATGCCCTTGATTTGAGCACATGCCACAAGCCTTCACTTCTTGAGTTTGTCCTAGCCCAAGGTGGGATAGTAACACATCAATCTTTCTCTCAAGTGTAGTACTTGTCTTCACTTCATTAACCTTTCGAGAAGAGGCCAACGATCCAGCATATTGTTGATCATTTAGGACACGATTGTCTTGCCATGTCCATGCTTCTTAGGGCATTTTATCAAGAAATGACCCTCTAGATGAGGCATCCAATAGTCAGTTCTCCAAAGATGAAAGTACTTCATAAAAGTATTGAAGAAGGTTATTCTCCTTAAAACCATGTGAGAGGCAAGGTTCTATAAGGATCTTGAATTTTTCATAATATGAGCAAAATGTCTCATATTGGCCTTGTTGAATTCCAGTGATGTGCTTCCTCATTACAGTGATCTTTGATGCAGGGAAATACTTGGTCAGAAATTCGCTAATCATCTTTTCCCATGAATCAATGTGTCTAGCAGGTAGATCAAAAAGCCATTATTTGGCCCGATCCTCCAATGAGAACGGAAATGTCTTCAACTTCAGAATATTAATGTCCATATTCTTTGGACACATGCTCACACATACAAACTAAAAAGCCTTGATATGCTTGTTGGGGTCTTCATTACTAAGCCCATGGAACTTGGGTATTTGGTGCAAAATGTCAGGACCCACCCCGAGTTAACCCCTTTTAACCCGGAGTAAGTCCTGCGGGGACCACCTCCCAAAGAAGATTTTGCCGAAAAATCGACATAGTCTCCCTTGAAAAGTGGACAACCCTTAACCTGCAATAACCCACAATACACTTCTAAAACCAATATCCAACCGAAACTCCTGGAGCCATCCTGCTCCCAAAAAACCAACAACTCCACACGATACACATCTAATAAAAACCAACAATTAATTCAACATCCCAAATGTAAATGGTACAGAACATTCCAAGTCTCTAAGAGTTCTCCAACAAATAAACTACCCGATGTGTATCAGAGCGTCTAGGATAAAAGTAGGAACATAGATATATAATACAAGTAGGTCAACCCGGAACCTACAGATAGTGCGGAATGTGGCAGTAACTATGCTGAGCCTCCAAGTAGTCTAGGTGGGTCGAGCACTGCAATCTGGGCATTTTAAAACAAAGGGCCCAGGGGAGAAACATTGAAAAACGTCAGGGTGAGTGGACAAAAATAAAATATCGAAACTTTAATTCCTTTAATGTCCTCCCTCTACTTTTTCTAAGGAAAACCGCATGCAGGTAAACGTAAACAATGCATTGGCTCAAATCATAAACAATTATGTGGGGTGTTAACCTCATCCACGAGAAAACCCGACCTGCTCTATTCGGGAGGGTCTAATGACCAGCTACCACCGAAGAGGGTCCCCGACCTGCTCTATCCGAGAGGGTCTATTGACCAGCTCAACCGGAGAAGGTCCCTGACCTGCTCTACCCAGAAGATGGTACCCGCTCTAACTGGAGAGGGTCCATGCTAGCAAACAATCCTTATATCCTTTTCCCTTTTCCCTTTTCCAAAATCCCTTGAAAACCTGTAAAACCTGTAATACCTCGTAAAACCTCGTGGAAACAATAAATCGAAAACCCCATTTAAAATCCGTGAGCCACATTTCTCCTTTAAAAACATCCCCCTCCATATTCCCAAAACGGTGATAAACAATAAAACATACCCCGGGAAAAATCCTTTAAAATCACGGGATGGGTATGAACCTCTTTCCCGGTTTGTTTACCTTTAAAATCCTTAAATCCCTTTTTTCCCAAATCACCGTAAAACATACAAATAGAGGAAATTATATAAATGCAGGAGAAACCAATCAAGTATAAAGCATGCAATTTAATTTAAAACAAAGTCCACTCACAGATGCCGCTAGGTCTGCCGGCTACCAGATGGCTGCTCAGCTCGAGCTCCCCCACGTCCTGTCCAAAACACACAACAAGTCTTAAACCCATAAACAAAGTGAGGGTAACCATAACGCTCTACCCTTGGCGTTCAACCTTAACCATCTAACAAAGTGTGGGGTGTCGGCCTCTAATACACCAAATAGCGTACAAACTCTTAATTACGCTCTCACGCCTAGCCGGTTCTCCCTAAACGACCGGTTAACCTTTAATTACACAATCAAAACCCCAAAGCTCCCAAATATACTAAACACCTCAAATAAAACCCTAAAAATTAGCAACTGCCCCTACTGGACTTCCCTTAATTTTTACAATTTAAATGGGCAAGAAAACTGCCCAAAAAGTGGCGGTTCCGCCGCCAGCTCCGCCGCCACCGGCGGCCGCCGGCAGAAATTCCGGCCAGAATTCCGGCGACCTCAGATCGCCACCAAATTTTACCGGTAGCTTCGTCTCGTCAATTGGGACAACTTTCTAGTTCAACTCGAAGGCCAATTCGGCCTCTAACTAGGTCAATCGACAAGAAATACACAACCCGAATCCAAAAGTCAACCCAAACTTCAAATCCTTAATTCTTCCTACACACTTCAAATCTAGCTACCAATTTCTAGGGGCTTAATGTACACCTCAAACCCATCAAAACCATATAAAGAACTCACCGGGAGGTGGCCGGAGGAGGGAGAAATCCGGTGTCAATGAACAGTGCACAGGTCCCCCCTTCTCGCCGTGATTTCTCTCAAACGGCGGCGACTCAGCTCCGATGGCCACCACCAACTTGAAGGTGGCGCTGCAGGCTTCAATTTGGTACCTAGCACGCGCCCTAACTCCGCCGGACGGAGGAGAAATCCGGTGATGAAATCCGGCGAAAAAATCGGGTTTCGGAGGGATTTTTCGAGGTGAACAGTAACTTTTCCAATTTTTACCTTTTCACCGAATTACCCCAGTAACTCACTATATATAGGCTTTTCACCCAAATAGTAACTTTTGTTTTTTGACCATAACTTCTTCATACGATCTCCGATTTAAGCGTGCTACGTGTCCACGGACTCGTAACGACGCCCTCTACAACTTTCATGAAGAAAGTTTCCCCAAATTCCTGACCAAACAAAAAGTCAACTTTTTGACCTTTCACGGTAAAACGGTTACTACGATACGGTTAAAGATCAAAGTAACTTGGGTAGTAACCGACCGTAAATGGATTCTAGAACCGGGATGTGACACAAAAGCCCACTTTTCAATTTAAATTCTCCTTTATTTTCAGCTGGTTCAGGATAAGTAATACACGAAGGTGAGTTACCTCCCGCTCCTGATACTACTACCGCAGACATTTGTCTAATGGTTTGTACTATTTGTGTCTTAATCACTTGCGGATCTTCTTCTTCACTCATAGATTCTCTGTCACTAAACTCAAGTTGCCTGAATGTATTTGGAGTGTGGATAGGAACTTCTAGAAATTGGGCAGGTTCTCCATCCCTATTGAGTCGATCCAATCGTTCCTTTAGCTGAGATAAGAATTCTTCAGTTGGTACCGGAAGGTGGTTCCCTCTATTGGTCATTCATAACCCTACAAAACAAAAGAAAAACGTAAGAATTTAATAAAACAAAAAAATGAAAAAAAATATATAAATAGATAAACTAAGGAAAAATCAAACAAAGGCCTGGACACTTGTTAGTTTCTTTGAATTAGAGGTTGTAGGTTTTATTCACTTTCAAACCCAAATCTTAAATGGTAAGCCAATAGGTATGATCGTTTTGACACAAATATTTTCGTTGCTTCAGAAGGCTTGGATGACCAAGTCAAGATGAAGCTGGTAGGACTCATTTTACTAGACTATGGAGGTCAAAACCCCAATCATGTTTACACACAGTCTATAGTCCTTTGAGAACCAACTTTGGTCCCAATCATTTAACTCGGCCTAAACACCACCCAATATGCCCCTTACTCAGCTAGGAAATACTTGTATGTTCAATGGTCTTACTAAAGTTAATATAGGCCCACCTTCAACTTCAAGAGACCTTTAATAAGGTATTAATGAAGGGTTAAGGGGACCTTATTAACTAAAGTATCTTTTATGGTTTACAAAATAAGATAAGTACCTGAAAATTAATAAAACAAACAATAATTAGTAAAAATCAGTAAAAATAATTACAAAAATAATGAACCAAAAACGCATAGAGACTTATTTAAGTCCCCGACAACGGAGCTAAAAATTGACGTGCTCGTTACCGGGCGCGTTATAATTTAAGAACCTTTTTGTGTCAATTATAACATTGATAAATAGGATTTGATCAACCTGGAGAATTAAAGGGCGCTCTTGCATTCATGGTTACGCTAAAAATTAGAAGAATGATATAAACAAATATTTATTTACAAAACAATTATTTGTAAGGTACAAATACAAATATTTACAAAAATTTATTTACAAATTTACATATGGTACAAGGTTATAAGGGGGCTGGTTTGGTTTCTAACATCTTAAAAACAGAAAATAAAAAAAACTAAACAAATATATACAAGTGATCGGTTCATTCAACACATCAATTAGAGAGAAACTCAAATTTTGACAACACATCAAAGATCATGTTTCAACCTTAACAATCTGATAACATGCTAATTCAAAGAACTAAAAACAATCTCAAGAATAAAAGCCTATGAGGTCATGCACCTTATTGTTCCACTTACTTTATTCCTAGCACAGAACATCTAGAACTATGACATTTTACATGTCGATGCTATTAATACTAAAAGTATCTGTCTTCAAACATGCAAATCATTAAGCTTTATGGAACGAGATTTAATACAACTTAATATCATGAACGTGATAAGAGCATAAAATGTTACGTTTTTAATGTATTTTTATCCTTATTTATACTTTGTTTAACTCTTAATTTGGTAGATTTGAGTCGTTAGATAGAGTCATGATTGTTTGGTGGAAAACAAGTGAAAACGTGCTTAAATAGAAGAAAATGTGGAGTTTTAGCAGAATCCTAATCAAATTAGGAATCCTAATCACACTAGGAATATAAAGTCAATTTCGGCGTTTTTAAAACAACGAAGATCTTCAGAAGTTCCTTTTTCAATGGGAATCCTTATTCAACTAGGAAACCAAGTTGAGTTAGGGATCCTCATTGAAAAAGGAATTCTTATTTAACAAGAAAACTAAGTTGAACTAGGAATCCTTATTGAATTAGGATTGCTAAGCTCTATATATACTCTTGTTGCTGACTAACAATTATTAATTTTCTCTCATTTGCAGAAATATTCTTAACATGCGGAAAGAAAAGAAGTGCATATTTATAGAGGAAGAAAACGGTGGGAAACACAAACCAAAAAGGAGAAGGATTCCTAAAGCATCAAGGAAAGAAAAGCAGCCGAATCAAATTCCTAAAGCATCAAGGAAAGAAGCATTATAAATACAATATTTTGTCTATGAAATTTGTATGGATTTATGGATGTATATCTAGTTTTATGAATTATTCTTTGGATTTCGGAAATTTTATTATGTGTTTTGGTTTTCTCTTGGTTTAATTTTTGATCTATGCACGTAATGAGTTGAATTAGGTTTTTAGGGCAGTAGTTAATCGCTTGAATTCTTAATTTAATTTGGTTTATTTTCTGAATTTGTATGCACAAAAATCATATGCACGAGGGCAGTCTTGGCCATGGTTGTTCCTTGTGTGTTGATTTCATATGCTGATTGAACATAAGTTGAATCATACGCCAAGTTGATTTAATTTGTGTTTATTCTAAGAGCTAGAATAATTCTGAAAATTTACATGTTGATGTGAGATGAGGTGACGTCATACTTGCTAACATGTTTCCAATTCGACTTACTGTGCTTATGTGCTTTTTGCGTTTAATTTCTACGCGAAGTGTCTTTGAGCCAATTAGTACCATGTTTAGGATTATACGCGAAGTTAATTCTAAATACTTGTGAAGTCTTGAATGATTAGAATAACCGCGAAGACTCTAATTAAATTGGAACTAAATATGATTTTGAAATCGGTTTTTAACCTGCTGCCCTATTCCTTTATTTGAGTTTGTTACATGTTTAGGGAGTTTTGTGTTATGTGTTTTGTGTGGAGTGGTTGATCAACTGTATATAATTAGTTTTAAGGTTTCTGTTAAGTATTAGTTTTTTTAGATGATAAACTCTTACATCCCCCCTGTGTTTACTTAATTCTGTTAACATTTTCTGTTTTCGATTACCCCTTCAATATTCCCGGACTGGAATTTAATCTTCGAATTGATGTGCGATGCAAACGATTATACCGTTGGAGCCGTGCTTGGACAAAGAAAGGATAAGAAGCCTTGTGCCATTTACTATGCCTCTCAGACTCTAAATGACGCTCAGCTGAATTATTCCACAACCGAAAAAGAACTCTTAGCTGTGATTTTTGCTTTAGAAAAATTTCGTTCATATCTTTTGCAATCTAAAGTAATAATTTATTCTGATCATCCAGCTTTGAGATATTTGATGACCAAGAAAGATGCTAAGCCGAGATTGATTCAATAGATTCTCTTACTTCAAGAGTTTGACGTCGAGATCAAGGACAAGAAGGGGAGTGAGAACGTGGTAGCCGATCATTTGAGCAGAATTGTACAAAAAGAAGAGACCGTACCACTTCAAGAAACATTTCCCGATAAGCAGCTCTTTCGTTTGGACGCAGCAGAGCCTTGGTATGCCGACATTGTAAACTACTTGGTTTCTAGGACTTTTCCTAGTTCCTTATCATATGCAAGCAAGGCGAGGATGAAAAAGATGGCACGACACTACATATGGGATGAGCCGTACTTATGGAAGCAATGTAGTGATCAAGTTATTCGACGATGCGTTCCAGAAAATGAGCACAAGTCCATCCTAGCATTTTGTCATAGTGAGGCGTGTGGAGGACATTTCAGACCAAAACGGACAGCCCTCAAGGTATTAGATTGCGGATTCTATTGGCCTACGATCTTCAAAAATGCCAACATGTTTTGCGTTTCATGTGATAGATGCCAAAGAACAGGTAACATCAGTCCAAAAGATCAAATGCCCCTTTCTCCTATTATCGTGATAGAAATTTTTGATGTTTGAGTATTGATTTTATGGGACCGTTTCCTTCCTCTAGAGGCTTTCTTTATATCTTGTTGGCTGTTGATTATGTGTCTAAATGGGTGGAGGCGAAAGCCACCAGGACTAATGATTCTAAAGTTGTTGCAGCTTTCTTGAGAACTAACATTTTTCTAGGTTTGGAGTTCCACGTGTTTTGATAAGCGATGGAGGTTCTCATTTTTGCAACCGTACCATAGAGGCTTTACTCAAGATGTATGGAGTCACACACAAGCACTACCAGAAAAAAGACTATAGCCGACGAAATATCTAAAAACAGGCCGACGAAATTTTTTTTCATCGGCTAAAGTGGACTTTAGCCGACGAATTTTTTTTCGTCGGCTAAGTTAAAATTTCGTCGGTTAAAGTGGCATTTTAGCCGACGAAAAAAAAAATTCGTCGGCTAAACTAATTTTTTCGTCGGCTATAGTTAAATTTTAGCCGACAAAAAAAAATTTTGTCGGCTAAAGTGCTTTTTTCGTCGGCTATAGTATGTGATTTTTAGCCGACGAAATTTGAAAAGTTTAGCCGACGAAATTAGGGTATTTCGTCGGCTAAAGTAACTTTTAGTTATAAAATTGTACTACGGATATTTCGGTGTCCGATTGACTATTGTGATACTAATCTGGAAGCAGAACGGCCGTAGGAGTAAAACTCATGGCTTTGCCATGATATATAGGCTTTTTTGGCCATCCGAGTTCGTTTAAGGCTTCAAAATGAACTTTGCCATGATATATAGGTTTTTTTGGCCATCCGAGTTCGTTTAAGGCTTCAAAATGAAGTTTTTCTAAACGCTTAATACACGAAAATGTCCATATCTACACCTATATGAGGTATTTTGGCCGAACCTTCAACACAACAAACACTCACCAGAATGAGACGCAACTGTCCATCTAAAAATTTTGAGACATTTACCCCTCCATAATAGGCCTCCCCATATAAATAAATAATGGTAAATAGTAGGCATGTTGTGATTCCAGTCATCAAAATTCACAAACAAAAATACGACCGTCAGATATCATCAATATGTTGAAATATATCTCTGGTAAAAAATTCAACTTTATCTAATAAATTTAAGGACTTCATCTAGACGATCAATCTCGTAAGTCAAACCTCTATATTGTATTGACTGCAACTATCGGTACCGAGACTTTACCGGAATTACGTGATTTTTCAACCGTAGACGTATTTCACCATTCCGGTCATATCTTATTTCATAACTTTTTTGCGTTTGAAGTTTCTACGTACAGTTTGTTTTAGAAACGAAACATTTACTTAAAGCTTAGTAAACAAGTTATACAACATTAGTACGCATGTTGTGATTCCGATGATCAAAGTTGAGAAACAAAATTCCGACCGTCAGATATGATCATTATGTTGAAATATGAATATAGGAAAAAAGTTAACTTAATCTGACAACGTTAAGGGCTCGATCCTTACGGTCAATCACGTAAGTCAAACCCCTTAATGCACGGAAACGGTCATTTGACCATCTAAATTACGTATTTTGTCCGGACCTTCAACTGAAAATAGTTTCAAATCGATGAGACGCAACCAGTGGTATAAAAATTTTATGAAAAATAACTACCGGAGATAAGGCTACCTCTAGGGAGAAAGAATGGAAAATTGAGTTAACCGCAATTATCGGTACCAAGACTTTACCGGAATTACGTGATTTTTCAACTATAGACGTATTTCACCATTCAGGTCATATCTTATTTCACGACTTTTTTTCGTTTGAAGCTTCTACGTATAGGGTTTAGGGTTTTAGCCGACGAAATTAGGGTAATTCGTCGGCTAAAGTTAAATAAATAAAATAAATAACTATAGCCGACGAAATTAGGATAATTCATCGGCTAAGGTTAAATTAATAAATAAATAAAATAAATAACTATAGCCGACGAAATTAGGGTATTTCGTCGGCTAAGGTTAAATTAATAAATAAATAAAATAAATAACTATAGCCAACGAAATTAGGGTATTTCGTCGGCTAAGGTTAAATTAATAAATAAATAAAATAAATAACTATAGCCAACGAAATTAGGGTATTTCGTCGGCTAAGGTTAAATTAATAAATAAATAAAATAAATAACTATAGCTGACGAAATTAGGGTATTTCGTCGGCTAAAGTTAATTAAAAATTTAAATTTTTTGTCGGGGATTTTTAAAATTTTTCGACTAAAATTTTAAACTTTAGCCGACGAAATTTCGTCGGCTATAGTTCAAAATTTTCTATATCTTTCATTTTTCTCCTCCTCCTCTTCATCTTCCCTCCTCCTCCTCTTCATCCTCCCTTTCCTAACCTTCTCCTTCTCCTCCTCTTCATCTTCCTTCCTCCTCCTCCCTCTCCTAACCTTCTCCTCCTCCTCCTCCTCCTCCTTCAAATCCCTCATCCTCCTACTTCTCTAAATTATTCTCCTCCTCCTTCCTCTCCTCTTCTCCTCCTCCTCTCCCTCTCCTAACCTTCTCCTCCTCCTCTCCTCCTCCTTACTCCTTTTTCGGTGTAAAAACGAAAAAGAAGTAAAAATTTTAATCAAAAATATAATAAATTAAAAAAGAAAAAAATATGAAAAAAAAACTATAGCCGACTAATTACCCTAAAAATCGTCGGCTAAAGTTTTTTAAAAAATAATAATTACATAAAAAAAATAATAATAGCTATAGCCGACGAAATTTAATAAAATTCATCGGCTAAAATTAAAAAAATAATAATAATAACTATAGCCGACGAAATACCCTAAAATTCGTCGGCTAACAAAAAATTTATTCGTCGGCTAAATAAATGACTTTAGCCGACGATGAACAGTAATTTCGTCGGCTATAGTGTTGGTCGACGGATTTTGCCCGACGACTTCTTAGCCGACGACATGTCGTCGGCTAAGACTTTAGCCGACGAAATTTAAGGTTTAGCCGACGAAAAAATTTCGTCGGCTAAAATGGTTGTTCTGGTAGTGAAGGTTTCCACCCCATATCACCCTCAGACAAGTGGGATGGCTGAAGTGTTGAATCGAGAGATCAAGCGCATTCTGGAGAAAACCGTCGGCCCAACAAGGAAGGATTAGAGCGACCGCCTTGATGATGCATTGTGGGCTTACCGAACTGCATACAAGACGCCTATTGGGATGTCTCCCTTTCGGCTCACTTATGGAAAAGCTTGTCACCTTCCGGTCGAACTAGAGCATAGAGCATGGTGGGCGGTGAAGAAGTTCAACATGGACATAGATGCTGCCGGCCTTCATCGGAAATTGCAAATCAACGAACTTGAAGAAATAAGGAACGATGCTTATGATGCTCCATGGATCTACAAAGAGAAAACTCGAGTGTATCATGACAAAATGATCCGAGGCAAATCGTTTCAAAAAGGGCAGAAAGTTCTTCTATTTCTTTCAAGACTTAAGCTTTTTTCTGGAAAATTACGTTCTCGTTGGGTCGGTCCATTTATCGTAACTAACGTGTTTGCTCATGGTGCCATTGAGATTCAAAGTGAAACAACAAGTACAACGTTTAAGGTGAATGGACATCGCCTAAAAGCTTATTACGAGCCTTTTGAGGAGCACACGGTTGAAGAAACACAAGTGGAGGACGCACCATGATCCGAATGAACATGAAGAAGAGTCTAGGCTAAAGGACTATAAACAGTTAAGCGCTGCATGGGATGTAACCCATTTCAACCGTAGCTGTGGAGGAGCCATCACCGAGAGTTTGCATTTTCTAAATCCTTACACTCTTATGGTTGAACTGTATATGTGTGAAACTGTAAAATTTATCATATGCTTAGAAATTACAACACCATTTTCGGGTCTAAGTGTGGGGTAGGGATTACATGATTCACATGTTTTTAGTTTGTTTTGTGTGTTTTTAGTTTACTTTGTTTTGTTTTGAGTCTAGAAAAATCAGAAAAATCGTTCCAAATAATTTTTTTGGTTTTTTTTACGAGTCTATGCCCCTAAAGTTGATGATGAGTATGTTTTTGAATGCATAGATGATGGTTTTGCATGATCATAAGAATTAAATTGTGAGTTTCATGGATAATGTGATTGGTATGAATATGTGAGATTTTGATTGATATATGTAAAAGTGTGCATGCTTGAATTGGTTTTAATCCATAACAACCTATGTGAGCTTTTAAGCCTATATACTTTCTTAATGAGATACAAAATTTTCGGCAAAAACTTGTTCCTAAATCTCATTATTCTTTGCATATTCAATGACTATGTGTTATATCTTTTTGATGGACTCTAGAATGCTAGAACTTGCTCTTGATGATTTTCGAAACTTTTATTCATGACTATGCCTTGATTTTGAAAACGATTGAACAGATCTTATTAGGAATACCACCAAAGCCAAATAAAGCATTTGCCTATTTTGTGCCCGTCGTGGGACTCCTTAGTGTTAACCCCCTTTGAGCCTACATTTAGCCTTTCTTTCATCACCATCATACACATTCCCTTTGCTTAGAACAGAAATATCTTAACCCTTGTCGTTGAGACTTGATAAAGCTTGATTTGGATGCAGAACTGTGTTATGAAGTGATGATGTGAAACAAGTGTGGGGTGAACTTATGGGGTGAACTTATCCAATTGTGAATGCAAAGCGTGTGTGCTAAGTGAATGAAAAAGAAAGAAAAATCGAACAAACATGTGTTTCGAACCAAAGAAAAATAAAGCACGAAATGAAGAAAAATTGTGATGATTGGATTTAGTTCTTGCTGTGAATTTGGAGTTTGTACGTGATTTGAAGGTCTATCATTGTTATATTTGACCTTTGTTCATTTTCACAAAGTATGGGGAAGGAAAGAATGAATAATTGGTCCAACATGATGAAATTCGGCCTGTGGAGTGAAGTCATAAGGAGAATTGAGCTTTATTAAGTCTTGGTGACGTTTTAGCCACCACTATCCTAAATTCGAATACCTTGTGTCAAGCCTCATATTATCCTTTCCAAAGATCTTTTCATGATTCTTAAAATGGGTGAACTTTGATCTGTGGAGATTTTCTCAAGAGTTAAGCATATGGTTCTGGTCCATTCTTGCACTTAGTTGTTAAATGAGATTATCCAAGAAAATTTTTTCACAAAGTGCTTTTATCTGTTGAAATATACAAGCTATTTGTTGTCTTACAATCTTTTCTTTTGCATTTACTTGAGTGAATATAGTCATATCATGTGTGAAAAACAGAAGAGAGTACGCCTAGTAAGGAGGATTAAATTAACTTAACTTGCTTGCATGCTCATTTTCTCACTTCTTACTTATTCATACCGTGAAACATGTTTATGACACTTGGAATTTGTGCGCTTACATCTGAATGCTTAAACTTGAAATCTATGTGTTTAAAGATTCTGAGACAATCATTTAGGGGCAATAATAGAGTCTTTTAATTAGATTTGCTAAGGGACTAGCAAAGGATAATTGTGGGTTAGTTGATAAGAGCATAAAATGCTACGTTTTTAATGTGTTTTTATCCTTATTTATACTTTGTTTAACTCTTAATTTGGTAGATTCGAGTCATTAGATAGAGTCATGATTGTTTGGTGGAAAACAAGTGAAAACGTGCTTAAATAGAAGAAAATGTGGAGTTTTAGCAGAATCCTAATCAAATTAGGAATCCTAATCACACTAGGAATATAAAGTCAATTTCGACGTTTTTAAAACAACGAAGATCTTTAGAAGTTGATTAAAAATGGGAATCCTTATTCAACTAGGAAACCAAGTTGAGTTAGGGATCCTCATTGAAAAAGGAATTCTTATTTAAAAAGAAAACTAAGTTGAACTAGGAATCCTTATTGAATTAGGATTGCTAAGCTCTATATATACTCTTGTTGCTGACTAACAATTATTAAATTTCTCTCATTTACAGAAATATTCTTAACATGAGGAAAGAAGAGAAGTGCATATTTATAGAGGGAGAAAACTGTGGGAAACACAAACCAAAAAGGAGAAGGATTCCTAAAGCATCAAGGAAAGAAAAGCAGTCGAATCAAATTCCTAAAGCATCATGGAAAGAAGCATTCCTAAACCTAAATGGAGAAGGAGGCCAACTCAGCAAACCCTACTTCTTCTCTCTATATAAGGACGGCAGCTGCAAGGAGTAAAGGGATCCTCCCTCACCACAAAGCAGCCGCACTCTACACAATTCTCAAAACCAAACAGTCAGTCCAATAATCCTACGCAGGAAACAAAACATAGCCGAACCTCCATAGCTCCATTCACCAAATCATTCCAAGCTACTCCACCGAATCATCCTTTGCTGAACTTTGTTTCAAGGTTCTTCAAAGCGTGATTTAATCTTTACTCATGGTTGTTGTTTTGGGTTCTGTATAAATACAATATTTTGTCTATGAAATTTGTATGGATTTATGGATGTATATCTGGTTTTATGAATTATTCTTTGGATTTCGGAAATTTTATTATGTGTTTTGGTTTTCTCTTGGTTTAATTTTTGATCTATGCACGTAATGAGTTGAATTTAGGTTTTTAGGACAGTAGTTAATCGCTTGAATTCTTGATTTAATTTGGTTTATTTTCTGAATTTGTATGGACAAAAATCGTTGATTTCATATGCTGATTGAACATAAGTTGAATCATACGCGAAGTTGGTTTAATTTGTGTTTATTCTAAGAGCTAGAATAATTCTGAAAATTTACATGTCGATGTGAGATGAGGTGACGCGATACTTGCTAACATGTTTCCAATTCGACTTACTGTGCTTTTTGCGTTTAATTTCTACGCGAAGTGTCTTTGAACCAATTAGTACCATGTTTAGGATTATACGCGAAGTTAATTCTAAATACTTGTGAAGTCTTGAATGATTAGAATAACCGCGAAGACTCTAATTAAATTGGAACTAAATATGATTTTGAAATCAATTTTTAACCTGCTGCCCTATTCCTTTATTTGAGTTTGTTACATGTTTAGGGAGTTTTGTGTTATGTGTTTTGTGTGGAGTGGTTGATCAACTGTATATAATTAGTTTTAAGGGTTATGTTAAGTATTAGTTTTTTTAGATGATAAACTCTTGCATCCCCCCTGTGTTTACTTAATTCTGTTAACATTTTCAGTTTTCGATTACCCTTCAATATCCCCGGACTGAACGATCCCTAATTATTCGTACTAACGATGACATTTTGCAAGGTTATAATGTTGTGAGGTTTGATTCGGTCACGCGTTTAGATGCGCGTGATGTAAAAAAATGTTAAAAAACTCTCACCGGAACTTCATAACAAAAATCACATAGTGTACGAATTCATCCATATTCGTGACGCAACTTCCACCACTAGAGATCTACACTTACCTATGAGGCTTAACATAAATCATGACACTAGTTAGCATGCATTCTAACAAATGATACTTTAAACAACATCGCACACTTCTATGAATAGGCAAAATTAGATTATCAAAATATCATGAACAAGTCTTAAACATGCTTTACTAAAATTATGAATTTACTAACAATAAAACCAACGAAACAACATTCAAATCCAGAATTTGAAAACCAAAAAATGTTTGAAAATTGCAAAGTAAACTAAACAAAATAGAGATGTGGTTACACTTTGTAGGTCTTCAAGAAGCTTGTAGACGTCTAGAAAGTGCTCCGGCTTCAAGGCTTCAAGCTCCAAGGCTGTTGCACAAGAGGAACGTTTGTCAAGGCTTTGGCAATAGAGGGAGAGGCTCGGCAATGGAGAGGAATAGGCTCGGCAATAGAGAGGGAGAGGCTGCTCGAAAATGGCTAAGTGTTTCTCTAATTTTTATGTGAATGAATGACTTTTTTGATGTAGAGAGCCTTCTTATATGGTGATCATGTCGCCTCCTTGAGTCCCTCTCCACCAATGATTTAAATCTAATCCAATTGCCACAAATAATAGCACAATTTAATCAAATAATATTCCATATATGTCTTCAGAATTCTTGTGCATTAAGTCTTCGAATTTGGCTTGAAATGTTATCGAATACATTGCTTGTTCTTCAAATGGAATCAGCTGATTGATTGCTAAATAGTTGCCGAATTGACTTTTGTTTCCTTCCTTATTTATTTCTGAATTTATGCTGATAATTCCTCCCATTCTATAATTTTTATGTTTTGGGTATTGCAAAATGTTGGTTTGGTTGTCCACTGACGAAGTTAAAGATCGACTGTAAGTTTGGATGAGAAAAACCTACTCGGTTGCGAAACTTTAACTATCCAAATACACTACTCGATTGCCTAAACAACCCAAAGCAGCAGAAATCAGTAACCTAGGACTCCTTGAATCCTTGAAAGAATTTAACACTCCAAGTAGTTATTAAGACCCCTGTATCAAGCTTCACTGTAAATATCATACAATCAGATAGCCATGAAGAATCGTCAGTATAACTTGAAGTACTGTAGCTATTACACAAGAAACATACCATCAAACTCAAATAGAGGACCACTCCACAATTTGAACATAGAAGTTTTCCTCTAATGCACTTTCCGGGCATACAAAAATCTACAGTTCAATCCACATGTACTATTCAAGAGACCAAGGATAAGCATCTAGAAAAAAGTCATAACACAGATCCACACAAGTATGAACCAAGTGCTTGGCTTGTAAACTGAGTGGATGCTTGAAATCAAATAGAGCAATCTGATTTAGCAGGTAATATGCAATCAGATACCATGAAAAAAAGGAGAACTATTAAACTGTGCTAACTGGACACCGAAAAGGTCAATAACTTAAATAGACTAATCTATACTCATGTAGCTTGTTCTAATCTAAACTCATACAGCAGCAGCCAACATTTAAGATGAAGCAAAAAGCCTAAATTAGAAAATAAACTATGAAAGCATGAATAATGACTTCTATGAAGCCATGACTATGAAAAGATTTTATTTATTTATTTATTTATTAAACTTTTTTATTAAATAACTCACACTCAGATTTGAACCCGTGACCTCAAAGTTATCAATTAAACACATTAACCAACCAAGTCACGGCTCACCATCACATGACTATGAAAAGATGATGATGAGTCCAATTTTATAACTAGGTCACATTTACTGGTATCATGTAGACCCTAAAACACCAAACATGGAAAGATACAATAACAAAATCAAAGACAAGCCAAGTTTTGATACATGGTGGAAACATGGTGCATCCTGCATGCTACACAATCAAAGATTAAAAAGAAACAAAATAGGAATCAAAGTTACACTAAGTTCCAAGACATATGAACATGGTAAAAGTTCCAAACAATTTAACCAGTGCCATGTTTGCTGGCACCATGCTCCTCTGCTGGTAGAAACTACTCAAACTGTCAGCCAAAATAACCCCGGCATTTTGATGATCCACTCAAGCATTTCTTTTTCCTATGGGGGCCATTGTTATTGCCCGCTCCAACAGATATGGATACCCCAGAATCATATGTCAATTCTGTCAAAGGGGGAATGTGTCTGATGGCAAAAAACGCAATATGGAGAAATGACTGATGGTTCTGTTCATATAGAACTGGTTGCCAAAAGACATTTGGTGAACAACTGTGGTTGATAAAACGAGAAACATTCCCAGCATTCTTGATACTTATGATCAGAGGATATGGGATGCTATAGTCCATGACAGAATCATTAGGATTCTCCTCATCTAGTAAGCCAGGTTCATAATTCCACTGGAAGGAGTCATAATTGCACATTGTATCAAAAATATACTCATCGATTTCGCCTTCGTCCCCTTTACTTTTGAATTTCACTTCATCTATAACTTCGCCAGCATACTCGCAAATAAAAGTCCCAGCACGAATAGGATCCCATGACCGTAGGCCCCAGCCTCTATCCTTTGTCCTAAACACTTCCAAGCGCACCTTTACACCACTTTGGGATACCCGGTTCTTGCAGTTAGGAAGACATAGACATGAGGCCCCACATTCATACACTAACTGATTACGGCAGACTAGAATCCCATAACCAGTGTAAGGAAACTCACCTACATTTTTCTGAATGCAAGAGCAATTCATATCACCTGGGAGGCATGCACTACGACATTTGCAACCTAAAGAAGGCTGCGTTAAAGTGAAAGATTTGGAATACTTAAGCGAAGGGAAATACGTGAAATAAGCAGGCCCCTTCTCGTTATCAACTTCATTTACAAGGGAAACAGGTATTCGTTCAGAACCTGAAGTGAGGTCTGGAAGAACAAGTCCAGCCCTCAACTAAAAACCGTCCTTCCACTTTCGGATTGTTTGCAAAACTGAAAAAGCATCAGGCTGTCCAGGCACCCTCACTAACTTGTACTTGAACACATTGCCACCAGATTTTCCCCTCTCTGCCCATGACTCTTGGATCTTGTAGAGGCCATCATAGATATAGACCTTGGAGTTAGGAATAGTATCGTCTTTCAACCCTCAAATCACTCTTAATTCATTGCCACGTTGCAAACTTCTCTCAAGAGCGAGATTGCCCCTTTCAAGCTTCTGATCAGTGACAGTCACCTGCTTATCTTTGCTGTTGGTAATCTCACCCTGACCACTATATATCAATACATCACTGCTGTCTGTGTCATCCGCGTAGCCTCCTGAAGAAACAATGCTCAAGGCTATTGGATCTTTTTCCAAATCACCCCTGAGAGTCATGTAATCGATACCAGCCATTGATGGAGCATGTAATCCCACCACACACATTTCCATTCGGAAAAAGAAGATGTCCCCAATCTCAACTCCGGGGACAGGTCCAATTCTCCTCCTCATGTTTGTTCGAACCTTTTTGGTCATTGCAATATTGCCAGCTTTTAAATCTGCACGCTTAATGGAGTCGGTGTTCTTTTCCTTGGTATCTTCAAAATTCATGAGTGCATAATTCACCAACTCCCTGTTACCATCTTCCAGTTGAGCTGGACTGATCACAGAAACAAAGTTCACGCTCGATCCTAAGACTAATGCATCAGCATCTCCATTTCTCTTAACCTTCTTACGATATGAACTAGCTCTGGTGGTCTTCTTCCGAGATGAACTAGACCCAGCCACGTCCTTATGACCATCAAAATACCCATCTTCATCGGCCATTGACGAGTCCCTGTCTCCATTGGACTCCTCCAGAAAGTGAAGAGGAGCCGGCATGTGACCAGCTGGTGTTTGCATTGCGGGGGGATTCACATGATTGAGATCAGGTGAGTGTTGAGTGGCTTGGGCTTGTGGTGGTGCACTAAATGGGAAAAAAGGCGAAAACCCATTAGGGGTATGGCCAAAAGGAGGCATGCAACCAAAGTTAGGGTCCTGAGCACCGGTTGGGAACATAAACCCTCATCCAAAACCCTCGACTTATCAATACCATTGACAGGTTTGTCAACAAAACCTAAACCAACTTGCACAGTTTCTAGATCCCAAATCTCAACTACATAATCACACAAACAGATTTCTTTTCCGCTTAAGACATTTTACTCTGCATGAAAAGATTGCACAAAAAGCTACGACTTATTCAACAAGATACATAATTTGAAGACAAAAATGAACAGATAATCTACAGAGAAATTTTTATTTTTATTTATTTCGCAAACCCATTTTATTTGTTGTCTTGGTTGCGTACAGGCCCTATCCAAATGAGACGCTAGCGTGCAATGGCGACTCTATCGTCTCAGCCTCCCCTCCTCTCCAAGACCCGAATTCTCTGTAACGACTCAACTCCCTTCAGAGAGAAGAAGCACGTCACCGTCGACTACGACGCCGGCACTCACACCCTCTCCACTCAAATCAGCGGCTTCCGCAAGCGAGACATCCCCAACCACCACCGCCTCCGCGTCCAAACCGACCCTTTCCAGAAGGACTGGCCCGTCTCCGACGTCGTCCACCGCGTCTACCAGCTCCGCCGCTACGACGATATCGACGGCGTCCTCAACCGATGGGTCGGACGCTTCGCCAGGAAGAATTTCCCGATTTTGATCAGAGTAAGCTTCATTCTTGATTACAAGTTGCTTACATTTTTGCGAAATTGATAATTGGAGTTGAATTTGTAGGAGATGACGGCGAGGGGGTCGGTGGAGCACTGTATGCAAGTGTTCCGGTGGATGAAGACCCTCAAGAACTACTGTGCTCGCACCGATATTTATAACATGCTCATCAGATTGCACGCCAGGCATAATCTTGTTGATCAAGCTCGCGGCTTGTTTTTTGAAATGCAAGAATGGAGGTACTACCTCTCACTTTTGTTTGGTTCAAGTTTTGATTAGGTGAAGATAACTAGAGCTGATAAGAGGAAGAAGGATAAACGAATTTAAAATGGATATTAGAGGTAATCTGAAAGCTAGTCGTAACGTTACTACTGACAGAAAATGTGATCAGAATTTAGTGGAGCAGCATGGCGTGACATCTCAAGTTTCATTTTTATTTAAGTTGATGCATTTCCTCATCTATTGGGAATTTAGCGTAGAATATGCTGTTGCCTACCCTTAAGAAGCAAGTATGGAAGCAAAAGAAAGGGCACTGATAAAATAGCTAATTGGTGAAGTGTGTGCTTAAATTAGACTAACCGGTAGCATCTTGGGTCTCACACAACCATGAATAGAGGTTAAGAATTCTAAAGTGCTTCCAAGCCCTAACCTTCAATTTAACAAAATAAAAAATAAATAATAAAATGAAAGAGTGAACTTAGTGGAGATTCTTGGATACAAGTTTTAGATTGGCTGAGCACAAGGTTACATGAACAGTTCTAAAAAGAATAGAGATGGAGAGATTGAAGGAGAGAAAGTGGAGGTATGGCCAAATTACCTTAAGGATTCCTACCTCCTCTCTAGTTATATAGACTGTTCAAAATGTGATCAGCCAAATTACAGAAATTTTGTACTCCTATTATCGTCAATGAACCCAAAGATACTAAGAACATAAAGAGAAACTACCGTTCTTGGACTTCTAAATCTATCTATTTTAAGCTTTCCATCTGTTACTTTTGATTAACCATAACAAGTAATATTAGCACAATGAACTTTTTGTAGGTGCAAGCCTGATGCTGAGTCCTACAATGCTCTTATCAATGCGCATGGTCGAGCAGGTCAATGGCGCTGGGCCATGAACATTATGGATGACATGCTGCGTGCAGCTGTGTGTAATTTTTGTATTCCTCTTCCCTAAACAATCTTAGTGGGTGTGATTTGATGTGAGCAACTTTCTTTTGTCTTTGATTTCTCAAATGATGCATGGTATAAAATGGTATCACATGAAATGACCACTCATTCTGTTTTCTTTATAGAAGGGGGTTATTTAGTAATTAACGTACGGTTTGCATGATACTGCTGATCGCATTGACAATCATGTTTATTGATTGCTTAATGTTGTTTTGGCTCATTGACGTAGTCCACTGCTTTAAATTTGAGATTGGATCAAGCGTTGATTTAGTTATGTCCTCACTTCTGATTGCTCAAGTTGCCATTTACCCTTTTATGGTACTTAATATTACTATTTACTACTGGTATGTTACCATTGGATCCCTGATTTGAAACGACTGTCTTAGAGTCCACACAAATGTCTCAATTCTTTGGCATTCAAAGCTTGCTGAATGGCACTTGATCAATTGCTTTATCATTTAACATTCCTTCATCATACTGAGCTTCCTTTTAAAGTTTATATGATGGTCCGCATCCAGTGACTTGCACCTTTATGATTCCAAGATTCTGTGCTAGTTGAATCAGATACTGCTCAAGTTTATGCAAACTTAATTGTAATTATGGTCTGGGTATTATAGTTATGACTGATGATGAAATATTCATGATCAGTGGTATTCCTTTGATCCATTGTCCAGTAATATTGCTTTATATCAATTGACATCACATCTTGAAGAGATTTTCATGACCTATCCTTGTATGTGTAGATCCCTCCTAGTCGGTCAACATATAACAACTTGATCAATGCATGTGGATCTAGTGGAAACTGGAGAGAAGCGTTAAAAGTTTGCAAGAAAATGACAGATAATGGAGTTGGACCTGATCTTGTGACTCACAATATTGTTTTATCTGCGTACAAAACTGGGGCTCAATATTCAAAAGCTTTGTCTTATTTTGAACTTATGAAGGGAACAAATGTCCGTCCTGACACAACAACACTCAATATTGTTATATATTGCCTAGTGAAGCTTGGACAGTATGGAAAAGCAATGGATATTTTCAGTTCCATGAGAGATAAGGGAGCAGAATGTCGCCCTGACATTGTAACATTCACCAGCATCATTCAATTGTATTCTGTGAGCGGACAGATAGACAATTGCACAGCCATATTTAATACAATTCTTGCAGAAGGGCTAAAACCTAACATGGTTTCCTATAATGCACTGTTAGGTGCATATGCTTCACGTGGGATGTGCACAGAGGCGGCGTCAGTAGTTAATGAGATGAAGAAAAGTAATTTCCGGCCTGATGTTGTGTCATATACATCTTTACTCAGTGCTTATGGAAGATCACGACAACCTACAAAGGCTAGGGAAGTTTTTGACAGGATGAAATCCTACCACTTGCAGCCAAACCTTGTGAGCTACAATGCACTGATTAATGCCTATGGATCCAGTGGCTTATTAGCTGAAGCTGTCGAGGTCTTGCGTGAGATGGAGAAAGATGGAATTCATCCAAACATAGTCTCTATATGTACCCTTTTGGCTGCTTGTGGACAATGTGGCCAGAAGGTGAAAATTGATTCCGTACTTTCAGCAGCCAAGCTGCGAGGCATCAAACTGAACACAATTGCATATAATTCAGCTATTGGGAGCTATATGAATTTGGGAGAACATGAGAAAGCTATAAACTTGTATCAATTGATGAGAAAGAAGAAAGTGAAACCAGATTCTGTTACTTTCAATGTGTTGATAAGTGGTTGTTGTAAGATGTCGAAATACAGTGAGGCGATAACTTTTTTTGATGAAATGGTGGATTTAAAAATTCCTTTATCCAAAGAAGTGTACTCATCTGTGCTGTGTGCCTACAGCAAGAAGGTAATGTTTCCTTTTCTTTTCTTATTATTATTTTCTTTTAATCAAGTTGCCATTTTGTAGAGTATTTGATTCTTGTGACATGTGTGACCTTTCTTCATAACCAAAATGCAGGGCCAACTGATGGAAGCGGAATCTGTATTCAACTCGATGAAGATGGCTGGTTGTCCTCCTGATATAGTTGCATATACTGCAATGTTACATGCTTATAGTGCTGCAGGTAAGATTGTGACGTACTTTGACATTGGAGACTGATAGGATGGAGTACCTCTGGGATTAATTCTTTTCTTCGTTTATCAGAGAACTGGGAAAATGCTTGTGAGCTATTTCAAGAGATGGAAATAAATGGCATCCAACCAGATGCTATCGCATGTGCAGCTTTGATGAGAGCTTTTAACAAAGGAGGCCTTCCCTCTAGAGTTCTCATTCTGGCAGAACTCATGAGCGAGAAAGAAATTCCTTTCAATGATGCCATTTTCTTCGAAATGGTTTCGGCTTGTAGCTTGTGAGTGCACTTTCTTTTTCTTTTTCTTTTTGCACTTGTTGAACAGAATGTTTTTTTTTTCAGTTTTTCCGTATCATTGTTAATTGATATATCATCTGTTCTTGACTTGGAGTCTTGGACACATGAAAACTTGGACATTAATTTAGACATCTTCTCATTTATTAAATAAAAAACTGCTATCAAAGCATTTAAACCTAGATAGTCTTCTAGGTTGGATAAAATACAATATTCTTATACTTGCTATGTTTGGAAGATATTCCTGAATCAAGTGCTTTCCTTGTTTGATCCAATATGCATCGATAGTGTCCATCATGAAAACTAGACATTTATATCTCTGTGTTTCCTTCTGTCATCAAAATATGTGATGATTTACTAAGAATATTTTTATATAATGCTAGGTTTGTTGTTACGATAACGCACTGAACCGTGTTTGATTGATATATTGGTCCACTTCTGACTGCTTTAGTTTTATTCTCTATTTGCAATTATTCAAAGTTGCTTCACTGAGTAGTATAGCTTCTATGCTTTTGGCATATCCCTTTCATCTATTCTTTTTGAGCAACTGATAGTTGAAATTTGAATGAAGATTACAAGATTGGAGAACAACAATACAATTGATGAAGGCAATAGAGCCCTCATTCCCTAGACTTTCAGTCGGGCTTATGAATCAGCTTCTGCAGATTATGGGAAGAAGCGGAAAGACAGAGGCTATGATGAAGGTATATGCATTTCCCAATATTTTATGCAAGATTCTAAAAAATGCTAGGCGCTACCAGGGCGGACAGCCAGCGCCTAGCGCCCATGCGGCACAGAGGCGGTTTATTATTTTACCTATTATTATTATTATTATTATTATTTATATAATAAATATAATTATATAAATAAAATTTATAAAAAACACTTTTATGTTCCAAAATAGCAAAAATACTTCAAAAATATACATAATAAAACAACAATGTTCTTAGAAATAATAAAAATACAATTGTGTATCCTTTGTGTAGACTTTAGAGTATGATATTGTGTTTTTGTGTTTGATTTTACTCATTTTTAGATAGGCTTTTATGTATTTCATAATTAAAAAAAACCTAATCGGGTTGCCTAGGCGCTGCCCAGCCCGCCTTGTAGGGCCGCCTAGGCGCCTCCCAGCCTGCCCAGGCCCGTCCAGCCAGCCTAGGCGGCCGATTCAGGGAAAATTAGAATGGTGCACTGCTGCCCAGCGCCTAGGCGGCCATGGGCGTTTTTTTTAGAACACTGATTTTATGGCTAAATATTACCATTATTGACAGTTTTAACTCTTTTTCTCACCTGTACAGTTGTTCTACAAGGTAGTTGCATCCAATGGTGATATCAACTTCGATACTTACTCAATTTTATTAAAGAATCTTTTGTCTGTTGGAAGTTGGAGGAAATATATTGAGGTAACATACAAGTCCAATATACAATTTCTGTGTTTTTTTGAAGTCATGCATCTGTAGTTTGCATCTAGTTATTTTCCTTAGTCACAAAAATGCCATGATGGCGAACAATCCAAGTCTGAAATTATTACTGTGGGAATACCTGATTCTTAGTTGATATTTCTGTTGCATAATATATGCAGGTGATACATTCCATTTGTTAATAGTTAGAGAATTGAAATTATGACTAACCTACCATTATGTGCCTATGCTGGCATCAGGCTCAGCTATTGAAAATTTATCTCCCTATGGAGATTAATCTTAAAGTTATGAAAATGGGTAACTAACTACTAACTACCAGTTGAACGGTTGGCTGAAGCACTCTGATTGACTACTGATGGTCTGAGCTCTGAAATAAACCACTACTACTTTGTGATTGCTTGCATAATGTACATTTGTATGCTTCTATATGGAATAAGGGAGAATGATACTTCTGCTATTAACACCTTGATGGAAGTATCACATTTTACCACTTTACGGTTATATAGTTATATACCTTCTGCTATAGATATACTTCTGCTATATCTGAACTGGTGTTTCTCCAAAGGTATTGCAATGGATGGTGGATGCCAGAATACGACCTTCAAGCCAAATGTATCTCGATATATCCTCTTTTGCACAGAAAAGTGGTGGAACTGAATATGCTTCTATTATAAAAGAACGAATCGGTATGCAGATGCACATTTCTTTGACCTGAAATTTATTTAATTTGAGTCTATCCCTTGCTTTGACCAATCAACATAAGTAATTCAGTTCCATATAGTAATATTGGTGCTCAACAGTGTAAAATATCTCATTCTAATATTCTAGTTCAGGGCAAGTTATGCAAGTTACTTGGTTAAATTACTTCTACATTGTGAATAGACGATTTTTATATCTTGAGTTTTCCACACTGTTTGAAATTCAGTACATGAACAAAACAAGCTAATCAAAAGACACCGTACAAATGAAGCATGTTATGTGGTTTTGAAGAAGTTATTACAAGTTATTGTAGCCAAATTTCTTAAACCACACACTAAATGAGTTTTATCTGTATTTACTGACTAATTCCTTGAGCCACAAGCCAATTTTAGAGCTGAGAGGTCAGAAGGTTCAATTATACCAGACTAAATCCAATAGTTGTGGGAACCGTGTTGTGCACACCAACCCCTTTTTTTATAAACTTACAACTGAACTTTTTCGTATCTGTTCTCCCTGACGTTGATTTTTCAGTTTGTGATGTGAACACAGAAAATTAGTCAAGTCCACTAAGCTACTGTTGATGAAGTATGCTTATCCGAGCTATCTAATAACTGCTCCATTTCCATTTTGGGATTATGATGAATTATATATATATATATATATATATATATATATATATATATCTGTTTTCCATTCACGTATATATCTATTATATATATATATATATAAATATATATATATATATATATATATATTAAATTGCTCTTGAATTTAATAAGCAATTTTCTTTGCCAATTTATACATGACATTGACACACTTAATTAGTTAATTGAAATTGTTACATCAATTTGTAGAGTTATTGAAAAAGAAAGCGAGGGAAGAAGACTCTCGAAGCAAGGTATGCAATCCTCACTCCACCTTCCTGGTACATGGAACAAAAGCAGAGAACGACAGGCTGCTTGAATCAAGGATGGCTGTTACACATTCTGTATTTACTGTATGATTATACTATCTGTTCGTCATAAGTTTTAATTATATATGACCTTCCCAAAATAGGAAGCCCAACACTTTAATTTTAGAGCTGGGCTCCGCTTTGGAGAAACAGCACATCAAGGAGTTTATAGTGGCCTGGTTAAACCTATTTGCATTCCCAAAGAGCATGAATTGCAGTTTGCTCTCCATCTCCACACTGAACGCGCCGACTATGCTGCCCTATTCCTTCTGTCTTTCCTGATCAGCTACTCAATATCCAAATTTCACTGCATAGCTCTCATTCTTATTACAGTGCCAAACGAGTCTCATGACGATCATGTATTGGATGGATAATGAGAATATTTTACCTCAAAATGCAACCTACTCCAGTTTCAATGAACTCTGCCACCTTGAATGTCAGTGGCTGTGGAATCCATCTAATCCTTGCTGACATTAATTGATCTGCCATTTCCCACCCCCATCTTGTTCTCCAGCACCTCTTTACCCCATATCATCAAGCGAAGCTTGCCGACATCCATCTATATTGGCAACTATAGAAGTGCGAATGGAAGTATATGAATTTATATATTTGTTACTCATTTTATCTCATTTTCCATATGGTTGTTTTGATGTCTTCAAGTAACCCAGTGAATACCATGAATCAACTTGTGTACTGATCGACTATTCCAAGTTTTCCCCATCAACCGGACAATCCCTTACTCTGATTTCTCGATTCTCTCAACATCTCTCACTCTCTTAGTCTTCAATCACCAATCAGTTGACTAATTATGAAGCAGTTAATCACCATCCAGTCTTACGCTAATTAAGTAATTATCATGAACAGTCAGTCATTACCTTCACCTTGATCACGGACATCGTGTCTTGATTTAATAGCAAGGAGGTAGTAGCTTGACCTCGACCTGCATCTGTCATGAAGTAGGGATGTCATTACTACCCATGGGTTTTATACCCACCCAGTACCAGAATGGGTAAATACCCACTCAAAATGTTCATTGATATTTTCGGTTGGAGTAATGGTCTAAATGATCATTGATTAAACTAAATAATTAAAGTGAATTGCATGCATGAATTTGTAATTCTTGTTATGAGAGCTATAAAATCATGTATTCATATGCATAATTTAGTTGTGGGTTGAATGAGAAATTGTCACCAAAAGATGGCTAGTTCAAATGAGAAAATGAATTTTGTCCCACATTGAAAAAATGGGAGAGAAATAAGGCTTTAAATAGAATCTCACACCTTGAAGGTGTAACCATGACAAGCACACATGCTCTCTCGCGTGCAAGGGGGGTCCCAGTTTGGAAGCCCAATTTCTTCACTTGGGCATGCTGACACGAGTGCAGCTCAAATTTGTGATCTGAGACCCCAGGCTGTTTTTGAACTGAAGGATTTTATTTTTTGACCTTTTTTTGTAAGCTGTAACAGACCTATTAAGTCTGGTTATGACTTTATAACGGACCTATTAAGTTTGGTTATGATTTTGTAACAGACTTATTAAGTTTGTTTATGATTGGTATGTAACAGACAGAAAACCATCAATTTGTAGATGAATACTAACACTATATAAAGGCCACCAATCATTTATTCTGAACACACCAACATAAAACACTTCACTTCCTCTCTAAAAAGCTTATCTTCTCCTACTCAGTTCTCTCAAAATTCAATGATAGTTTAAAGGCACTTCCTAGTTCATTGAAGCTCTTGTTTGTAGTGCAACAACTTGAGCTTAATTGTCGTTTTATCTTGGGAGACCAAGCGGCATTGAGGTTCTTGCACCGATTGGGATGCCGTAATTCGTCTTAAGGACACCGTGTGATACACGGGACTCGACAAACTTTCATTGGTTGAATTATTCTTCTTAAATCCTCAATTTGTCATTTTATGGTTTTGTTCATGTTCATGCAATTTAATTAATTAAAATTAATTTTTGTTATTTCATTTTTTTAGTATATAAACAATATATTTACCACATTTTTTCTAAAATTTCCATATCGGGAGGGGTTCTATCAAGGACCTTCTTGTTGAGGACTTTTTCATTTCACCCTATTTTCGATCGCGTATTCACATCTCGCCCATCTAGGTTATAGATATATATATATATCAAGTCAATAGATGATTCAAATATGTCAAAGAAGAGACGTTCAAGTTTATAATCGACGAATCACATTTATGAATGCCTTAACGATCACTAATTTGACTGAAAATTTGTAGAGATGGTCTACTTATATAGACCTATAAACTGAATGGTTGAGATGAAAAAATGTGATTGGAAAGAGGGTGTAATAAACCATTAAAGAGAAAGTCATCAACTAGTCATCAACAAGAAGGTCCTTAATTGATTCTCTCCCTTTCCATACCCTACCTGTTGGGTAAATGGGTACCCAATTACCCATCAACTTTTTTTTTGAAAAGATAAAGCAATACTATTTTTTCATTAATTTCCTCGAGTCTTATTCAATCTTCATCCATAGCCGCAGTTCATACGCCACCAGCTCCACTACCTCGCACTCCTCTGACCCCTCCTCCACCGAGTTCAAGCCCAAACACCCACCTCCTCCTTACGTGCCGTCGTCAGATCCAAGTAATAGGGATCAGGAAACCCTAAAATTAAGAAACTAAGAAAATGAAGAAAACAAAGGTAAACTTGATTTCAATTCTCATATAATGTTTACAGGGCGGCTGCACAACAACTATTTACACTACCAGCATAAATATCATAGCCGACGAAATAAAAAAAAAACAATTTTCTATTGACTGTGCATGAAATGTCAGTGTCGCAACGATATGCATCGATTTACGATTGACAAAGTATGGCAGCACCTGAAGAGTAACAGGTTTTGAGAGAAGTACACATGTTGGATACATCATGGTGAAACATCATTAGGGGTCCACATGATCATGAGCAATTTTCTGAGAGAGGCAGTACATCTAACGATCCAATAACAGTCTTCATCAACGATATGTTTCTTTATGAGAGCGGTGTATGATCTGAAGGACAGTATATGTCTGAGCCGGTGTAGCCATTCCCTAGAGTTGTCAACACTGCGGGTATTGACAAGTACAACAAACTGCTTGCTTTCCAACAGACCCCTGTGTACCCCGGTTGTCAGAAGACATTTATTGAAAGTGTGATGAACGTAATGAAGATTAAAGTTGAGACAAAATCGACCGTGAAGGCTGTTGATGATTACTACAGTACACTGCTTCGATGTTGCCCCACGGTCATTGTCTTCTTACCACTCATCATAAAGTCGGATGTATCCGGAAAGATCTTGGGCTTTCCTACATCAAGATCCATATATATATATAGATATGACTGCGTTCTCTTTTGGGGTAAAGATCTAGAAGGGAATGACCTTGGTGGCCTTGACGAATGTCTGGTATGTCAGAGTGACAGGTATAAGCTGACTCCTGCAGACAATAGGAAACATGTGAAGCTACTTTAGTATTTCCCGTTGAGGGATAGGCTAGAGCGGTTGTACATGTCATTACACATGACCAAAGCTATGAGATGACACACTGATAGAGAATTGTATGACGAAGATACCCTTATACACTCTGCTGACGGGGAGGCTTGGAAGCATATAGACAGGGAGTTTTCTCATTTTGCGTCAGAGGTCTGAAATGTGATGCTCATGCTCTCATCAGACGGGTTCAATCCTTTTGGCAACATAAGTCTTCAATACAGTGTATGGCCGATGATTTTGGTACCGTACAACCTTCCTACATGGATGTGCATGAAGAAGGAATACAATATGTTAAGTTTGTTGATTCCGGGGCCTGGTTATCCAAGAAAGTTTCTCGATGTGTAATTGAGACCCTTGATTGAAGAGTTTAAGCTTTTTTGGAACGTTAGTCATCCCACTTATGACAACTACATGCACGAGATGTTCCAGATGCATGTCATAGTTGTTAGTACCAAAAGTGATTTTCCTGCCCGTGGGATGTTGTCGGGCAGCGTTAGGGGATATAAGGCTTGTCTAGAGTGCCTTAACGATGAGGGGAGCAGCAGCCATTGCACAAGATATGCAAATTGGGTCACCGTACCCTCCTTCCGTATGATAACGAATGCGCGGTTCGATAACAAGGTATTTGATGAGACTATAAAAAATGGTGTGCCTCCCAAGAGATGGAAAGGGAAAGATATTTTAGCAGTGCTTAATGAGAACGATATTGGGCAGCTCAGCAATCATCCCAATATTGTGACGGCAATACCTGAAAGACACGACAGGTACAAATTCTGGACACATAAGAGCATATTCTGGGAACTCTCATACTGGTGTAAGTTGTTGATCAGACACTACCTAGATGTGATGCACATAGAAAAGAATGTGTGCGACACTGTGGTGGAAACAATACTTAACTTGGAGGGGAAGACGAAAGACGGATCTAAGGCACGCATTGATCCTAAAAACGGATCTAAGACAGGAAGTCGTTAGGTGAAGTTTTGGCATGTTGAAGACTAGTTCTTAAGTTGATATGTGAATAGATTTTAGTTTGTAGAATATCCTGAATACAGTATAAAAAGGGTTTTTTTACATTTTGGTCTCTAACAGGTATGTTATTGATACTAAAGGAAGAGTTTGGGTACTACATTGATCACTTTAAAAATTCACGTACCACATGGGTAGTCATTCTAGAGTTCACACACTGTTACTGATTAGAACTCTTAAAATTTTGATGTACTACATCGCAATCGGCAAAAGCAAAATCAGCGGAAGAAATTCTCTTTACGTCTTCCCATATTGATTAAACAGTGCGAAGAGAGAATGCTAATAGTTGTTTCCACTATCTATATCAGGAAGCACTTTTGTATTGCACTCGATTATAATACCTACCATTTAAGTACTAATTGCATACTTCACTTTCACACACTAGAGTAAGCAAAGATTGTTGCCATGGTTGGTTCTCAACTTGTCACTTCGAGAGGGGCGGTGGTGGAATGGACTTGTCTCAAACGTCTTCGTAGCATGGAACTTGGTTCCGGATTCTAAAGATGGTCTTTGAACACAAACTCGATTACAACCTTTCCGGATTCTAGAGCCTCTCTCCGATGGACATTGTCCTCTCATTTGCCTAACCCTTGTGTGCAAATTCCAAGCGGATTTGTTTGCCATCCAGGCATCCAGTTACTGACCATCACATTTCTTTTAGGTGAGTGGCGTGCCCATAAAGTTGTAGCCAATATACTAATTAAATTTCCTCTAAATGCCAACTCCTCAGCATTTAACCCTCTCATTTCTGCTAAAGAGGGACGCAAAACGGGGTCATGAATGTCTAATTGCTGATGCTAATCACTTCTTTGGTGTCATCAAGCTAAGACCATGGCGTTTAACAATTCTTTTTTTAAGGGTTGGAGTTGTCCTCAAGCTTTTATTAATAGGATTGTCGAATACAAGGGATGAGCGTTGAGCCTAAACCCCTCATTACAATAAGTATTTAGAAATCATGAAATAATATCAAGAATTTCTAATTTTCTATAAAGTACATGTATTCGAACAAATACCTATTAACAAAGAGTATTGCTCTTGCATAACATCCAAATTAGAAATATTAGTAAAAAAATGGATACTGGTTTGTACAAATTTAAATGAGGGTATTGGGACTTTTCTCTCTTTATATTGTTTTTCAATTCCTTGTAAAAACGTGGCTAAAAATCAGTTTTAATGCTTAATAAAAACGTGTCTTTATCAAAATTTCTCTGGATATGGGAGAAGCCATTAACATATTTTTTTGTTACTAGAGTATCCGGATTTTTAACCCGACTACTCCTTAGGCTTCCCGCCTAACCCCACAACATTTGAGAAACTCGAAACACTAGCAATTGCTAGGTGGATACCATGGGAGAGGGTTGAACCCCAGAGCTTTTGGGAGCAAACCAATTGTCTAACCGCTAGACATATGATTTACAAAATGTGTGCGGACAAAATAGTAAATCAGGAACTGATGTATTGAGCATGTTTAGCAAAACTGAAGGATTACCACTTCGACACTTCTGAACCATAGTAAAAATCACAGTGTACCTTATCTACTACATAAGACACAATTTCATCTCTCATTCTATACTCTCTAGACTCCATGTAGTATGAACCTGCAACATAGGCCTTGACAATTCCTGAGCTTCTTGTGCATTACGTTAACAGGAAATGTGACATCAACTGTTTGTACACCAACTTGCAGTGACATAAAAAGGGGATATCATTCCTCAGGCCGAAATAATGTGAAACTTGCACTAGGCTCGATCTTTGTATCCTGCATGCAATAGGTAAAAGAAAAATCAGCAATAGAAACTCTCTTTCGGCCTTCCCATATTGATTAACAAGTGTGCCGAGAAAATGTTGAAGCTATTTCTGCTTTCTCTATCATGAAACACTTTTGTTTTGCACTCGAATTAAAGACCTACCATTTGAGTATTGATTGATGAGATTTAAGTGCACATATAGGATCAACTTATTGATGTCCTTTATTGTCATGGATGTCATGTGATCTTGCCAGCCCTTATACTACTGTCTATTAATCTGTATCAGAAACGCCAACAACAATATTTATTGTATAATTTTTCTACAGCCCAACTTCTTATCAGATTTGAAGAAATGGTGACATGATGTCTGACCAACTGTGACATTTTCGACAAACTACAAAAAGAAAATAGCTTAGGTCTTATGTTCTAGTGGAGGTCAGTTTACAGATCTATAATATAAAATAACATTTCTCTTGATACTATCAGAAAACAGAGATCTAATACAAGTTTTAACAATAGTGCCTGACCAACCGAGGTCAACAAAATTTTACAAGTCTACTAATGGATCATCAACAAATTGCATAAAGATTGCTCAAAATGTATGTTCAAAAAGAGGTCATTTAATAGATCAAATCGAGAAAAATAGAAATTTGATTTGTGTAATGAGCAAACCAGTAATCCAATGCAAGTTATTTGGGAAGTCAAGTACAGTTTTTGTTTATCTTGGAATAGAAAGAGAAAGTATACCAACCTCGGGAAGAACAGGAGCAAGTGATGTCCAGAGAATAGGGTGTGCTAATGGATCAATCACATTGTAGTTGGTCAGCAGTGGTGCAGACAAGAACGGAGTCAATGGGAATGTATTCCTCTGGAGAGGCAATCCACCACTCATTCCTAATGCAGCACTCAGTCTCTCATCCCCAACATCATGACTTGTGGATTTCTCAATTGCCTTGCCATAGTCTTTTTTGTGGATCATAATTTTGTTTTCATTCTCGTCATTATCTGCATTCTTTTCTTGTTTAATTGATGCCTTCTCTTGCAAGCTTTTATAAGCCACTGACCGTGACAAGACGCTCATGGCAGAGACTCTGGCACCTTTCCACTTTTCACCTTCATGGCAGACACCCAAACGGGGCATCCGGAATGGTTCAGCGGGCTGGGTTTCCCATTCCAATGTTTTAAGCTCACGTCCACTATCTCCTGCAAAAACATGTTTTATGACGGCGTCCGCTTGACGAGTTTTGTTAGGACCCCACCACTTGATGTAACTTGTTAAATCAATCTTTCTTTCAATGCAAAATGTTCCTAGAAATTCATTTTCTGTTGCTTGAACATCTCCTGTGCCTGAAAATGACGTAAAAAACGATGGAAATCCAACATTTATCAGCCAGCGTTGGCAGATGGAGACTGATTTATAAAGCCCACAGTTTAGAATTTGCTGATGACGTACCATAATGGATGCTGCTGAAATATTCAGATCCACCCATGCGACCAAACAATGGCTCCCGCCGGCTGTTATGTGATAGCACAGAATAAGTTTAATAAGCAAAAATGTAAAAACTGGTGTACTACAATAGAACATCTCCAAACATAGGACTACAAATAAAGCATGCAAGTACTGTATTGAAATAGGTGTTGTAATTACTCTGAGCATGCAGGCTAAATAAATTGTAACTACTGGTGATCAATTATGATATACACAGCGCATTTTCAATGCTCATTACCCTGTGAGGGATGGTGTACAACAGCAAAAAAAGGACTTCAACTAGATAAAAAGGACTAGATCAACATAATTTTTTTTTCAAATAGATCAACATAAATTCAACCTTACAAAACTCTGCATCTCTTAGAAAAAACATTATGCGCGCCAGGAACTCGTATGGGTCAAAATACTTATATGATGCATACAAGTAAAATATAAATGTAAGCATACCTTGAGAGCGCACGATATTTAGACATTCCTCTAGAGAAGCCACTGCTCTTCCTGCCAGAGAAAAACCACTATAAGCAACGCGACAGCTATCAGATTGAGATAAGTTCTCAGATATCCACACCTGCGAAGGGATGCAAGATATTCCTCCCTTGACACATTCTGCATCTCTTGGAGATCTCTTGTGTAATCAGTAACCTGCATTGAGAGTGCAATTGAGAAAATGATAATTCTTTTATGAAAATGTTAACTTTAATTGCAAAAACAAATATTTAGAAGTCTTCAGAGTTCAGATGTGACCACAAATATTTAAAGATGTTACGCATTTCCAAATCTGGAGAAAGAATGAAAATGAGGCCTGGGTTTAAGAAACATATAAATGTGTTCTCTTGCCACAGAGTGTATGATCCTCAATATAAAGGGAAGAAAACCTGAAGAGCTAAAACACGGAAATGCTTCCACGTGAAACAAAAACAATGCATAAATATATGGAATCAATGACAATAAACTCACAGGGAAATTAATCAGAGAGCCGGGGCCCCAATATTTCAAGGCAGCAAGATCATAAGCTCTGGCTGCAGCCTCTTCATCATCATAAGCACCTGTAAAGTACATGTGCCATTCAAGGATCAGCTTGATATAGAAACAATAGCAAGTTCCTAAAAGTTTTTCAGAGAATTAAAGCCACCAACTTACCCAAGTACACTGAAATATTGAATCGCACGACCGGTTACATGCACAGAAGTAACAAAGATTTAGTTATCAATCACAGATCCAGATACAGACAAAAACAGGGAGAGAGAGTGAGAGACCTTGCTTTCCCTTCTTATTCTGGTTCTGGTTCCAGGTACTTTTATCCCAGAGATGAGCTTCATAACGACCGGTCCACCTATGCCTAAATTTGCAAAAAAAAATCAATCAATTTCATCAATCAGAGCTCTAACGTACCTTCATCTACTTAATGTAATAAAAACTATATCGAATGCTCATCATTTTCCGACCACTAAGCAACTAACCTCATCAGAAGAAACTTCAACTCCAATTACTCAAATGTTCATGAACCAATTATATGCAATGTTTTTCATTTAAAAAAAAACAAAACAATCCCAATTGATACATATATTTTGTGAGGGACAGACTAACCGAGTGACTCCACGGTAAATGGAGCTGCGTTTTCCGGCGGCAAAGGGAGGCATTTTGCTGATGCGCTCTTTGGCGGTGCAGCTTCTCTCTTTCTTGGCCTTCTTCAGCCCTCTGTAAAGCAACTGCTGATCGGCCGCCGCCGCCGCTACTCCGCCGCTTCTCCTCTCGGTGTTGGGACCAGGATCCGATGACGAGGAAGCCATACTTCAATTTCAACGAGAGAGAGAGAGAGAGAGAGAAGGAGACTGTGTGATTGTGATCGTTGAGGGGGGGCTTGTTTTGGAGTACTCTGCTCACTGTACACAGGAGAGTGAGGAAATTATGAGTTTACGTTTTTACCCTTGGTTTGGTTGCATGTGATAATTGAGTTGTTGGGGTTAAAAGGGTCGTAACGGCTAGGATACGGGTCGGGGTGGTAGCGTAATTTCCTGGTTCTTTGAATATGTGAGGAAGCCACATGGTTGGTGCTGCTCTTGGCAACGAGTCAAAAGAGAAGACAGCACAAAGGCTGGTTTCTCTCATCATCATCATTTATTGTTCATGTTTAGGAAACATAGTAGCTACTTTCTAAATTGAATGCATCAATGAAAAGATTCCCGACAATGAGTGCACATCAGCGGAGCTACGAACAAGCCAAGGCATGGGTGCCATCAGTTAACAAGAAGAAAAAAACATCTATAAAGTTTGTTTCTTTCTTCAAAAAAAAACACCACAAATTCTGATGGAAAACTAATAATGTTACTGAATATTTCTAACAATACACGACCCTAACAGTACATTTATTGAGTCACCACTTCCGTTCAAGTTAGCGCATACAGATCACAAATGTCTAACTTCTGTAGTGAGTCATAAAACGCCTTACTAGAGACTACATTTGTAAGAATATCTATCAGCTGCTCCCTAGTAGGTACAAATAAAAAAGCAATAATACGTTGATCTAGCTTCTTTTTAATGAAATAAAAGTCTATCAACATCCACATATTATGTTCTATCATGCTGGAGTGGATTATGAACAACTTCAACAACTTTATTATCACAATATAGAGACATTGTCTTCTTTTGTTTGAATCTCAAATCTCTCAACAAATGTCAACCACAACATCTCACATACTCCCAAGAGTTATTCCACAATACTCTGTTTCAACATTAGAGCGAGCTACCACTTTTTACTTCTTACTTTTTCAAGTAACTAGCTAAATTATCACCAACAAAAGTGAAGTAGCCCGAAGTAGGCTTGTGATCTATAATATTACATGTCTAGTCTACGTTTGTGTACCTAGAAACATCCAAGTAACTGTACTGTTTTGAAAAGATTTATCATTTCCTTGGAGCAGACTTCAAATATCGCAAAATACGAAATATAACTTTCATTTGAGTTTCACTGGGATTATGCATAAATTGACTCAAAACACTAACTGCATAGGCTAAATCTGGTATGGTATGTGTGAGACAAATAAATCAACCAGCTAATAAACATTTGATATAGTGTCTTATTTGTAGGCACATGATCTAGATACTCTGAGAACTGATGATTCTATTCAATAAGAGTATTTGTCGGTATACAATCAAGCATGTCCGTCTTTTCTAACAAATCGAGGACATATTTTCTCTGACTCAGCACCAGAGAATCCTTCCCACGAGCAACTTTAATTACCAAGAAATACTTTAAACTACACAAATTTTTCATCTCAAATTCAGAAGACAATAAATCTTGTAACCTCTCAATTTTCTCATTGTCATCACCTGTCATAACCATATCATCTACATAAATAATTAAAGTTGTCACCTTATCATACCGGTGTTTAATAAATAAAGTATGATATGAATTACTCTGTCGGTATCCAATCTTTTTCATAAACATAAAAAAAAACTCTGAACCATAAAGGGATTTCATCAGCTTGAACACTAGTTGTTCCGGTTGACTACTTGTTCTGGTTGAAGTACCATTAACTAACCAGCCTCTTAAGCAAGTCCTGCAAAGCCCAGAGCATTCTGGTCGCCTCAGAAAATGGGCCATTGAGCTTAGTGAATTCGATGTCGAGTTCAAACCCAAGACCGGCATGAAGGGGCAGGCAGTGGCAGACTTCATCACAGAATTTACAGAAAGAGAAGATGAGTGGATGGAGAGGAATTAAGCTGGAGACCAGGACATGGAGATTCAGGTAGTTGACGTCGCCGCCTAACCGGGGTCTGACAACTCTCAATTTAATTACCCTGCAATCATTAGTAATATGATAAAGTAGGGATCGTTCTAGTCGGGGACAACAAAGGGTGATCGAATGAAGAGAAAACAAACAATTTATAAACAAATATTCACATATACAATTATCGGTTACATAATATACAAGTATAAACATATATACATTGAAATATGGAGGGTTGAGATTGATTTAATCTAACAAATAACCTACTGAAAAGTAAACCTAAGCTACTATATACAAGTGATCAACATACTCATGCAACACATAACACGAAAAACCATCAAGAACACATAACAATTTCATGCAAGACCGAGCAGCAATGTTCAAATTATCCTAGACACTAACCAATTCTGATTCTAACTAGAGTCATTGCGGTTATCTAATCGTTAAGACTTTTCAAGTAGTTAGAACTATCTTTACGCTTGATCCTAAACATGAATGCTAACTCATTTAAAGACACGTTGCATAGAGCTTAACCAAGAAAACACTTAAACACAAGAGTCAATAGGAAACAAGATCTAAGGCATCGCATCACTCATCCTATTAGCATGCAAATTATCAGAATTATATCCGCCTTAAGTTAATAACAAAGACCAAGACAACTTTGCGTATGAATCGATCTAAAATTATTATGGTAGATGAAACCGCACCCTAAGGACAACCATGGCCAAGACAGCCTCAATGATTGATTTAGATGCACAAATTCATGACAATTAATCAATTAGAAATCAATAATACATAAGAACATGCTACTGCCCCTAAACCTAAATCACAAAATCATCATATATTCAAGAAGTTACAAATCAAAACATAGAACAATCAAAGATCACAAAGAAATTCGAAAACCATGTTTGATAAATAAAACCAAAATCGAACAACATATTACATTAGAATTCGAAATTATACAGAAAATAATATAAATAGCCATGAGAAAATCACACTTTTACAACCTTGAAAGGGTTCGGCAAGTATGGGGAATTCGGTGGAAAGATAGAAAGATTCGTATGACTTGTGGTGGATGAATCAGCTAAGTATTTTTCTATATAGGGTTTGGTAGAATTTAGGCTATGTAATGGTAAGGTATTGATGATTATTTTCTGTCTAAATACAAGCCTATTTATAGAGGAATACATAGGGTTCGGTAGCCACAAGTCCTTAACCAAATAGGTTTAAGTTTTCCTTCTTGAACTTGGTTTGCTTGGTCAACAAGACTTGGAGATTCTAGAGGCTTCTTTTGCTAAATTTTGGACTTCTAATTATTCATTGGACTTGTCATTGGACCTCCCTTTATGGACTAGGCTTCATGGATTGGCTACTTTGCTTCCCTAGGTCCATCAGGAACACTTCCTCTCGGTAGAAATAAGTTGCCATGTTTCGGCAGACTGACATTCCGGTACTAATTTAGGCATAACTCCCTCTAGAAAATAGATATGGATGCGATTCTAAATTTTCTGGAAACTTGACTCAAACAGCTTTCCGTGCATATATGGTACGTCATCTAATTCCATGTGAGTCATCCTGGAGAAATTTTTGAAATTATGTGATGTGCGTAGGAAATTCCTGCTTTTGCTGCTCTCGGCCCCTTTGATGTTGTTGCCTTCCATAGCTCCGATTCTCTTGATTTTTTCTCCCATGAACTCTTCTACATGTCACCTAAGTATAAGAGAAGTTAAATCAATTTATGACAATGTAAAAGCTTTATAGAATCATCAAAACATCTCTAAGACTCCACAAATCGGGTTTCGATAATTTTGTACATTATTCCTCTATGTTTAATATGTTTTACACATAACTCTACCAAAAACTCTCGATTCTAAATTATGACTCTAATCTACGACATTAAGAGATAAACAAGGTTTAAATGGAGGTAATAACATATTAAGAATGTCGCATTTTATGCTCCGATCAACTACCCCACACTTATCCTTTGCTAGTCCCTTAGCAAACTAAATATAAGACTCTACTGCAAACACTACTAATGCCCTTAAAATATTATATTATAATCTTTGTCATGAATAGCTTTCAAGTTTGAACATTCAAGTGTAAACACGTAAATTTCAAGTTTCATAAAACATGTATCATGGTATGAAAAAGTAAGAAATGAGAACAAATAGTATGAACACATAAGGTCAACTGATCCTCCTCTCAATGGCATACTCTTATTTTCACTCGATTATGATATTCACTCATAAGTATATGCAAGAGAACAGATTGTAAGACAATAAATAGCTTGCATATTTCATTAAATAAAAACACTTTATGAATAAAATTTAATGAAAAACCTCATTTAACAACTAAATGCAAGAATGGACCAAGTTGAATTTTTTTCCACAAACATCTTTCGTCATAATAATCATATATGTCGGTCGAATTTTAATTTTTGACTTTTAGTCATCTTAATCACAATATGCATACTAATGTTGTATAACTTGTTTATTATGTTTTAAACAAATGCACAACTTTATGAACCAACTCTAAATAGAAGCAAAATTATCAAAAAACTCATGAAATAAGATGTGTTCGGAATGGTGAAATACGGCCATGGTTCAAAAATCACTTAATTCGGGTAACGTTTGGATGCCGATAGTAGCGGTCAACCCTATTTTTCATTATTATTCCCTATGAGGAGCCCTATCGTCGGAAGATAAATGTCCCAAAATTTTTATATGGGCGGTTGCGTCTCATCTACGAGAGTGTTTTTCATGTAAAAGGTTTGCCAAGAATATGTAATATAGAGGTAGATATGAGAGTTTCCGTGTGATAACTGACGATGGATCAAGGTTGACCGTTTCGATTGAGCCCTTAACTTTGTCGGATCCAGTTTAATATTTTACCTGAGAAATCTTTCGTCTTATTGATCATATATGACAGTCGAATTTTAATTTTTGACTTTTAGTCATCGGAATCATAATATGCATATTAATGTTGTATAACTTGTTTATTATGTTTTAAGCAAATGCACAACTTTATGAACCAGCTCTACATAGAAGCAAAATTATCAAAAACCTTGTGAATTAAGGTGTGCTCGAAATGGTGAAATACGGTTATGGTTAAAAAATCACGTAGTTCGGGTAACGTCTCGTTGCCGATTGTAGCTGTCAACCCTATTTACCTTTATTATTCCCTTTGGGGAGCCCTATCGTCGGAAGTTTGGTTTGCGTGTGATCGCTTGCATGAGTGGTGGTTCAATTTTGGTAAAAGAGATCGGGGTATCTCTTAGAAGGAAACACATTCATGAGGAAGGAGATTTTGGGTTGACGGTTTATAAATATATATGGACGTGACACTTGAGATATGTTGAGCTGATTAGTGCAATATTAGATTGTGATGTTGAAATTGATTATGGAAGCACCATGAGATGCATGCAGGATTTTAAGTTGAACTTTTATCCTTTAGGCAAGACTTGAGCACACAAGAGTTAGTGTACGAGCTTGTTAGCTCTTATTGTTGTGAAATGCCCTACTGTAGACTTTTTCCCGAGAGAGTGGAGTAGGATGAGGAAATTCATTTGTGAGTGAGTATGTGAAGATGACATCCATGTTGGCACAAAGGCGCTTAGCGGATTCATTAGCCCGAATGAGCAGTTTTGAGATCACATTATGGTATGCGAGTTCGTTCGAGCCTCGTGATCGAAAGTTAGGTACAAGGAACAAGAAATGAGAATTTTTGATTGAAAAACGCAGGAGATAATACGTCCATGGCCTCAAAGCCTAGTGTAGCAAGTGCACGTTTCTTTCGTCTCGAAAGGTGTGAGAGACGTATGAGTTTCCCCTACGGTGATGGACTGTAGCATTTTCATCCTTCCACAAGGAAGACACTAGCATTAAGTGTCAAGTATGGCAGTTGTAAAAGTGGACCATACGTATTGACTACGAGTTAGTCTACGTTTATGTTTCAGAAAGCTATCAGATTGTCTTAATTGCCATTTTAGGAATTAACTCGAGAAGAGCTAAGAGGCAAGCCTTGTGGAGTCGATTTACGACAAAAGTGTTGAGACGAGTGTAGCATGCCTGAGAAAGTGTATCAAAGCGGGCGTACTTGTGTATCTCGTATTGCTACTACGAGAATACTTCGGTTTCTAAAGGAATTGGAACATAGAGCTTGTGACTCTTGTTTGCTTGAAGTTTTGTCAAGTGAAACTTGACGACATTCCTTGACGGTTGGACAAATAAAGTTTTGGAATGTGGATCATCTTTAAATGAATGTAATTAAAGAAATGACTTCTACGGAACTAATGAGTGTGATCTTCTTCCCTATGGTTTTGCAGCGAATTTATTGGTAAAGTAAAGAATGGTGTAATTTGGAATGCTTGTTAGTTTTACGTCCCGTAGTGAAAATTTCAAATACGAAATTTTTAAAAGGGGGTAGATTGTAACACCCTGCCCTAAAATTTACCTTTTTACTAGGATCATGCAGGTTACAGAGGGTTGTAACCGCACTGTTAGTCTTCTCTGAACTAATATTCGAGTTTAATATCGAGATATTCTCGATTCTATGGGAGATAGAATTAATGTCCTGAGGTGAAAGATTATGTTAATACGAGTCATTCGGTATGTCCAGAATATTTTTCAGAGCTTCCTTCCATTTTCTGTAAATTTCTGAAGTTTCTGGTAATTTTTAATTACTATTCTGGTAAAACAGTTTTACCATTTAACCATTTATCTTTTTACCTTCTTTAAATCTGGCTAGTTGGATCAATTTGAGATTTGATTTGGGCCGTTGGTTTTAGTATAAATATAGGTGAGAGGTTTGACTCGGTTAAACCTCCCAACCCGGGTCAACGTCTTCCCGAGCTCTCCAGGCGGCGTTAGAGCGCGTGACCGGTATCATTCTTCTCCTCTTCACTTTTTCTTCCTTCCTGGTTACCTGTTTGTTGTATTTGCGACCCTAATCGAAAAACCCTTTTTCCTGTTCTTTCCCTGTTTTCTGGGTTCTTAGCCTTCGCCGACATGTTCTTCGAGTCTGAAGAGTTTATCGAGCTTAAGTAAGGCCCTTGAGATGGAGAAAAAGGAAGGAAGGTGAGGGAGAGATGAAAGAGCTGTTGTGATTCTTTGTGGGTGTAGAGTTCACTCTCGGCAGAGAATTGAGAACATGAAGGGTAAGTGGTTCTTGATACATTAATTTTGTAGTTCTAGCTTCTGGATTGAGAATCTAAGTTATGGAATGTGTAATTTGAGACAGAAGAGGAGAAGTTGTTGTTGGATCAGTTTTAGGTGCAGCCGGCGTGTTTGGGTGTGGAGAGAAATCTCGGCAAGACTTCGAGGTTGATGAAACAAAGGTGAGAATTGGTGTTCAATTCTAGTCCTGATGTTTGGATTAGTGTTGGATTGCAGTGATATGGTTTTGGAATTTGGCAGTGAAGTGCATAGGAGGAGCTCAGGAGCTACTCCTAGCAGCTGAATTGGTGTGTGGGTGTGAAGAGCACATTCTCGGGTGTAGAAAGTACATCCGAGTGCTGCTCATTTCTTTTGACGAAAGGTGAATTTCTAGTGCTAAATGGGTTGTTGGTAGAGTTGTGTTGTGTGTGTGTGTTTGAAAATGGAAATAAGGTCCGTTAGTAAAGAAGTAAAATCAATGGAATGAGATAATTGGTCAATGTTATGTTTTGGTAAGAATTGGTTGTTTTCGGACGTTAGTAAAAGCAATTTGAGTCGTAGAGTCCTGATAAGTCGAAGAACAAATAGACGTTACGGAAAAGTCGTAAAAAGATAGTTTTAATTTTGGAAAAGTTTCCATTTTGGGAAAGTTTCTATTAAGGAAAAGTATCTATTTTGGAAAAGTTACATTTTTGGAGAAATGGATTAGTAAAGATTTGAAGTTCGACGAAATTTGGTCAAATGTTAAATTGTTATCGGAAAATGGTAACTAAAATTCCGGAAGTGTAAAGTTGATATTTTTAAGTAAAAATGGGTGATTTGCATAAATCGTTAAATCGACTCAAGGTTAAAGATTTGGTTTTAGACACGTTGAGTGTCCATAGTAATTCAACGAAATACTATGTGACACCCTAACGTCAGATTTTAAAATGGTTAAGGAAAGTTCGGAAGTTAAGTCGGACTTTCGACAATTAAGTAAAGAGTCGATAACCGAAAAAGCAAGTCAAAAGGGTTAAAGAGTTAACAAGGAATTGGTTGGTCAACTTGGTCAATATGGTCATTCCTGGTCAAACTAGGAATGCTGAGGTCAACATGACTATTATTGTTTCTTTGTTGCTAAGTTACTCTATTTTGCAGTGATACATTGGACGAGGTAGCTTACGTGGTTACCTCGATTCACCGAGGCGGTTCTTGGAAGCTTGGAGCTTACGTAAGAACGGTAATTCCAGCTAAAAAAACTAATCCCCCTTTTGATAGTGGTTTTACCTATATATGAAATTGCATTATTTTTGTATGCTCATGGTTGATGCCTCGAGAAAGTTTTCTTTATATATATGAGATGAATGAGTTCATATTTGGGATAAACCCGTTAGATAGCTGGTTTATAGATACCTCAGCAGAGAGGTTAAACTCTAGATTTGCGATGGACGTATGCTATCCATAATATTTTTTAGACCGATTAATAGGAAAGCGGGTTTCGTCCGATTAGGGCGTTAATTAAAATATGAGCTACGTGTGGCTTGATCCTTATGTACAGGGTACATAGGCAGCCTGACCGGGATTCGGATGGAGTCATAAATAATATTTAGACCTTAGGTCCTCTAAAGTAATTAGTATGAAATCCAATTCGGTAATCAGGATAACCTCAGGTTTTGTGAGGTCTATTTCGGTGTCATTTGGACTGTTGAAAATAGTTTGGGTAAGAGTTATCCCTTCTCAAGGGAGATTACAAGGGAAATCTCTCTTGAGATGGGTCTCGCACGTCCTATCCCGGGTTTAGAGAGGTAAACTTGGGCCGGGGCGTGACAGCTAGTGCCTCTCGTGGCCGCACGGCAGCAAACGGCGGCACAGAAGCTGCAGACCTAAAACGGGTCGGAGGAGAGCTCGATCTCCTTCAATAGTAAAAAGTTTCCACTTGTTACTTCCTTCCCATATATATATATTATATATATGTAATTTACCGTATAGTAACTTTACATTTTTACTTATAACTACCACATACGAACTCTGATTAAAACTCATAGCATGTCTACAGGTTCGTATGAACGTCCTTTACGACTTTCCTAAAGAATGTTTTCCCAAATTATCGACTTAACAAAAAAATTAACTTTTAGGGTAAAACAAATAATAATCGAAAACTACTGTACTTTTCATAAAATCTCAGTAAATAACTCATTGCTCAATAATCTAGATATACTGGCAAGCTCATATTATCACATACTACGACTTCAGAGCTTTAAATCCCTCATTTACCGATTCCAGTAAAACTCGATAATAAACTCGAGCGATAGCCTATAGTATTTAAAAACACTCTCAAAAATCTCCGGTAGCATTTACTACCCGGTAAATAGGTAACTATTTTGGTTCGGATCATGACATTTAATCATTACAAGAATCCCAGAACCTTACCCGCTCATCAAGGACATTACACTTCACTTATGCCTTCATTACCAATTCATCTGGCAACAACTGACAAATTTGAAAATCTAACATGATTGAACATCTACGCAAATTTAGTGCCACTAATGCACACCTAAAGTAACCCTTGATCAATTTATCTGAATTTAATTTCTTACCAAGATTATTCAATTGATCATCATGAACGAAGTCATTAAGAAACAAAATTTATCGATTACCATCACCGCACTATGCGCGTGATAGTTACCGAGTCACCTCGCACAACTAGATAGTTTCTAAACAAAATTGCATCCATAGCCCAAACATTTATCATCCACCGCGTCCCATATTCGAAATGATTCAAAATGGACAACTACTCGCCGTTTTATCTAGAGAGGAAAAATAACTTGCATGCACTAAGAAATCAAGTTTAGCACTCTAGATCTTAGATTACGTGAACCACTATCATACATTAACAACCCTTCTAATTGAATCTTAAACTGAACGTGGTTTCAACACACCGCAATCGTTAATAGAATGTCGCTAATCTTAGCAACATACCTTACCGTTCTTAGTAAAAAAATTAGTTACCAAACTTTGACTCATAATACTTCCTTAGTCATCAGTGAAACCCTTTTTTCCAGCTTCACCGCATTTCATACTCACTGAAATGCTAACAATTTCAAAAGTCACATCTTGTGATTTTTCTTGCTAACACTCTACACTTATGGCGTCAAGATTTACCGCTAGCTCATAATTCATAACAAGTAGGGTCACCACTTAAATGACCCATGACTTCGACTTTACCAACAATTCTTTAATCCTCTTAGGAATTTCGATAAAATAACACCACTAATTGTTCCCTCGGATCCTAATTCTCATTCCACAGCTTGAAATTGAGGATATTGTCCATCACTGCAGTGGAAATAACTTATATATCGTTAGACACATCATGAAGTCTTCTTGATGGTGTAAAATGGCTCGAAAGGTTGATAGTCAGTATGCTTTATGAATTTTCAGTTTCTGGGTCCAACTTTGAGGACTTGTAACTTGAGCTTCCCGACTTCTTTTTGAATGATTCTTAGCATGATAATGAAGCACAAAACCTGTACTATATCTATGAATTGGGCATTGGCCAAAAGGATTGCGAGAAACCCCTCAAATTCTTCATTGAAAACAGAAGAAAATAAGCTATTTTTAGACTTCTAATATATGCTTATTCGACGGTAGTTTTGCACACATCTTTTCTTTGACTTCATTTAAGCTTCTTGATCAATGGAATGACCATTCTCTATGCTTTGAAACACAACTCCATAGACGAGGTCTTAATTGCTCGGATTTAGCTCTCATTTCCTCATAATCGCTCTTCAAAGTACCTAAGAAATAAACTATGTTAAATTGACATTATTAAGAAATAAACTAAGCAAAAGTATAAGGTTTCAACTATATATTCGTTGCATAAAAAGCTCCTATCATGAAACATGAAGTAGAAGTGCAAATTTTGGGCCTAGGTTGTAGATAGACCCTGCTTGTGGTTCTGGTGACTGGAAGAGCTCGTGGATTTGTGAATTGGTTTAGTAGAAGGTAATTTTTGTCTTCCTGGGTTGTAAATTTGTTATTGTGAGGTAGAGGTTGGAGTTGGAGTAGCTAAGAAAAACTGATGTGTTGTGGTTGGGTAGATTGATGACTAAGTTTGTGTTTTTCGGGTGCATGTCGAGAACTTGGAGTTTTGGAATTTTGGGAAGGCTATGATGAAATTCAGGCAAGTCGCCGGAATTTGGCAAAGATTCCGGTCAGACATGTTTCCGGCAGAGAGTCGAAGAGGTAGAAATCGACTTCCCTACTTAATTGTGAAGTCGTAGAGTTTTCATTACATAATAAATTGGAATTTCAGAAAAACCGGAAATCAGAATTTTCCATTTTGGGAAACTTTATATTTTTGGAAAGTTTCCATTTTGGAAAGGTTGACCGGTAAAAAGAAAAGTCAATCATGAACAACCAGTTAAAATAAGTCAATCAGACATTTAAAAGGAATCTGGGTAACTTGGGGAATCTTGATCAAATCGAGCAAAAAGGTTGCCTCGAGAAGTCTTAATTGATTCTAATGGAAAACGTAATAATTCAGGTTAGACATCTGCAAGTATTGAAGGGTTACATAATTATGTCAGCTCACGTTAAAAATATGAATTTGGCGTTCATATTAATTTCTCGAATGATTAAGTTATCTCGACACCTGATAAGTTGATTTAAAGAAGTCTAAGTACCATGGCTGTCGATAACTACACGTTAGATCAATAATCGGGAAGAAGATTAATTATAGTCAATGTGTTAAGGTTGTGGAAGCGAAAATAAATATCTTATTGTTGTTAAGTCATTAAAGGGAATGAGTTTGGTCAACTCTAGGTCAAACTAGGATTCTCTGGTCGAACTAGGGAAGGGTCGAGTCAATGATTATTGTGGAGTTTGGTCTGACCGATCCGTTTTAATGTTTTTCGTCAGACGCGGATTGACGGGAAGATATTATGAGGCGGTGCACAAGGAGTATTCCGAGCAACGAAGAGATCACATTAATTATTGTGAGTGGACTTTCGATTTTAATGATATGGATGCTCCAACATTTTTATTTAATTATAAGTTACATGAATTTTAGTCATTTTTTGAGCTGATGGGGTCGGGAAAACGGGTTGCTCCTCTCTCGTAAGCTCCTTGTTTAAATCGGCTAGAAATCGAGATATAGTTACTTTATTAAGAGATTCTTTGCTTATGACCATTATATTGAAGACGGTCGAAGAACCGTGCTTAATGCATATTTTAATTAACGGGGGAAGAGTCTTTTATGACTTTTCGTATTTGTTGATTTGTTTTTCTTCACCAGGAATGGTCGTTAATATATATATATACCCCCATCTTATTGGGTGGTGTGGGGTGGACCTCTCACTTAATGAAGTGACGGGGTGGATAGGTTGATGACCCTACCTTATAGGCTGGCACGGGGTGGACCCCCCACTTAAGGAAGTGACCCGGGATATATGTGAAGTGAGGACCCCCACCTAATTAGGGTGGAGCGGGATGGACCCCCCACTTAAGAAAGTGATGCGGGGTGCGTTAGATTGATGATCCCCACCTTATTAACTAAATAAGGTGGAGCGGGGTGGACCTTCCATTTAATGAAGTGGCGCGGGGCATACTTTGAAGCCTTAGCAGGCTCTGACCCTAGCTTTGAAGGCTCATTGTCATGGTGAAACCTCTTTCCTCATTATTTAATGTTGAGTTTTAAGTCATTAAGTTGTCATGACTTACTTTTTGTTTTCACTAATTATTCGGGATATTCCCAATGTTGCATGCATGTGTTGTTTTAAACGAACAAAGTTCTGGGAAGACATAAAAATAAGTTTTCTTTTGAGTAACTGTAGATTATGTCCACTCACTCTAACTTTTATTTTTAAATGCTTTCCCCATGGGCCCTTCATTTTTAAATGCCTAGTTTTGCAGGGTAGCTGAGAGGTCGTGCGTACAGGAGACATGACATAGTTGATTTAGTCCGTTGACGCTAGAATGTTATTAGGTATTTATCTGTTTAGATTGGTCTGAGTATCCCAGTCTAGGGTAGTTGAATTTGACTCTTGAAGTGTAGATGAGATTGGGGAGTAAGATGACTTCAGGTGTCTTGGTTGAATTATATTGTTTATAGAAGTGCTTAGTTGGTTTGCAGGAAGGGTTGTCCATTTCAAGGGGGTTTCGGTAATAAGTTCTCTTGAGGTGGACTCCGCATGAATTACTTCAGGTAAAAAAGGGTTAACCTGGGGTGGGTCCTGACAGTTGGTATCAGAGCATTAGTTTATCGTTTTATGTTACTACCTCATGTACTTGATAGCACTTAGTGTCTATAGAGTGATGGTCTGACCGCGGCGGATCCATTGACATTTTATGCTTGAGACGCTTAGTGTTTATTAAGGATATGAGTTAGTACTTATCGGTTGGTTTATGGACAGGGTGGTTCCATAAATATTTGGACACTCAAGACTATCTCTCAGTACGCCGACCTCTTAGAGAGTTCCTGTAAGGAACAAGTTAAGCTTTATATGTATTTTCTTATGAGTTTCGAAGTGATTAATGGAGATTTGGAATAGAGTTATGAATTGGGAACTCGAGTTGGAAACTCATCTTATTTAATGTTGTTTGGGCACTTTGTGCAAATGCTCAAAGAGCAAAGCATTTGATGCAGGCTTGGGAAGTTGTTGTGAGAGTTGACAAGACGGGAGTTGTTGAAGTCTAAGGCGCGGCCTTGGTGTCCGAGTTACGAGACTCTTAGAATTGAAGAGTCATATAGGATATTAAAAGTGTTTGCGTTCTGTGATGGAAAAGATAGTTGAAGTTGCATAGTCTGATTATTTAGAGACGATGAATATTAAGAATTGACGCTTGTCAAGATTTTCATGACGTTCTTTAGTGTGGTTTTGGGGAAATTGGCAAATGTGTTTAAGTAGAATGACTCAAGGATTTGAGTGTTGACATTTTTATAGTCAATAGACTTGGTATAGTGACGAGTCCAGGATGTGATGTAATTAAAGAAAGCCCACCGAGTCATGGAGCAAGAGTGTTTGGGGTACTGGAGATAGTGATATGAGTCTTGATTGACTTGGTAGTAGTGTGATGTAGGAACCAGTCGTTGTGCTAACGTCACTATTTCGGTAGCTGGTGATTTTCATGGGCATATCTTATGAGTACATGTTCCCTCCTTAGTAGGGAAGTTGTAGGTTGGAGTCTAGGTAACATTTGCTGGCAATGCATATTTATTTTGTTGCAGCTGTGTGTGGTCAAAATTATACATTCACCTATTTCGAGAAGGTTATGTGAGAATTCTATATTTTGAAGATGGATGTTAAGAAAGTTTGTTAAAAGTTTTTGTGCTAGATGTCGAGTATATGGTCTAGAAATTTAAGAACATGTTAGAAGTGAGTTAGTTATGGTCGCTCCGACTTTTGAGATGGTCAGTGAAATTATTAAATATTGTTAGTAGGTGGTCGAATGCATGCTGAGATAGATGCACAGAAATAGTGAAGTGACAGCAATGGAGAAAAGTCTACTGAATCATTGAGTAATTGTGGGAGAGTCCCATGGTTGCTCAAGCTTCGACTTGTAACCAAAGTTGTCTGTGTATGACACTTGGTTCTCAGTGGGTGATTAGCTAAGCTTGTCGGCGTGGGAAACTGTTCACTCACTGACTGTTATTAAATCAGTTACTTTTAAATAGGAGGTACCCTTATGATGTGTCTAACGATATATAAGTTAGACACATCATGTTCCTGATAGTGTTGGTTGGGCCTAGGTTGTTGGGTTTTGTTTAGTTGGTTGTTTGTTGTCCATTCTCTTTGAGCGAGGGTTTAGGTGTTTTTTAGTAGTTTGGTGTAGTAGGTCGCGTCGTGGGGGGCCACGGTTATGGTGTCGTTTTCAGAGACTATTTTGATGTCGGTTAGTTCTTGTTGTCAATGTAATGAGGAGGTTACCTGTGCATATATGCTGGTAGTTTTGACATGTAGTGTTTGAAAGGGTTAGCTCTTCTAGAGGTTGACTGTAAGGATGTATCAGTACTTCTGGGTTAGGTTAGGTTAGGTTACGGTTGAACCCATTTCGGTTCTTGTCTACTGTAATCGTAGGGTTTTCGGGTAGGTAGTGGAGATGGGAAATTTATTTCCTCTCATGGTTGTAATTTTCCTATCTAAATAAATTTTCATTCTCAAAAAAGGTTGCCCTTAATGAGTTGTTTGAATCAGCCTGAATTAAATAGGCTATTATAGTAAGAATCAAAATAATAAACAACAAGATATAGAGATATAAGTGTGTAGACTAACATGAATAGTGGCCTAGTACCATTTGATCTATAGTGACATAGTCTCTCTTTTAGTAAGTGAGAGGTTTTAGGTTCGACTCACGCAGTTTTAATATTTGAGTTGTTTGCTTGATAAAAAATGAGGATGGTAGGAAGTTAAGATCATTAATCCATAATTTTGTAAGTCTCGTACAAGTACAATGATGAAAGGCTAGTAAAAAAGAAAAAAGGAAACAAATTCAAATTAGAAATTAGAAAATAGCATTTAATCTAGCAGCATAAGTCTTATCTTGTATGTGAGAGGTTTGAGTTTGACTCACAACGTGCTCGTTGTAGTATTGAGTTATTTACGTGATAAAAAACCTATTTTAACAGCCTTGCGTGTCGCCTTCTAGGTTCTCTCGTGACTGCTCGTTCCTCTTTATTGTCAAAAATGTGGAATGTCAAACTTTGTTCTAGCCGTCTTGGTTCTCTCCTGGTTGTCAAACTTTCTCATATATTCAGATAATGCAATATGGTGATGGATTTTCTGCACTCATCATCGTGGATTGGTGGTAACTTTTGAAAACCCTGGTCCATGCTGCTTAAGCATACTTGATGACCTTGCTGATGTAGTTAGAGCTAGAAAGATGATAACCTTTAGTTTCTTTTGTTTTTCGTTTGGACCTTTTAGATCCCTCATCTAACCCAAAAAAAGAAAAAGAAAAACTGCCCCCATATAAAATATCAATCTTCCACTTGCCAGGTGTAAAAGCTATCGAAAGATTCAAAAGAAGAAAGAAATTGGCTTATAAGGGGAGAGAGTCCCTGATCCAATCTGGAATTGAAATCTGAAATCAGAGAGAAGAAGACGAAGAAGATGATGGTTGAGGATCTCGGTGTGGAAGCCAAGGAGGCAGCGGTGCGCGAGGTTGCGAAGCTCTTGCCTCTGCCGGAGCTTCTTCAGTCCATCGCTTCCATTAAGGCCGATTACATTGCTCGCCAACAGGTTCCTTCTTCTTCTTCTTCTTCTTCTTCTTCTTCTTCTTCACCTCGCTACGCTTTTAGGGACTCCATTTTGTTGAAGACTGTTTACGCTGTAATGATGTTATCTATGAAGTTCATATTTCATTAATTGGAAACAATTGATGTATCAATTTTACCCAAACTTGTGTATTCTCAGAAGCTCTAGGTTTGGATATGAAAATTTTGGATTAGGCGGATGTTTTATCTGTGTTATAGTAGATTTTTCGGTTATGAATGTCGTAAATGGAATGCTAGTCCGTCATGTGAAGCATTCTAGATTGTTACATGAACTGCTGATGTCATCATATTTGAGACGAAGTGGTGTGTGGATTTGACAGTTTGGTGATCGATTGTAAATGATTCCATGACACTGACTTAACCTTTTATGCCGGAGACCATACTGATGTTGTGGATCACTAGTAATGTTATAGGATTATGCCTCTTCTTACGTATACAACTGTTTGGTGGAAGCTGTATTGATGACCTAATATGTAACTGATTTGAGTCCCTTACTTGATGGCCAGTTCCGAAAACCAATAACCTTATCTGAAGGAACTGTTCAATTAACTTTACCAGATTATGTCCAGTAGTCTGTCCAAAATTTAGTACGTGCTTAAGAAAAGGAAGCATTAACCACCCGTTTCCAGGTAGTACAAGAATTATCGAAGGAAGCACCAATTAATAAACTATTAAAAGCTTCAGCCATACTACTAATTTGGAAAAGTGCAGTGTCTATTTTTTTTTGGGTCTGATGACTACCTTGTACTTTGATCTTCTTCCTATGAATGCTTTAGATCGTAAAAGAAGAAAAAAGAATCTATAAAAACATTTCAAGGTATTTACTTTCAAACACTTTATCCAACGACCTTCATTTTTTCTTTTCTTTTTTGGTTACAGAAGGGACTTAAAAGGCCCAAAACAACCTTCATCTCTTTGAAGTAGCCTCCAAATAGAATTAGCAAGCAGATATTGGTCATTATTGAATTTTCTTGAGATCCAGCCTTCCTTTGGTGTTTGGGCAGCAACCTGTCCTCAGCTGTATAAAATTTTGATTATAATAAGACCAAAAACTAAATCAAAAATTCAAGGGAGTAGAACCCAGTAAAAAATATTTCGCAAAACAACTGACTGCAGATGCTAGGTAGGAACCTGACATTGTAGCTGATAATACAGACTGCATGAACTGAAACTTGGATCATATTCATGTTGGCCCTGACACTTCCTTTTCCTTAAGGATATGTTGATTCTTGGTTTTAATCCATAAACAATTGCTAGATTCACGATCTTTTGGTTCCAGATTGCGCTTCGGTAATTTATAATCTGTTACTGATGTTTTTAAAATAGCTTAAGATGGTTTCATCTGCAAGAAAACTGCAGAATTCATTATGTCCTGGGTAGGAAGCATAGATAGTCTATGAACACTAGCTCATCCATTATCTATGGTGCATATTTTAGAGAATGCCAAAGTATGCAATGTAATTTGTACTTGGAATATCAAAGCATATTATACTAAATTCTCTCACATGGTTAGTTGAATTGGAAGAAAGTTAGAATGGGCTGAGCAGTTGATGCATAAAATATGGATGAGTGTATTCCTCTCAAATTTGAAGTTAACCTTTATCGCTTTTGGGTGGGTCGTCAGTTGGTGCTCTGGCATTAGTTTTGTTACCCACGTGACATTCTGATCTTCTCCACATATATTCATTCATAAGTTGCTTTACCTTTTGAAATGTTGGAATTGCTTTGTAATGAAGTGACCTTCTAAAAGTCGCTGTTTTCCGCATTGTCAGGCAAATGATGCACAACTTAGTACAATGGTCGCCGAGCAGGTACATGCAAAAACTGCAGTCCAATTTTTCTGGTCATAATGGAAAGTTGCATGTACATATCGTGCAGACTCATAAATGTATTTAAGAGTTCATAAAGTTAAGCAGTTTAACTAGTATCCCATCTGTCTCAAGAAATAGTGGTTTGCTGCAGGTAGAACAAGCACAAGCTGGGCTGGAATCCCTGTCCTTATCTCAAAAATCAATAAACCAACTCCGTGAAAACTTTGTTTCTATTGAAAAGTATGCTCCTAGACATTTCTAAGGCTTGATGGGTTTAAGGATATTGTTTCTGTAATTTAGATGCTGTGTATAAGCTGTTGTGCAACATTAATGTGTTTCTGATGGTTATGATTACCTTTTGCATCAGGCTATGTCAAGAATGCCAAAATTTGATTGAAAATCATGATCAGATAAAGCTTCTCAGCAATGCGAGAAACAACCTAAATACAACCTTAAAGGTTGGTGATTTTTCCTTACGGTAACAATTTCCTTAGTAGCAACTATTTTGAGTACGTGGACCAGTAATTTATACAATTCCTTATGGACTTTGTTACTTCCCTGTCCTGTTTCTTTATCTCTTTGTTATATCTATGGCTGCATCACCTCGCAATACTTCTGAAAGCTGTTTGACTGGGAATGCCTGACCAGACTAGAAAATGTCCAAGTCATAAAACATCTCAGAATTTTCATGGTGACATGTTGATATCTACTAATGAATCCTAAGGTCCTTTTCTATATGGATCCAAATTTAAACAAATGAAACATTGATGTTCAAATTTGGCATCCTTGACTTGTCATTAACTGAAAAGACTAAAGGATCGTTGATGATGATTTTTTGAAGAATGGCTTTAAATAAGGTGCAAACTAAGACGTGTGAAGCTGTGGGACCTCTGTATTGGTGTGATAATGCTTTGTATGTTGCTCTTTAATAGGATGTTGAGGGTATGATGTCAATCTCTGTTGAAGCCTCTGAGGCTCGGGCTTCTTTAAGCGATGATAAAGAACTCATTAATACTTATGAGGTAAATCGAGTGTTGAAGTTACTAATTGCTATATTTTCCTTTGGTGATATCATATAGTATTGTATTATTTTGGTTGACTGTATTGTCAATAGTCTTACGTCTTTACTAATACTGCTTCGGAAAAATACACACCAAACTATATCATATAACTCCATTTCTGTTTTGTTGATGTTATACTATCATGATCACCATTATCATTAATTTCTTATTTATTTAACTTTTCATCCTTATATTGTTAATAGAGGTTAACAGCTCTTGATGGAAAGCGGAGATTTGCATTAGCAGCTGCTGGATCTCACAAGGAAGAAGTTGGCAGGCTAAGGTATCTCTTTTTAACTTCAGTGAGTTTCTACCCACATTTCTGTTTTGAATTTGCACTGATTTTCTGACCCTTAGAAATGAAACAATAGGTCTCAAAAGAAAATAAAGAAAGAAGGAACCAATAGGATAAGGTCAATTGAACATAGAATTTGAATAGGGTCAATTTGACCCCATTAACCTAAATTATATATTTACATTTTTCTTTTTCTTTTTTGGGAATGGATACGACATAAACACGACTCTGAAAGTCTATTTGTGATCTTGAGTAATGGTTTACTAGTTATTGACAGATGCAATGCATGTTTGGAACAGTTTCATTTTTACTTATTGGAGGAAATAAAAGTAATTTGTGGGATGTGGGAAGTTACATCTGTAGATAGTAGGATTGGTTTATATCTGCAAATATGAGATGCATTATTCGTGAATCCTGACAGTTTCCTTTATTTTTTTATTTTATATGTACAATGATGTGTGTATATATATTAAAAAGTTATTTTAAATTAACTTAGTCTAAGCTATTTTGGTTTTTACACCACTTTGGCCAAAAAGGTGGGTTCTCTTAATAATAGTTTAATATAAGATAAGATAATAATAGTTCTATTTTATATTGGCTGACAAAATTTGTTAAACAGTTTAATGACTTGTATGCCAATTTTAATTTGGTGTATTTCAGAGAATATTTTGAAGATGTTGATAGAACCTGGGAGACATTTGAGAAGACATTATGGGGTCACATTTCAAACTTCTACAATCTTTCCAAAGAAAGGTATTGTCTCTGTTATTTGATTAATATATGCATTATGCAGTTAAGCTTCAGGTTGGTTTCCATATGCATTTGAATTTTGAACAGTTATTTGCAACGACTTGGCTAGATATGTTCTCGCTTTCTAATGCATCAAATTTCATCGGTCCTCTCATTCTGCATCTACACTCAACCCTGTTAACAACAATACAACCAACAAAAGACTTAAGGGACCCTCATGGAATGGGAAAATATTGTGGTATTAACTTGTGATGATCCGCTCATAAAAGAAAATTCTTTTGATCCATAAATGAGCTAGCCATTCTGTAAGAAAGCTGAGTGGCAAGCTGGTTTATATGCTGTACAAATATCTTGTCAGATAACTGGCTATGTAAATTTGGCCCATCAATGTGATGTATCTCATTGTTTTGGTGCCAAACCCAAGAAAGCTTTCTTCCATTAATGATACAAGATCTGTGTATGATCTTTATGCTGATTACCTGCTTACAAGTATATTGGTTATAGAATTGTGTTTTGTTACTCATTTAGCCATTTATATGTTGCAGCCCGCAAACTTTGGTGCGCGCTTTAAGGTATGTTTCATTTTCTTCAGTTGTCTTTTTTTGAAGAGCCGTGTGTCCCTTTTACTTTAGCCTTCGAGTCAGCTTTATTCATTTAATTAATAAATATTAAAAAAAGAAAGAAGGAACAACACTAGACTGAATGATATAAGTAGATATGAGCTCCACATAAAAGAAAATCACATCAGATGTAATTAGCTAGCTTCAGACAGAACACTCTAATGTACCTAAGTTTTGGCTAAAGCTCCCCTCCAGTCCAGCAGAATACGAGAAAGTTATTGTCGTTATTTTACTGAAATTAGATGCCATAAAGCTGTCAAAATTATTACTGTTACTTTATGCATTTGTATTAATGCATTCACTTTGCTGTAAGACTAAAAATATTTCCAATTTATTTGTTTACATTTTTCCATGTGTTCATGACCTCTGTTTTGTTCTCGTGTTTTCGCAATTTAGGGTTGTTGAAATGCAAGAAATCCTTGACCAACAACTTGCTGAAGAAGCAGCAGAGGCTGAGGGAGGCGGTGCCATGGCATCAATTGCTACTCCTCGTAGAACTGCCAAGTAATTCTCTGGAAATGACTACAAGTCTTACCAATTTGTCATGCATGCATCGTCAAAATATGTTACACCAAATACATTTTATCTACATTAACTTTGAACGCATGCAGAAAAAATACTACAGCAATAGCTTCTTCGAGAAATCTAACACAGCAGAAAATGAATGTTAATGGCAAAGGCTACAAGGACAAATGTTATGAGCAAATTAGGAAGACTGTTGAAGGGCGATTCAACAAGCTACTGACAGAGGTACGTTGAAAATTAACAGTTTCTCTAAGAATGATGAAAGATGAATATTCTGGCAAGAGTACATTATTTAGTCTAATTTATGGTGCAGCTTTGTTATGAGGATCTTAAAGCAGCACTAGAGGAAGCTCGAGCGGTATGTCACTACTAGTAAGCCTGATTATGTTGTAAGCTTGAAATCAAGATGAAATAAACCATCTTTAATATTTCAGATTGGAGAAGAGCTTGGAGATATATATGACCATGTAGCCCCTTGTTTCCCCCCCAGGTTTGCTCTCTTTATTTTCCTTGGTTTATATGTTTGAGCCAGTATATCTGCTTGTCTTCTAATTTTAGGTGTAAGCATGTCGAGGTTAATATCCATTTGTTTTCTGTCTACGCTTTTATAATTCCTATGTGTGTGTGTATATATATATATATTTAAATTTTATTATGGATGTTGGTGAGAATTGTCATAGTTTGGTAGTAGTAACGGTACGGTATTATTTCTAAAAAGAGTCTTAGCATTCCAAATTTTATTTTACTTGGTTACGAGAAATGAAAGGCTGTTTAATATTACTTTCCTTCTTTCAACTGTAAAAATTGTAAGTTGAAGTTGCTATTTCTTGCACATAATTGCTCAAGCCCATTGCTATAAGAGTGTTAATATATTGTTGACTACGCTGTTTGTTTTGATGAAAGAAATCTTCACCTCCACACTAATATTTGAGCAAGTTGTTAGGAATAAGAGGTGTGTAGTTTGTCAGTTAGGGAAATGAAAAGGGAAAGTTCTAGAGTTTGCTGTCTCGTACTTTTTGTTCTACTCATATACAAGTAGCTGAATGCCTCTCTGTAGAAGATTTTTGGGTCGTATTTTGCTTAGCCGAATATGCAACTTTCAAAACAGAAGACTAGAGGAGCAATCATACTTGGTATGGATGCCATTATTTCGCACATGTTTCTTTTGATGTCTAGGTCTGCAATCATTATAATGTTAAATTTCTATTGATGCATGAACTAGTTTATTGTCATAGTACATTTATGTTAGACTGCTACTGTACTAACCCAATAGTTTATGCTAACCAGTACACGTGGTGGCATTTTTGCTTTCAGAGACAACATAAAACAGATATATAGTTTTACACAAGTAGCTATGCCTCTTGCTTGTGGCCCAATCAACACCATGGAGTAAATATCACTGGTATCATGTGATGTGTGAGTCAGTACAGAACACAAAAAAACAAATATGAGTGAAAGGCTTAGGCTTGCGGGTAATAAGTCAATATTGTATCAAGCTTACATATTTGCTCCGATGGGTCTAGATTTAAGACTGGTCTGGAAGGTGTATGCATGCATGAACACATCTCTGCACATACTTGAGATTTAAGTAGAAATATTCAATTTAGATCACTCTCTTAAATAAATATACTAATGATCTGATGGAAAAATTTATTTTGGCAGATATGAAATATTTCAACTTATGGTCAATCTGTATACGGAGAGATTTGTTCAAATGCTTAGATTACTAAGTGACAGAGCAAATGAAATGACAAACATAGAGATCTTAAAGGTACTTTTCTGATTTCTTATTTGTTTCAAACTTGTATTTCACACTCAACAATTTTGTGTTCTTTGAGAACCATCATTTTTTGGTATCCCTGTTTGTTCATCTAAATTTCAACAATATCTGGCTTACTGGTGACTTGCTAGTGTAGCCATTTTCTGATGCTTTTAAGGTACTCAGTACAAATTCATATTTGCAGTCTAGCTTAGAATCACGTCTACTTAAAAGTTGAAATGCTGGTCAATGATATTCTTTTTTTTTTTTCCAACAAAACTTGTTCTTATCATATGGTTTGGTGCAGTTGATCTTACTTTTCTGTTCCTACAACTTCTCTAGCTTATTTTTCTGTGACTCCTTGTTGTTGCTTTTTATGATTTATTAATAGAAAGTGATTCTTTTTAATTACAGTTTACAGTTTTGGTTTCAGTAGCGTACATCCTTAATTAGAATAAATATTTAGGTTCCCTTTAAACAAAATTAAAACCACTTCTATTTTGAATCCTGATTACCTTTTGCTTTCAAAGTCTCAATCTCCAAAGTCCCCATGGAAGCTGGACACATGCTATTGTAACATCAAATTGTAATTAAGAAATTGAAAAAATAAAAACCTGTTGCTTTGCTAGTGTACGATTACACGAGCCACCATGATCCTTAATATAGTACCTTTTTAACATTAAACTGACAATTTCTGCGGTATAAAATTACGCATCTCAAGGATGTAGCATCACGTACTAACCTATATTTATAGCTGCCCTCTTCGGTTCTTTAAAGCAGACTCCTTGTCCTCGTAATTTGTTAGATTTTCAAAAATGAAATGAAATAAATAAAATGTTCAGTATCAAATTACTCCTCTCAAGGCTGTTAGCATCACGTATATATCAACCGGATGGCACTGTGTTTCAACCTAGTTGCCCTATATCCCTAGCTGCCCTCTTTCCCTCCCAGATATTTTTCTGATTGTTTTTGGGTTCAATCTTCGCAGATATGAAATGTGCAAAACTGCCAGCAATAGTTAGGATTTTAGCTTGAATTTGGGTCACACCGTGAGACTGATGTGTGGTTGGAAAAAAAGATGTGATTGTATGTAACATCCAAAGGTGCTTTTGGCTTGGTTTGGTCTCGGAGGTCGGATAGCCCCTTTATGTACTTGTGCTCTAGTATGTCAAAGGAAAAAGTGTTTGGGAGCCGGAAGAAAGCTACAGTCTCATGTGTGGTTTTGGCAATACAGTTACGTAGATTCGGATGAAATATGGGAAGTCAGTTTAGTGCATTGTTGATCTTAATTTTTTTAACCTTTTTTTTCTTTTGAAAAGAAATATCTTTTTATTGAAATAAAAAGCAAAATACAAGGTGGACAAGGAGTCTGTGTTAAACAACTACAGAGTGCAGCTAGGACTGGAGGCTTAGTAACTCATCTAATAATGTTTAGGGACTCATACTACAGCTGCTTGCCAATTAAGAATAATGAAATAAAAGAAAAAGTAATCCTTATCCTAGTTGCCCTCTTTTCTTTCTAGCGGACTCATTGTCCACATCCTTGTTCTTGTTCTGTGCTTTTGTTTCAATAAAAGGTTGTTTCTTCTAAAAAAGTAATCCTTAAAAACCTGAAAGTAGAAGCCCATAAAGATGCCCAGAATTTTAACTCTCTCCCACAAGACTTTGTTCTCTGCCCCATCGTAGCTTTCAAATAAACTTCTATTTCTTTCCATCCACCCCACCCAAACTATTGCTAGCACCCCACAACCCACAAAGAATTCTGGCTTTTTTTCACTTTACCAAAAGCTTAAGGATTTTGTTTTAGCAAGTCACTCCTCTCTAATGGAATTGTCCAGTACTTTCACCTCCCTGAATAACTTCTCCCATATAAATTTGCCACTTCACAATGCACAAAGATGTGATAAACACATTCCCTTGAGCTTTGCATAAAATGCACCAGTGAGGAGAAAAACAACATCTTGGCCTTCATCTTTGATGAACATCACAAGTATTCATCCTCCCTAGGGCCACAAGTGAACCCAAAATCTTCACCTTAGTAGGGGCCTTGATATTCCAAATAAACTTTGCAACAGCAAAGATTTGATCTGATCCATCACTAATTAAAAAACTCTGGAAAGATTTGCAAGAGAATTTCTCAGAATGCTCAAGCTTCCATCTCCTTTAATCTGGTTTGGATTCCACTAATCCGACATGTTATAGCTTAACCATCAGCAAGGCAAACTCCTCAATCTCCTGGTCATTAAAATTCCTTCTGAACCCGAAATCCCAGTTCACTGTAAAGTTAGGTTGAACAGCTAACTTTCTACCAAGAACTGGGGTGTCTTGATAGTCTAAACAACATATGGAAGGCAAGGCAAACTCCTCAATCTCCTGGTCATTAAAATTCCTTCTGAACCCGAAATCCCAGTTCACTGGAAAGTTAGGTTGAACAGCTAACTTTCTACCAAGAATTGGGGTGTCTTGATAGTCTAAACATGTAGAAAATGTATTTCCTTGATGTTATTGAGGTAGGATCTGTACAGTATATATAGTAGAGTGTAGGTATAATTACAGGAAACTATATAGCAGTCTAGGCATAATTATAGGACGCGTTTGCAGCTGTAATTACAGAATCAAACAGCTGTAATTACAGAATGAAAGGCTGATCCTAAACAGCTGTAATTACAGAATCAAAGGCTGATCCTAAACTGAATCAAATAAGATCAAACGTGATTAATGGGGTGGTTTTGAATAGTGTGCTGATTTTGTGGAATTGCTTTAACATCCCCCCGCAAACTGGACGGTCCTTGACGAACAAGTTTGAGAGCAAGAAGAGAATGTCGGTGCTTATGAAGAGGCTTGGTAAGAAGATCAGCCGGCTGATCAACAGAAGGGATATAGCAAACACGGTGACTACCAACAGCAACTTTTTCTCGAACAAAATGATAATCTAGTTCAATGTGTTTGGTCCGGGCATGGAAAACTGGATTGGAGGCCATATACGTCGCACTTAAATTATCACAGTGGAGCAAGATAGGGAAATGCAGATGAGCACCAAGTTCATATAGTAAGAAGGCTAACCAAGTAGTTTCTGCACTAGCATGAGAAAGCGCACGGTATTCAGACTCGGCGCTCGAGCGGGCTATTGTGGGCTGCTTTTTGGAACACCAAGAGACCAGATTGGTGCCGAGAAAACAAAGATAGCCAGTGGTTGATCTGCGGGTGTCAGGGCAACCTGCCCAATCAGCATCGGAGTAGGCAATAAGATGTGTTGGTTGGCGCTGAGGTCAAAAGAATAGTCCTTGATCAAGAGTACCCTTTATGTATCGGAGGATGCGCTTTGCAGCCACTAAATGAGGGATGCGAGGCTGACTCATGTACTGAGATATTGAATTTACTGCATAGGCAATATCCGGGCGAGTTATCGTCAAGTACTGGAGAGAACCAAGGATTTCCCTAAAGGCAGTGGGGTTGGCAAGAAGGTCGCCATCAGAGGAAGTGAGAATACTCTTGGCTGACATGGGTGTACTGACTGGATTAGAGAGGAGCATGTCATGCTTGGTTAGAAGGTCATGAGCATACTTGAGCTGGCTGATGTGAAGTCCATTATGTTGATAAGTAACCTGTAAGCCAAGGAAATAATGCAAAAGGCCAAGATCTTTGATGTCAAAACCACGTCCTAGTGCATCAATGAAACCCTGAAGAAGCTTTTTATCACTGCCCGTAACCACTATGTCATCCACATACAACAAAAAGTAAATTGTATGGATGCCAGTACGAAAAATAAAGAGAGAGGAGTCTGCCAAACTCTGAACAAAACCAGCAGAGATGAGGAAAGATGTCATACGGTGAAACCAAGCTCGCGGAGCCTGCTTGAGACCGTAGAGTGCCTTGTGAAGTTTGCAGACATGATTGGGTCGAGAGGGGTCAACAAAACCAGGTGGCTGAGTCATATAAACATCCTCCTTGAGGAATCCATGAAGGAACGCATTCTTGACGTCCAATTGACGAAGTTCCCATCTTCGAGAGATAGCAAGACAAAGAACAGTGCGAATGGTGGCTGGCTTGATTACTGGGCTGAATGTTTCTTCATAATCAATGCCTTGTTGCTGATGGAATCCTTTGGCAACAAGCCGAGCTTTGTGACGTTCAATTGAGCCGTTCGGATTTCGCTTGGTACGAAATACCCATTTGCAGCCAACTGTGTTGTGGGTTGAGGAGGGTGGCACAAGAGTCCAAGTTTGATTCTTCAGGAGTGCATTTATTTCTTCTGTCATAGCACTGCGCCACACATCCTGTTTGGAAGCCTCGGTATAACATGTTGGTTCAGAATTCTCAATAGCAGTGAGAAGAGCTCGAGGAAGAGGATGTTTGACTGGGAGTGTGCCATCTCTAGAACGGGTGGTCATTGGATGTTGGGAGGGTGGAGGACATGGCGCACGTGGCTGATGGGGGTCTGGAGGTTGCAGTGATTCAGAGACCAATGATGGGGACCGAACAACGCTGGTTGCAACAACTGTTGCTGGGACAGATTCAGTTGCGGTTGCCGTGGTTGCTTCCGTCGCTGCAGTCTGAGATGGGTTAGGCATGGGCCTGTGGCGGCGGTGATATGTGATTATAGGAGGTCGATCAATGGGTGATGGCGGTTGGATTGGTGCAGGTGAAACGATAGGTAGCAGCAGCGGCTCCTGGGAGGAATGAGGCGAGTCATTTGTTGGAGGATGAGACTCTGTAGATGGGCCAATGGGCTTGGTCTGCGAAGAATCTTGTGATGGAGTGGAAAAAGAGGTTGGACTTGGTAAAAGAGCAAATTCCAATGGACCAGGTGCTTGTATCTGCATATTTTTGTAAGGAAAAGAATTTTCGTTAAAAATAACATGCCTAGACACATAGAGACGACCAGTGGTGGGATCGAGGTATCGATAACCCTTATGCTGAGGACTATAGCCTAAGAAGACGCATTCTATACTACGACTCGATAATTTATCAGAGATATAAGGACCAAGATACGGAAAACAAGAACACCCAAAGACTCGGAGGGACGAATAGGAAGGAGGACTACCGTAAAGACGACGATGAGGAGTGTCCCAATCTAGAACAGATGTAGGGAGAAGATTAATAAGATAGACGGATGTGAGGATAGCTTCGACCCAAAGTTTGTGTGGAGCACCAGAAGTAAGGAGGAGGTTGCGGGCCATGGTGGCAATGTGACGATGTTTTCTTTCGGCAAGTCCATTTTGTTGTGGAGTGTGAGGACACGAGAGTCTTTGTTGAATGCCCAAAGAGGTGCAATATGTAGTGAAAGCATGGTTAACATATTCTGTACCATTATCACTTTGGAGAAATTTAATAGTGATGCCAAAGAGATTTTGAATTTTTGCAACCAATTTTTGAAAGTGGGTGAGGACTTCATTTTTCCTGTGCATTGGATAAATCCATGAATAGCGAGAAAATTCATCAGTGAAAGTACATAATATTTGAAGCCGCTAGTAGAGGAAGTAGAGGAAGACCAAACATCACTATGAAGAATATGAAAAGGTGAATCAACAATTGAATTATCGGAATCAAATGGTAATTTATGAGATTTGCTAAGAGCACATTCACGACAGAAATTAGAAAAATTTAGTTTAGAGCCAATAGAAGAACTTAAACGAGACAAGACATTGGATGACGGATGACCAAGACGATTGTGCCAGATGGAGGAGTGTATGGCAGCAAGAGCTTGTGGAGTGGAGTGGGTGTGGGACAGCTGAAGCGGATATAGCCCATCTTTACAAGGGCCCTGGAACAATAGACGACCAGAAAGTAAGCAATATATTTGATAAAAATTAGGAGCAAAGAGAAAGATGACATGATTATCTTTAGTAAAACGAGCAACAGACAATAGATTTTTGCGAATGGAAGGAATACGGAAGACGTTTTGTAAGGAAAATTGAGAAGAGCCTAAGGAAATGGGTAGGTTACCAGTATGGGAAATGGGCATTGAGTCCCCATTACCCATAAAAACATTGTGTGGACCACCATATTGTTGGGGATTGTTGACAGGCATGGCAGTCATATGATGGGTCGCTCCAGTATCCGGGTACCAATTTGGATCAGCAGTAAAATGAGCTCCAGCGAAGGGTGTTGCTGTATTTGGGCCCAAGAATCTGTGAGGGCACTGTTGTGGACCATGCTGGTTTGTGTGACAATTAGAGCACCAAGTTGGTGCTGGGCCAAGAAGCCCATTAGATGGGTGAGATCGAGGAGCCCAACTAGGAGATGAATAAGGTCCAAAATGGTTATAAGGCTGTTGCTGAAACTGTGGGAAGTGAAAACCACGCTGCTGCTGCTGCTGGGAGTTTCGGACTGAATTGGACCGCTTGGATCGATTGAAGTGTCGGCCATTGGTATTGAAAAACCGGCCGTGCTGTGGGCGATTTTCACGGTGATTGCTACTGCTGTGAAAGAGAGCCGTTGTCGTTTCATGGTGACGCGGCTGCTGGGCATCAAAGGCAAAGATTCGAGCTCGTAGCTCAGTGAAATTTGGAAGAGAAGAATGCTGCGAGAGAGCCGTCCGGAGCATGAGGTAGTCTGAGCCAAGTCCATGAAGTGTGGCAAGCACCAGATCTTCGTCAGAGACAGGCTTGTTGATGGCGGCCAATTGATCAGCAAGTGACTTGGCATGACGAAGATAATCGTCAATTGATTGAGAGCCTTTGTTGAGCTCAAGGAGTTGAAGCTTAAGGCTGGAAGCACTGGCGGCATCAACAAGCCAGAGAAGTGGTGATGAGACTGACAATTTGTTGATCCACTGTGAACCAATCCTCATATTTGGGGTTAGGGACTTCTTTGGCTGGTTCAGTTTGAGTGGCAGCAGTCATGATGGTCTGAGAAGGTGCTGGTATAGAGCCATCAACGTATCCCCAGAGTTTGGCACCATGAAGATATGGCTTGACTTGTCTCAGCCAAGTCAAGTAATTGATTTCAGTGAGTTTTGTGAATTGGGCTGTGTTTTGAGAAGGAGAAGGAGCAGTTGAAGAGGATGTGGAAGCCATGAGAGGGAGAGGAAGAGAACGCAGAGAGAGAAGGAGACAGACAAGGAAGAGAGAGGAGACAGACAAGAAGAGAGGTAAGGATCGATATTAGGCTGATACCATGTAGAAAATGTATTTCCTTGATGTTATTGAGGTAGGATCTGTACAGTATATATAGTAGAGTGTAGGTATAATTACAGGAAACTATATAGCAGTCTAGGCATAATTATAGGACGCGTTTGCAGCTGTAATTACAGAATCAAACAGCTGTAATTACAGAATGAAAGGCTGATCCTAAACAGCTGTAATTACAGAATCAAAGGCTGATCCTAAACTGAATCAAATAAGATCAAACGTGATTAATGGGGTGGTTTTGAATAGTGTGCTGATTTTGTGGAATTGCTTTAACAAAACAACATATGGAAGTTTTTCTTTTTCCTATCCACTAAGAGAAACTCCAAATCTGTCACACTTGTCCCCAGAAGAGGGGACTGAGGTATCAGCAGTAGACAGTAATCAACTAGTCATTCTTAGAATCACTAATAAATTCTGATCTAAATATTGTAACTCCAATTACAACAGGAAAATAAATACTAGATTACGGCCCTAAGTGAATTAGGAAACCAAATATCCAAAACATGGGATGTGAATTGCCAAGTACGTTTGTTTTCTGCAGGTTTCATGTACGTTTTAAACATATGCTGCATGTTCTTGAAGTTGAGTTTAGTCTGATCTCATAATTACCTTCTGATGAATCTTTTCGTTCTAACTGTTCTTGTAATGGAGCTCCAGTTTACACTTCTAATTTCTTAGTTTCAATTTCTTGTCATGAGTCCTGACTTCTTTCTTTTTGTTTGCAAATAGGTAACTGGTTGGGTAGTTGAATACCAAGAAAATCTGATTGGGCTTGGGGTTGATGAATCTCTTGCTCAAGTATGTTCTGAAAGTGGTGCCATGGATCCCCTTATGAATTCCTATGTGGAGAGAATGCAAGCTACGACAAGGGTAACAATATTCTATTCACAAACTTGTTGTACTTTGTTTCATTTTATTTTTTTGGGAAGTTTTTGACATCTTGCAATACTTCTGCAAATTGTATCTTCAAGAAATGGTACTTGAATATCTTGGAGGCTGATAAGGTACAGCCACCGAAGAAAACAGAAGATGGGAAGCTGTACACACCAGCTGCTGTTGATTTATTCAGGATTCTTGGAGAGCAAGTGCAAATAGTTCGCGATAATAGCACAGATCTCATGCTCTACAGAATTGCTTTGGCAATTATCCAGGTATTTTTGTTATGACTGTCATAGAAATAAATGCTGAAGTATCATTATAGTGAGATTTATCTTATAAACTTACATTTGCACTGGGAACGATTTTGTGGGTTAAAGTGCACTTAATAGCATTTATTAGAAGAAACAAGTTCCTTTTAACTCCTCTGGAATATGACTTTAAATGAATCTTAATTCCTTGTTATATTTTTGTTTTTGTTTTTATATATTTATACACACACAAATATGCTGTTCTTGCTTGCTGTTACTTTCATCTTTCTTGCTTGCTGTTACTTTCATCTTTCATCTTATTCCTTTGTTCTCTTTTCTTTCCTTGTGTGTCACTGTGTGTGTGTGTGTTTCTTTATGTATCAATTGGTACTAGAGAATATATTGTTTAGAATTATTTGACGCGTGTCATTGATCAGGTAATGATTGATTTTCAAGCTGCTGAAAGGAAGAGACTTGAGGAACCTGCTTCTGAAGTTGGTTTGGAACCCTTATGTGCAATGGTTTGTTCATCTCATACAAACTAACCTCTATTTGTGTATTGATGATTGGCTACAAAGTAAATTCAGTATGGGTTTTGGTTTCTTAATGGTCTGCAGATTAACAACAATCTGAGAAGCTACGATCTCGCAATGGAGCTTAGTAATAGCACTCTAGAAGCTCTTCCACAAAACTATGCTGAGCAGGTTATGCCAAATCCAGCTTTTAATTTATGCTGTTTAAAATTTACAGTTTCCAGGACTCCTAAACACTTCTCTAATATCCTCCTTAACTGATCCTCCCCAGTTTGTTCTTGTTAGGTTTCAGTTAATTAGTTTACTAATAGGCTTCTACTCAATATGGTTAAATTGATTCGAAGATTCCATGAAAAAAAGGGAAAAAGAAAGAACATCAGATGGCTATTTTGGAGATCATAATGAATAATCCAGTCTTTTCCTTTCTCTTTTCACAGGTTAACTTTGAAGATACTTGCAAAGGTTTCCTAGAGGTTGCAAAGGTAATTGGAAGGATGATAATGTCTTTTCTGGGTGCAAAGTCCTGTATAGTTGTATTCAAAGTTATAAACAGCTTGTGCTACAGTGCTGTATGGATTATGATATTTATCAAGATATCATGCCATCCCTCATCAAAATATGTAGTCTCCATGTGCATATTTGATGGCTTGACAGAACATGAACGTTGTTATATAATGTTAGATGTATGTATTGATGCCTAGTGATTTGTATATGTGATGAACGTTAATTACCTCTTGATGATAGGAAGCTGTGCATCAAACTGTCAGTGTTATATTTGAAGATCCTGGAGTGCAGGATTTACTTGTGAAGCTTTATCAGAGGGGTAAGGTAATTTACTTGCTGTTGTCATGGTAATTGTATCGCTTAAACTATTTTCATTCCCTCTGTCTCTCTGCCTCTCTCTCTCTCTCTCACTCACTCACTCACTCACTCTCCTCCCTCCCTCTCCCTCTCAATGGCTCATGTCTTTATACACACGCTCTTTGTTCAATTATTTTTCTTGTTGTATGGAGTAACCACTTGTGAGGAAACCATCAATATATACAGAAGGGGTGTTGTGATTAATGTTTCAAACCCTAGAATACCCTTGGTTAAAGCCAACAACTTTAGTAAGACAGCTTGATAGACGCAGGCAAAACAGGTCAAGGGATTAGACAACACAGAAAGGGTTAACCAGCGTGTTTTTTCAACACTACACACTCATCTTCTGATTAAATGATTACTTGAAATAAAAAACCCCACATTTCAGTATTTTGTTTTTCTTGTTTACTTGCAGCAAATTAAATGTCTAAAGAAAGTGTCAATGGCCAAGCTTGTTGTTAATAGACCGGTGCATTTCACACAACATGAAAGTGTTAATTCAGTGTGTTGTTAGTTTCTTACAGAATAGTTACTGTTTATTATACTATGAAGTTAGATAAGGAATGTAAGAATCCATGAGGGAGACTTACATATTTAGTTGTTAATATCCTGCACTGAATTTCTAACTGATTTTCAGTTGTAGAAAATTCGTTTACAAATCAGTGTAAGATTATGAAAGCATAGCTGATTTCTTGGTATACCTACCTCTGTTGAAGTTTCTGATTGTATCTACCGGTACTAGTACATTATATGGTATATATGATTCTCGATTTTAACTTATTTCTCCATCATTTTCAGAGTGGTGTGAGGGACAGGTCACTGAGTATCTTGTTGCAACATTTGGTGATTATTTTACAGATGTAAAGATGTAAGTTTTTATTTCTAGCATTTTATTTCAGACATAATATAAAATGTTGTTTATGTTTTTCAGTGAACTGAAAAGGATCATCTCATCTGTCCAGAGATTTTTTTGATTAAAGTAAATAAGAACTGACATATACCAAGTAACATTATGATTCAGATCCCTATGACCTTCTGACCATCGTTCAGGGAAAGAACAAAGGGATTCATTGTGTACGAGTCCCAGGAAATTCTTTGATTTCTTCGACAAGCTGATGCTTTACATTTTCTGTATTGGCTGATATAGGTAACGTTCATAAGGCATTTAGGGAATCGGTTCAACTATATCTCTGTTGGTTCAAGCTTGAAGACCAAATGTGTCCCAAAGAATTAATCTTTCTTTTTGTCATTGATATTCTCTTTGATTTATCAACATGTGAGACTCTGAATCCTCATTACGTGTGGAATCAAAACGATCTCTAGACTGGTCAGAGGATCAGTTTGGAGAACATGATATGCCATCTCTTTTCACAATTTTCTGATGCTAAATGAGTTGTTAAACTCCACCTGCACATTCCCTTTTTGTTAAGAGAACATGGGTTGATAATACTTTCAGTTATAATTTTTAGTTAGAGATAGAGGAAACATATAGAAGAAACGCTGGAGGGGGAGAGGGAAAAATAAAAGCAGAATCTAGTCTGAAGTTTGTATTTCAGTTATCATTTAAGGTGGCATCCGATACTTTGTTTCTCCTCCGTAGCTGCATCTGAAATTCACGGAAAATGAAATTTGGCCAAACACCACATGACCGTTGATTGAATTTTTGGGTGTTTATTTGTTTTGTTCTTTTGGGTTGTTTATTTCTTTTGCACAGGAGAATCAGTTGTCCTTGTAGTTTGATATGCATTCATAAATTGGTTATAATATAAGGGGTTAGTAGAAAGATATTTAGGGAGCTTCGTGATAATTGCTTAGACTAGTGTCAAACATCCTTCAAGTATATTTCTATTTTTTTCATTATGTCAGATCAAATGCAAAATCAGTGTATTGCAAATGAGACTACTGCTTAGATAGAGAACTAACCAGGGAGAAATAATAAGAAATGTCAGTCCCATGTGGTCTCGTAATTACCAAAATAGCACCCAAATGAAATTTATGCACAGCTGTGGTTTATGTATATGTTCTCAACTTACAAAATGTCTATTTCGACTCCCAATTACCTTCAGAAATAAGGTTTATTTAATATGGTTGGTATTATCATAAGTCTACCCTAAAGTCTTTGTTGTACTGCTCTGTATTTAAGGTATATTGAAGAAAGATCATTTAGGAGATTTGTTGAGGCTTGTCTGGAGGAAACTGTGGTTGTATATGTTGATCGACTTCTCACACAGGTTTTATTTCTGACGGATAACTGCCTTAAAAGATTGGCTTTGGACATCTTGTAGAACGGATTTCTTGATCTCATATTCTGTTCATTAATTTTGTTATCAATGCTTCCCTTTGCAGAAAAGCTATATAAAGGAAGAGACCATTGAAAGGATAAGATTAGATGAAGAAGTTCTCATGGACTTTTTTCGGGAGTATCTAAGTGTTTCTGTAAGTTCTGATCCTTGGGTTTACACTTTGTCAATATATTGTAATCCTGTAAGTTTTGTTTTATGAGATTGTAATTTCCATTTATTGTAGTCGGTTGTTCCTAATGCGTTCCCATCCTAATATCTTGAAACTGGCTGCAGAAAGTAGAAAGCAGAGTCAGAATACTAAGTGATTTGAGAGAACTTGCTTCAGCAGAGAGCCTGGATACATTTACACTGATTTACACAAATATTCTTGAACATCAACCTGATTGTCCGGTAAATATTGAAACGATATGCCCTACTGAATTGGTTCTGGTTCACTTAAGTTTCAAGGATAGTTTAGTTTTCAATTGCAAATAAATGTGTCCACTAGCTAATCAGTTACAGACACCATATAGTTTTAGGCTTTATTCCAGTATTATAAATTTGTATTTCTCGTGCACAAAATTTTGTCCAAGAGTCTGATTCTTCTTGATCTCACTTTATTGCAGGCTGAGGTAGTGGAGAAGCTTGTCGCACTACGAGAAGGCATTCCGCGGAAGGATGCTAAGGAGGTATGCACAACTGCACTGATGAATTTTGTTTTCCCTCTTTCTATTACCATCAAAAGACTTACCTCCAAACAAATAGATGGATGGAAGTTCCATTTGCTGTGTCAGAAAATTTATTTCATGGTAGAATAATTAACCACTTAGCCACTAAGGTTTGCAATATTTTACTTGCCGATCAGGTTGTACAAGAGTGCAAGGAGATATATGAAAATTCTCTCGTCAATGGAACCCCTGCCAAAGCTGGTTTTGTATTTCCAAGAGTTAAGTGCTTATCGTCTGCCAAGGCATCGATATGGCGAAAACTAACTTAGTTCATCTAGAAGCAGAACACCGACATCTATACTTGTATTAACTTGTTTCGTGTTTTTGTAAACTTCATCCTTTTTTTAAGTGGTTAGGGGAAGACTCTAACTGTTATTATTCAATCAAAGACATTAAGACAATGCGGCGGAGGGGACAACGAACCTGAACTCCGTTACATTAGAAGCATAACATATATACGAGAATATCCTGAATGATAGCAAGACTTGCATCTCTTCAAAACACATCTGAATCAGAAAAACTAGCAATCGGACTTGCTTCACGATAGATGTGTCGTATCTGTGCCGAACCGAAAGTAGTATGGTATGACCTATAGTCCTCTATAATACGACCCGCCACAGAAAAGTCATCATTTGTACGATTGACTGCCGCCACAAGCAAGGCACAATCACCCTTTCAACTTCATCCCACCCCTGGTGAGTAGCATTAAGGAGGCCAGTCCTCAATGCCTCGGTTTCCATTTGGCATGTTGACCCAGCATAATGAATTGTCTTAGGGAGTGGCGGAGAGGACTCTTGTCAAAATAAGCGATTCAGATCTGATGATAGTCTGCGTTTGAAGACTTTGAAGGTAATGTTGCTCCTATTGTCTGTTTTTCTCAACGAGTTAATGAAAAGCTTGATATTGACTGGCGTAACGCTGTCATTGTGAAATTGATGGGGAAACCTAATGTCAAGAATGCTTATAAGTTTATGCATAGTGGTCTCAAATGAAAATGGAACCCCCAAGGTCCTTGGTAGCTCATTGACTTACCTAATGATTTCTATATTGCTAAGTTTACTCTAGAATATGATCTTAATGTTGCTCTATGTGGAGGTCCTTGGATTCTTGCTGGACAAACCTTGGTTGTCCAAAAATGGCATCCGGATTTCGATCCCAATTCTGAAAAAAAATAAACAATATGGCTGTTTGGGTTAGAATTTTGGGCATTCCTGTTAAATATTTCAAGGATTGTACACTCATGGTGATGGGTAAACTTTTGGGAAATATTTCAAGGATTGTACGATCAAAGTGGTGGGTAAACTTTTAGGAACTGTTATTGAAGTTGACAGGTTAACTTTAGCTCTAGCTCGAGGTGTTGAAATTGATTTCAAGGCTCCTTCGAAACCTTATGTGGAGATTGAAGGAGTTGCTTGCCTTCTGTTAGACAGTTCAACCTTGTTTAGAGGTTTTTATATCTATTAAACCTGGACTGTAGGACCTATCATTGTTCAATGTGGCTCTGGGTGTAAATGAAAATTCTGGCATAGATGGGTTTGTTTTTCAGAAGCAAACTATAATAAAGATCATCTTCATCTGATTGAACTTTTTTTGTCGCAATGTCTAATGCTGGATGTTTTGGCAACTCAGTTTCTTCACCATTGAAATGAGTGAATATTAACTATGTTGTCATTAAAAGAGTACTGAAATGTTTCAAGAAAGTACCAATTTAGGGTTAACATAGAGGAACTAATCTTTCGACTTTAGATTTTTCTGGTAAAAAGATTTGTGGAATTCCACTTTATTAGTAGTTGCGTTAATACTAAATCACATTGTTCTTCAACATATCTCATTTATTTACATTTTGATAGCCCCAAACTGAAGAGGCTAAGAAGGTACTCACAGACAGAGATGTGCAGGAACATTTTGACGTTACAATTACAAAGCATAAGGGCCACGCATGTGATCTTTTATAAAAAAACATGATCTGACATTTTTTCTGTTTCCATATACAGCAAGTTAATTATTATTATTATTATTTGTATATTTAAAGGTATTAATCAACTTCTACAGTCTCTATTTTTGATTCAAAAATTGTAATGTTGGTGTGCTTCTGTCTTCTCTGTTCAGTATGCCCTGCGAAAATTGCACCATGAAAGTCCAAGGCTTATATGTGTACTATATACAGCACCGACATGTGGTCCGTGCAGAACTTTGAAACCAATTCTTTGTAAGGTATTGAAGTTAAGTACTGTAGTTCCACATTTTATTTGCTCTCTATGCTATGATCGCTTGTTATAATGATTTTAATCTTTCATACATGATGTGACTTCATACACTAGGTATGCAGGTAAGTGATTCTGTTGTGTTCATATTTGTCGTTGCTGGTGGTGTGCATAATTTACATTAGCGGAGGTGTTTTGGATCATCTGGATACAGAGGAATAAAGGAATCTTTAGAAGGTCAGGGTGATGAGTTTGACAACTTGTATCATAGCATTTGCTTCTGTAACTTTATGGGCACCCTATGTGCAATTCACCTAGATTACAAAAGCAGTAACAAACAGTAACTTGCCTGTCAGCAATTCTGAGATGGTTGCATCTTGTCATAACTTAAGACCCAAACCTGATTGTGGCAGATCATAATGTGCTATCATGTGTCAGATTATAGAGAATTCATTGAAGCAAATAAATGAGAAGATTCAAGTACTTGCCTGACGGTTGTCATTATGTAATTCAATTTTGTTCCTCCCATAAAAGCTAGTTAAATAATACCTCCATTTCCCACTTTATGTGGTAATTGTATTCTCATCATCTGTTGTAATTGTATTGATCAACCAACATTGTAGATTATTGATATACATGCAGAGTTGCCAGTGCATCGTTTCAGAGTTGAAGTTCCCTCTTCTTCTGGTCAATTTCTAGAAGTATCAAGTCATAGATAACAGTAACTTCAAACGCAATGACATTTTAAAAGAGTAATTGATCCAAGCATGTTTATAGTCACCGTTCAAACACGTATAGAATTTTGTTGGTGCTTCATCATCAGCAGATCGTGTTTGATGTTCCCTCTTTATGACCACAGATAGGGCATGTTTCTGCCAACAAAAAAGTCCAAGTAAGAGGAGAAACAGAAGTCAGATTTGCAGTCAGGATTGATTTCAATACAAGTTATAAAACATAGCAATCAGCAGCATCGACACAAAATCAAAAGAATGAGTTCAAGAATAAGATGCGTGATGTCACATCCAAGCACCAATACCATGTTCTTAAAAGTTGGAAACCATAAGCTGTATGTTCCAAGTATCAATTTATTTGACACAGGCAAGGCGAACAAAGACCACCTACTGCCAAAGTGCCAATGTGTGAGAAAGCACACAAAATGAAGCAGTTTTTTGCTTAAACAAAACTGAAATCTGAATCACCGTTTTACAAAGCATCTAGCCATCTCTCTACTCAATTGCAGTACGTGTGGCTTCAAAAGAAAGAAAGCCAGAATTGACCGTATATGGAATTTGCATATAGCTTCAATTGTTGTGTCATTGACTTTCAGTATGAACTAGCTTCGTGATTATACTTGGATAAATAGCTTGGGAAGTAGTACGTGACATTAGGTTACAAATTTACACACATTAGGTTACAGACTTATCATATAGAACGTCAAGGGTAAAGCCAAGTGATGAGATTATTATAACTATGGAAGTGGTGATCCGAGACCCTCTTGTGAAGATAAGGGAGTAAGAGTCCGGTGTCTCTTGGAGGAAAAGGTATATTGATCCTTCCTAAATGAAGCTACCTTGACATGGCTTTGGAGGGTGGTTCTCTTGGCATAGTCTCTGGAAAAATAATGATGATCTCTCTTTGTATTTCAGTACCACGTAAAAGGTGAAGAGGCAGGTACGAGCAGCTAAATTCCACCACTAAGAACTATCCAGATTTGTCCCAAACATTTCTTGGAGGATGATCTCACTTCAACTTGGGTTCTCCTTGGACTGGGGACTCAAATTCCATCCCAATCATGTCATTCTTCAACTGACCCTGTACATCAATTTTAGCTATATATTGGCAATTTTCTTAAAAAATTGGTGATAATTATCGAATGTTAATAGGCTTTTACCTCTATTGCCCATCCAGCGTAACTGAGATATGACATTGGGTATTGGCATTGCCAGAAGAATTTTGGAAGCTCAAAGACCCTCCGGAAAAGAAGTGAAGGCATCATCATGAATACCTATATGTATTAGACATTGGTCATGTTTCAATTCTCTAAATCACACTAACTTACCACAATATGCACGAGATTAACTCGATCAATTTTCACGTTGTAATATGAGCGAGGTTAGCTAATCCAACTCTTAGTAGAACTTGAATTTATTTAAGATAACCCACTTACGGTGAGAGCAGCAGCACATCCGATACCCATCAAGAGGTTTGGGACCAACGATGCAACAATCAAGGCTGTGCCTTATGTGACCACAATGCAGCACAAGAGGTTCAGACAAAAGTACGAGTAATGAGAGAACCCGGTATGGAACTGCACCATGTGGTAGAGTATTGTTCCAGCAGAGAGCATGAGGACGACGAAAGGCAGAGATGAAATGAAGTTGGAGAGCACAAACAAAGCTTCCCCCTAGTGCCCACCAAGTCTTTCACGCCTAAACACCTATAAGGATCAGATGAAGTGACTAAAGAGTTATATATACTATCACATGGTCTAGATGCTAGAGTTTCTACATATACCTTATATACGTTCAACGACGTTAAATGACATGTTAAGCAGATTGAGAACAATTGATCTGTGCAAAATAGTGGGATTATGGTGCCAGGGTCGAACGGTAAACGCGAAACTGATTTTTATGTTCAGTTGGTGAGCATTGTTGAAATTTGCTATACACAAAGCTATTCTGTTTTCCCTTTTTTTAGGTGATTGGTTTGATACAGACTCTAAAAAGAGAAACATGATTGTTCGAGACTACCATCTCAAGTCAGTGAACACAAACAATTTGTGGTACAAAAAATGATCCCAACAAGTTTTTTTATTTTGATGATCCGAAACTTGGTTCTAGATGGAAAGTTATTCAAAAAATTCGCACAGACATATTTGGGATGTTCCTGAAAATGAAGAGAAAACACTCTACGTTGATGAGGACTAAGTTGTAGACATTGCTAGGATTAATGAAGATGAGAACATGAATTCAGGTAGAACATTACGTAGAGACAATGTGAAACCTTAAATCTGTGTTTAGTCAAAATGATTTATGTTTGAGCAAGTGTATACGTGCTGCCTATCCTCCACGTTTAGCTTTTGCTAGTTCCTTAACAAAATCACATAAAAGACTCAAAACAAAATAAAAAACTACACAACACATCTCACACAAATAAACATCTCTATTGCCCATAACTATTGTCTCAGAATCTCTAATCTCGTAACATCAAAATTAGAACTCAATCAAGAATCAATTCATGAAGTTTCAAAAGCTAATTGTCATGCATAGATCACATATATACATGTAGGACACGGAAGAACAGTGGTTATGTTTAAGCACAACATGTTTCAGATAAGTATGATTCAAATATCACATGGTATGCGCTAAATTATTTTGAGAAACACTCGATTATGAACCTGAACGTTAACTTCATAAATTAACAGGTGTGGATCGACTAACTCTTTATAACCTGACAAACACTCAGTTAAATTTCTACGGAATTTCACAATTATGGATTTTAGAGTCATAAAGCACATGTGTGACCTCATACTTTTATACTTCATGGTTTATAATGAGACCAATAGTTGATCCTCTCTAACGTATACAAGCTATATGTTGATTGAATACTAGTCACCCTTAGTGTATATAGAGTTTATGATGATCAAGCACTAACCAACCATGTCGTATGTATGATTTTTGAATATATGATGATCGAGTACAAGTCACCTCTAGTGTATATAAGGTTTAGGGCCTTATGAAGACTAATACGTTGTCATGTATATATGATTTACGGTTTATGACGATCGGTCAATAGTCAGATCTAGTGTATACGAAAAATATGATAATCGAGCACTAGTCACCTCTAGTGTATATAGGGTTTACGATGATCGAGCAGTAGTAAACCCTATTGTATACATGGTTTAGTGTTTATGATGATCAAGTGTGTAAGACCTCGTGGATACACTAGTGGATTTTCACTCTTAGCCGATGGAAACTAAACTGTTCTGTCGGCTACGATTTTTTTAGCTAACGGAAACAAATCCGCCGGCTAGGATAAATAATTCGTCGACTAAGCACTTCTTAGCTGACGAAATAAGGCCGTTGGGAATTTTCGTCGACCAAGCCCTTCTTAGCCGACAGATATGTGTTCTTGACTATTTCCATCGGCTAAGAAAGCTCTTAGTCGACGAAAATTCTCATATTCCGTCAGCTAAGACCTAAAAGCCTGCCGACAGAATCTAAAAAATTTCGACTAAGGGCTTCTTAGCCAACAGAAAATTTTATATTCCGTCGGCTAAGAGCTTCTTAGCCGATGTAATATAAATTTTTCTGTCGGCTAAGATTAAAAATACAGTAGCAAATCAGTTATAAGTTTTTCTTTGAAACTGTACATAGGAAGCAAAATTTTCAAAAAAGTCATGAAATAAGATATGACCGGAATGGTGAAATACGACTACGGTTGAAAAATCACATAATTCTGGCAAAGTCTTGTGCCGATAGTTATGGTCAACGCAATTTACCATTTTTTCTCCCTATGGGAAGCCCTATCTTTGGGGGTTATTTTTTCATAAATTTTTATGCCACTGGTTGTGTTTCATCGATTTAAAACTATTTTCAAAATACGTAATTTAGACGATCAAATGATTGTTTCCGTGCGTTTAGGGGTTTGCCTTACAGGATTGACTGTCTGGATCGAGCCGTTAACGTTGTCGGATCAAGTTGAATTTTTTCTCATACATTTATATTATCATGATGGACATATCATAAGGTTGGATTTTTGTTTGTGATTTTTTATCATCAGAATCACAACATGTCTACTAATGTTGTATAACTTGTTTACTAAGTTTTAAGCAAATGTTCTTTTTCAAAAACAAACTCTACGTATAACCTTCAAACGCAAAAACTCTTGCAATAAAATATGACCGGAATGGTGAAATACGTCTACGGAAGAAGAATCACGTAATTCCAGTAAAGTCTCGGTGCCGCTAGTTGCGGTCAACACAATTTACCATTCTTTCTCCCTATGGCTAGCCCTATCTTCAGGGGTTATTTTTTCATAATTTTTTATACCACTTGTTGCGTATCATCGATTTGAAACTATTTTCAGTTGAAGGTCCGGCCAAAATACGTAATTTAAAAGGTCAAATTGTGTTTGTCAGGTTTAGGGGTTTGACTATTGGATTGACCGTCCGGATCAAGCCCTTGTCGGATCAAGTTGAATTTTTTACCATATTCATGTTTTACTATAATGATCATATCAGTTGGTTGGATTTTTGTTTGTCAAGTTTGATCATCAAAATTATAAAAAGTTCTAAAAAATTAATTTTTTACCCCTTAGCTGATGGAATTAAATAATTCCTTCTCCTAAGGTATACTTACGCGGCGAAATTATTTAATTCCGTCGGTTAAGGGCAAAAAAAATTCAGAACAATTTTCCCGCGCAAAATTTTAAACCAAAATTTCAGAAAAAAAAAAATTCACTTAGCTGATGGAATGCAATAGTTCCTTCTCTTCAGATATCACTTAGCTGATGGAATTATTTAATTCCGTCTGCTAAGGGGCAAAAAATTTTAAAATAATTTTTTCTCACAAAATTTTAGACCAAAATTTCAGAAAAATTATTTATCACTTGGCCAACGAGATGATTGCATTCCGTCAGTTAAGAGCTAAAAAATTCAAAATTTCTTTTCTCGTGATAAATTTCCAAAAAAAATCAATTTTTCTTCTTTCAATCTTCACTTCTTCTCTCTATTCTTCTCCAAAGTTTCTCTCCTCTCCCTCTCCCTCTCCCTCTCCTCTCTTCTCTTCTCCTCTCCAAATGGTGGTTGTGGTGGTGATGTGTGGTGGTGGTGTGTGGTGGTGGGTGGTGATGGTGTGTGCTGGTGGGTGGTGATGGTGTGTGACGGTGTGTGGTTGTGGTGGTGGTTTTGGTGGTGGTTTGTGGTGATGGTTTTGGTGATGGTGTGTAGTGGTGGTTTTTGGTTGTTGTGTGTGGTGGTGGTGTGTGGTGGTGGTGGTGGTGGTGGTTTTTGGTGATGGTGTGTGGTGATGGTGTGTGGTGGTGGTTTTTTGTGGTTGTGTGTGGTGGTGGTTTTTGGTGGTGGAATCAGAATGGCCGGTGGATTGTCCGAGATTGATCGTCGACGGTAGATTTTCAGTGATCGATCTCCGTTTTTTTTATTTTTTAGGTTTACCGATGTAATATTCCTTCGGCTAAGAGTTTTTTATTTCAAAATAATTTCGTCAGCTAAGATCCTAGCCGAAGAAATTTCCGTCTCCTAAGTAATTCTTAGCCGACGAAATATTTTGAATTCCGTCTCCTAAGAATTACTTAGCCAACAGAATGTTATATATTCCGTCGGTTAAGATGATTATTAATTTGTTTTTATTTTAAAATATTTTCGTCAACTAGGAACTTAACCGACAGAATAATTATATCGGCTAAGATTCTAGTAGACAGACCTTAGCAGACGTAATTTCATCGACTAAGATCCATCGGAGTCGACGGAATAAATTTTTCCGTCGGCTAGGGTCTTCACCGACGCGTCTTAGCCGATGAAATTTCCGTCGGCAAAGAGCTTAGGAGACGAAAAAATACTCTTAGCAGACGAAATTGTTCCGTCGGCTAAAACCATAATCCACTAGTGATATAGGGGTTTATGATGATCCAGCAATAGTCACCTCTAGTGTATATACGAGTTAGAGGTTTTGATGATCAAACAATAATCGCCTTTAGTGTATGCACGTTATATGATAATCGAGCACTAGTTACCTCTAGTGTACATATGTCTTATGATGATCGAAGATACTCACCCCTAATGATGACACAGTTTACGTTACGTTTTATGATGATCAAGAAATTTAATGCCTCCTAATTAAAAAAATTAACTCAAACCCTAAATTCTAAAGCCTAAAACGTTAATCGTTAAACCGAAAGGACAAACACTTTTATTTACTTGCATAGGTAAGACCACAACGGTATATAAAGAAAATGGAACCCTAGCTGCACTTTTTCTCCTCTCTTCCCCTCCCGTGTTCCTCTATGCCTTTCTTCACTCTCTCCCTATCTCTGTCTCCGAACTCCGATGTCCACCGACATCCTCGACAAGCTGAGTGTGTGGTTGGGGCTCACTGACGACTGCAACCGACTCGAAGTGTGTCAAATCAACTGTTGCTTTTCTGGCACGGCCGTCTCTCTCCATCTCAACCACACAGGTTCTTTTCTCGACAATAATGCCTTAATTGGTATGTGGGAGTTTTCATTTGTTTTAGTTTTGAGAGGGTTAAAGATTTATAAGATCAGGAGTGGGTCTGAGAGAAGATGGGAAGACCACAATTAGTCTAAGTTGTGTTGGAGTAGCAACAGAATTGAAGAAGAGAGCTTGTGTCTCTCATATGCTTTTGAGGTTGTGTTGGAATTCTATATTCCAATTTCGAAATACTATGGTTTTCTGTTTTTCTTCCTTTTCTGTTATTCATATGTTGGTTTCTTTTCCTTAGTTTTTTTTGTTTCGATTATAGGTTGCGTTATAAGTTTAGGTGTTTGTGTTTTATTCTTGTTGCAAAATAAGAAACAAAATTGCCATTTTTTGTTTTGTTATCTTAGATCTTGTTTCAGTTAAACTCCATATTGATAGCTTATCAGTAGCATGTACTCAATGTAGCTAGAGAAAAAAATATGGTAATTGGATGTGTATAATTTTGCTATTGTAGAACTCTGTTTTTTTGAATTTGGAGTGCACACTTATCATATCAAGTAATTTGCATCAGTGTAGCTTTGGGATCATTAATACACGACCATGATTTGATAACATTTTGATAGAGAGCAGATGACGCTGTTAATGAGCTACTTCTAGAGTCAAATATAGATGTAAATGATGCTGATGTGTATGGAAATACTACTCTTTCATCAGATCCTTTCTGAGTGTTGTATCCTCCATAGATCAAGTCTCTCTCTTTCTCTCTGACACGCATATAGTGATGCATAGTGTTTAATCACCCTACTAACTTTGCTATTGAGTTGTTGTCTTGAAAGTTGAAACTCATGCTTTGTTAGACATGTATGACAGAGAATGACATGGCCGGGAGAGAAACAAAGCAAAGCGAAAGGTAGAAGTATTTTCCATATCTCTAATTTCTTCATTTGTTTATCCCTTCATCCCACCATCCTATTTGAAATTTCAAAAAGATATCTGTGTTATCCTCTCTCATCCTTCCAATTGATAGTTCAAAACATTTGAAGTTATAAACTAACTCCCAAAAAGCAAAATGAACATAATCACGAATGTCGCATCCTAATTTTAAAATTAATTTACGGTCGGTTATTTTTTTTACTTTAGTTTTTAACCATTTGTAGTAATTGTTTTACCATAGAGGGTCATAAAGTTGACTTTTTACTAGAATGGTTATTTAGAGAAACTTCATTCATGAAATTTGTAGAGGACGTTAATACAAATCCGTAGGCATGCTCTACGTCTTAATCGGAGATCGTATGAGGAAGTTATGGTCTAAAAAGGGAAGTTACTCTTTTAAGAAAGTGTATAAAAATGGAAACTTACCAAATGTAGAAAGTCAAAAATCAGAAATTACCAAAACTTTCTCTCTCCTCTTTCCCGTCACATTTTCTACCTGACCTTTCGACCGGTCTAGTGTCGTCGTCGAGCCACCAGAGACCGCCGCACCGGTCCTAAAAGGAGCACCTCCGTCTCTATTTCATTTCTAAGTAAGTTTTCCGACATATCTTGCCATATTTCGATCAAAATTTTGTGTTGTTTACCGAGTGTACAGTAGGGGGTTTTGATCGGATTTCTCCCTCCTCAAGCAACCATCTAGTGAGTTCTGTATATGGATAGGATGAGTTTGAGGAGTACTACTCACCTCAAGAATTTGATGGATCGATTTGGATTGTGGAGGGAGAATCGACGATTTGAAGTTTTTAGGTTAAAAAATTTATGATTTTTACATTTTTTGTTCGATTAACCTATTTAGGTTAGGAATTGGCCTTCACGTTGAACTAGAAAGTTGTTCTGAATGATGAGAGGAACAAACTGTAAAAATTTGATGGCGATTGATGGTGACTGGAGCTTAGCCGGAAATTCCTGCCAACGGTGGAGCTGTCACCTTTTGAGCAGTTTTTCTTGCTCATTAAATTGTAAAAAATAAGAGAAGACCAATGGAGGACAGTTTATAATTTTCAGAGAATTGTTGGTTACATTTTGGATTTTCTAAAGAATTGGAGTTAATAAAGGATAAATAAATGCTAACCGGCCATTGAAAAATTACCGACTAGGCGTGAGGAAATTGTTAAAGGGTTTCTACGCTAGCGGTGGGGTTAAGGCTAAATTTCCACGATTATCCTAGTAGTGGTTAAGGATGAATGTTAAGGAGGAAAATTATTTTTGGCATTTTTATTTTAATTGTGGAGTTGAGACTTTAACCATATATTTTGAACATGACGTGTGGAGACGCGAGCTAGGCAGTCTTCTGACAGCCGGCATACGTAGCTATATTATGTGAGTGGACTTTTATTTCTAAATATTTATTTCATGCAATAGATTTTTCTTGAGTTTCTCTTTTATTTATGAGAATTTTCTTCATGTTGATTTTTATGGTGATTATGAAAAAAATTGGGGGTTTACTGTTTTCCTAAGTTAAATGAGTCAAGAAAGAGATTCATACATTTTCCGTGAGTTTTAAATGATTTTCCCGGAGTTTGATTTTAAATGATATCACCATTTTGGGTTATGGATGGGTGTTATATTTTAGAATAGGAGAAACTGGCTCATGGATTTTATACTTAAACAGTTTTGGATGCGTGAGTATGTTTTAAATCTATATATTTGGGGAAAAGTCATTGTTGATTTTGGCTTGAGTTTTGATTTAATTTACCATGAGGATTTTTAAGTGTATATATATATATATATATTGCTAGCTAGCATGGAAACTCCCCGAATAGAGATAGTCAAGTGACCCTCTTCGGATGAGCCAGTCAGGACCATTTTCGGTTGGAGCCGGTGGGAAGAACTCTCCCAGATAAAGCAGGTCAAGGGACCATCTCCCGATAGTGCTGGTCAGTAAACCCTCTCGTGGATTAGAGCTGGTCAGTTATTTCCTTTTGGTCATGGTGAAACTAATTTTCCTCTTTTAATTCTTGATTTGAGCGAAGGGTATTGGTGTAAATTTTGTTTAACTATTTTCCAATTGTCACATGCATATTAAATTTTGGAAACTCAAGGGGAGAACATTAACAGAAATTTACCTTTTAGTATTTGATTTTTGTCCACTCACGCTAATGTTTTAAATGTTTCTTCTCTAGACCATTCGTTTTAAATGTCTAGATTGTAGAGCTCAGTTCAACTAGTATTCGTAAAAACCAGACATAGTTACTGTCACTTCTTATCCATCAGTAGGTTCCGGGTTAACCTACTCTATATTTTTTCCGCTTTTGCCTTTATTAGTCGCTCTGATACTCATGTGTTGTATTTTATCTATTCGGTGAATTACTGGGGTCAAGCACCCAATGTAGGAATTGAGGATGGTTAATGGATATTTAGAAGTGCTGTTTTGAGTTGTTGTAGGTTAACATTTAATTAAAAGGATTAAACTTGTGTGGGAACTGATAAGGAAACCAAATGAGCCGTACAGAAAATCAATTCAAATACGAAAATTGAGTAAACTATCAACCCTGTTGGTGAAGGTCCTGCAAGAAACGAAATGGCACAGCGTCGCTTCTCCTCCTCTATTCTTCTTCTTGGTCTCCGTTCAGCTCGCCGCTTCTCCACAACGCCCCAAAACGACGCCGAACTGGTATCAAACATCCTCCTCCAGCACCACAACCCCTTCCACGCCATGGAGTCCTCCCTCCAGCTCCACGGCATCACTCTCTCCCCGGACCTCCTCCACCACACCCTCCTCCGCCTCAAGCACAATTCCAAGATTGCCCTCGCCCTCTTCCACTACGCCAACTCCCTCCCCGCCCCTCCTCTCACCTCCGACTCCTTCCACCTCCTCATTGACATCGTCGCCAAGGTCCGCCAATACGACGTCGCTTGGCAGCTCATCCTCCAAATGGACCACCCCAGCGCCACCGCCTTCCTCATCCTCATCCGCCGCCTCATTGCCTCCGGTCTCACTCGCCAGGCGCTTCGGGCCTTCGACGACATCCAGACCTTCGTCCAGACCCCGCCGACCTCCCAAGACTTCATCTTCATGCTCGACACTCTCTGCAAATACGGCTATACCAAGCTCGCGGCTGAGGTCTTCAACAGAAGGAAGCATGAGTACCCCGCGGACGTGAAAATGTACACGGTTCTGGTGTACGGGTGGTGCAAGATCGGCCGTTTTGATATGGCCGACAGGTTCTTGAAAGAGATGATTGAGCGAGGTATTGAGCCCAATGTGGTTACTTTCAATGTGCTTCTGGACGGAATTTGCAGGCAGGCGAGTTTGCACCCTGAGGATCGGTTTCAGAGGACCATAAGAGATGCCCGCAAGGTGTTCGACGAAATGTCCAGCCGAGGCATTGAGCCGGATGTGACTAGTTTTTCGATTGTTCTTCATGTTTATAGCCGGGCGCATAAGCCGGAGTTGTGTCTTGACAAGCTCAAGCAAATGACGGAGAAGGGGATTTGCCCCACCCTGGCCACGTACACTTCGGTGGTCAAGTGTCTCTGCTCCTGCGGAAGGCTTGAGGAAGCCGAGGAGTTGCTTGGTGAGATGGTGAGGAGTGGGGTGACTCCCTCTGCTGCTACTTACAACTGCTTTTTTAAGGAGTACAGGGGGAGGAAGGACGCCGAGAGCGCTTTGAAGTTGTATAGGAAGATGAAGGAGGACGGGTTGTTTGTGCCCACTGTGCATACTTATAACATATTGGTTGGGATGTTTTTGCAGTTGAATCGAGTTGAGATTGTGAGAGAGATATGGGATGACATGAAGGAGAGCGGGGTAGGGCCGGATTTGGATTCGTATACAATGTTGATTCATGGGTTGTGTGAGAAGCAGAAGTGGAGAGACGCTTGCCTATTTTTTGTGGAGATGATTGAGAAGGGACTTCTTCCTCAGAAAGTTACTTTTGAGACACTCTACAGAGGGTTAATACAGTCTGATATGTTGAGGACTTGGAGAAGATTGAAGAAGAAGCTTGATGAAGAGTCTATTACTTTTGGATCAGAGTTTCAGAATTATCAGCTTAAGCCATATAGGAGATGATCAGGTTCCATTTTATTTCTTGCTTTTGTTTTGTGGTAGATAGTTGCATTGTTGTCATGTTGTTTATCATTTGAATGATTTAAAAAGGGGTTAATTTTACCCATTCACACTCATTGGAAAATAAGTGTGAATAAATTGATATTTGAGTTTGAGTTTATTTAACTGGCAACCCTGCAATTTAGATTATTGTTGCAATACAATAGTGAACATCAGGCTCTTTTCTTGTAGTGAGCCGCTGTGGTATCATGGAAGAACAGATGGACACTTTTTACAAAATTTTGGGGGGCATTTGGTCAAATTTATCATCTAGAGTTAGGTGCTTGGTCAAAATCTGTATGTCAATTGTGGTTTGTTTTTTTGTTCTATACAATTTCTGATTTGAATCTCTGACAATAATTATTTCTTCAGCTTGGATCTGCCTTTTTCAGGCGGCTTGGATGGTCGCCTTGTGGTATCTCTTCTAAAGCTCTTTTGTTTCTAATCCAATTGTGTTTCACTTTCCCCTTTCATTCAAGGAACAAAGGGACAGAGCTTTGATGTTATTATTTAGAAAAATGTTTTTTTTCCTAGCAGGTTTCTACTGGGAGTTGCTTTTGTTCCACTACAGTACTATGCAACGGGCACTTTACTTTGGGAATCATGTTAAAGACCCTAGAGAGAGAGAGAGAGAGAGACCTGGCCTTGCAGCGTTCTGCAATCGCAGTAAGAATGATACCGGAATTGCTGCTGTAATTTAATTACTGCAGCAATGTTCTAAATCAAACTACTTCCATTTGATCTCTATAGGCTTTAATTTGCTCAGTCTTGGATGCCCTGCTAGCTTCACTATTCTGTTAGCAGCCTGCAGGGCTGCAGCGAGTATCTTCAAGAAATGCAGATGATGTCAGCTGCAAATTGTTGAGTTAGGGAATGAAGTCGAAGGTGTAGCAGTCAGGAATTTGCTTGACATATATGAATTCAATAGGGAGATGAATTCGATATTTATCTAATTGTAAGTTTGTAATGTCAGATATGAAAAATAGGCATATATAACAAATGTATATGTTTATATAACATAATGGAACATAGGAAAATTATGGAGTACATAACACAAATAAAATCATGTGCTACAATTTGTATTTGGTGTACTACATTTTTTTGAAATAAAAATTCATTGAATTAGATCTATAGCTAAATCAGCTATAATCGAGTTTCCTTACATAAGGAAGAACAACAACGGAAATCTGAGTCTAGCCTAGGAAGTTACTGACTGATAAAACATTGGGACATTCTCATATAGTTATGCATCTAGTCTCCTAGTCTGCTTAAACACGCATTGTGGTACATATGGACCTAGTTGTCCACATAAGACTCAGAGTAAAACAACTACTCAATAGGACATGTCCGCAAAACAATTAAAAAAGGGGTCAAGCCTAAAAAGAAACCCAGGCCCAGTCTTTGAGCCCAGCCACCCATAGTAACACTGCAGCAGCCTCCGCCATCACTGATTCGTCCGGCGGCCGGCCTCTCTAGACAATCTCCGCCATCTTCCTCCGTCGAGAGAGAGAGAGAGAGCGCCCAACGACTGACCTCAACAACAAAAGACTAGTCGCCGTGCACCACCACATAACTCTACCCGATCCAGGATCTTGCCGCCACCGTTTCCTCTTCCCCTGGTGCACTATCACCAAGCTAAGACTCAAATCAGAATCACCATCACTTTTGATCCACCCTAACCCTCCCCTGAGTCATTCCGCTGAGAACCGCCCGGCTCGAGGTCGATAGGCTCCGCCAAGGCTTCACCAACCGCCCGTACCCGCACTCCAGAGTCAAAGTCGAGGGACAAACCACCGTCTTCTCTCTAAATACCTGGAATTTGAACTAAGAGAAAGTAATAAACAAATACAGAAGTGGGAAATAAACGGCAAAGAGGAAAAAACTGGTTGTTCCTTGATACCAAAACTGCGGTTTACAAGCCTTTAAATACCACATTAGATGTATGATGTTAGGATCCACCCCGAATTAACCTCTCTAATCTGTAGTAAATTCGGCAGGGTCCATCTCAAGGAGACTTCCTACCGAAATCTCCTTGAAATGGATAACCCTTTCTGCAAATAAACTAAACACTTCCACATAAATTATAATTCAACTCCAACTCCTGGAGTCATCATGCTTCCCAATTCACATCTACGTTTGACCTATCAATTAAACTAAGCTAAGTTAGGGTAATCAGAGCAAAACTACATGGATGAGATACCTAAATAAACTTGCTAGCGACAACGGATTAGTTGGTTATGTCTTGTCTTCTGTACGCACGACCTCCCCTCAACAACCCTGTAACACTTGGCATTTGAAAACGAAGGGCCAAGGAGAAAACATTTAAAAACATGACGTTATAGTGAGTGAACAAAAATAATATCCAGACGTGAGAAAAAATATCTTAATTTAACGTTCTTCATCTTATTGTTCCGAGAAATCATTTATGCATGCCTCCTTAGGAAAGAATCTCAAATCATCATTTCAAAAAACAAAATATCACTTGCCAATCTCATTGGCTTAAAACTCAGTATTAAAAATAGGGGAAGAGGTTTCACCATGACAGAGAGTCTCTCAGACTAGGGTCAGAACCTTTTTAAGGCTACTAAGCAATATGACGACCTTTCACGACGGAAAAATTCCACCATGACGATGAGACTCTCAGGCTAGAGTCGGAACCCTCTAGGGCTACTATTGCCTCGCTCCACATCCTCAAGTGGGTCGTATGACTAGCAAGAATCTTTATATATATGACGACCCTTCATGGTGAAGAAAACAAACAAATACAAAAAGTCATTAATATATGACTCCTCCCCTGTAAATTAAAACATGCATCTCATGCATAAGGCACGGTTCCCCGACCGTCCTCAAAATTATGGCCATAAAACAAACATTTCCAATTTAATCAATATATCAAAGATTTCAGCCGACATAACATAGGGACTTACGGAAGAGGAGGAACCCACCTTCCCGGCCTCATCGGCTTATTAAATAATAAAAATCATGTTGTTTAGCATAAAAACACGACATGCATTAATTCAAAACAAAAGTCCAATCACAGTACTTAATGTGATCTCCTCATTGTTCATAATGCCCCTCGAAATATCCACATGGTCGAGTTCGTCTCACGTTCAACCATAGGCTGTAAAATTAACCCAACATATTAGTCCTTAATACCGTTGACTTGATATTTTCCTAGTTTGACTAGGAAATACTAAATTGACCATGAGATGACCAACTCATTCATTTTTACCACTACGCTTCTTTCTGATTATCGACTCAAAATTTAGTTTCCGTAAACACAACTTTAACGTATCCGCTTTCCTCACTATCTCAATCAACAGCTAACCAATTTACTAATTGTGATTTGATATATCGATTATAAAATTATCCAAATTATTTACAACAATCAACTCGATTTTGACCAAGATTTCTGAGTTGACCAGATTCTCATTTAAAGATCCGATTGGCTTATTTTATCCGGTTAACTAAGATTGACTTTTCTTTTTACCGGTCAACTTTTCAAAAAATGGAAACCTTCTTAAAAGGGAAAGTTTCCCAAAATGGAAACTTTCTATTTACGGTATGTTTTCCGTAATTAACCCGATTAATGAAACTGATACTACTATCGAATCGTACTGTTTCCGGGTAAACTCGCGGTCCCTTTAGCGGGTTGCACGGTTCCAGAAATAGCGAACTTCCTCGTACTCCGAGTTTTCCTGTGTAAAGAACAAACACGTCAAAGAGGCGTCCCCGGGTTTACCGAGGGAAGCCACTCCGATGCTTAAGTCAGACACTGTCAGCTAAGCAGAAAACTCAAGAATAGTTAAGAAGTTGCGCGTCCTCTTACCGGGAGGCCCGCGCCGGTATTTATAGTAGCATTAAAGGCAGCATGCTTTGTCCTTTTCCAATGTGGGAACAGCTTCCCTTGCTTTTGTTCAGCTTTATGGCGAAATGGCCTTGTCAAAGGACCCAGAGTGGCTTCTCCAATTTAACTGGGCTTTCACCCTATAAATAACAATTCAAGCACAATAAACAATGCATATTTAATAATTGACCAGACATTTGGAGGTTCTTTTTTGAGTTGTAACCCGGTAAAGGTGAAATATTAGGTTCCACCTATAAACAAGTCCCCCAAGTCCTCAGTCAAGGGGTACGCTTGGGTGGGGACTTAAAATCTTTTCTTTACCGGGTTACAAAGTTAGCAACCAAACCCGGGGTACCCAGTCCCCCGAGTCCGTACGCAAGCGTAACCCGTAGACACTCTCTACGTTGAGAATTCAAAACGACGTCTCCGGGTTGTAGTGGGGGGAAACTGAAAAGTTTTTCGGTTTTGTGAAGCGGCATGCGTGACACGTGTCGTTTCCCTCGAGAAACTGAAACGTCCCTTCAGTGCACGCCCCTAACTGTATAAATAGGGGTTGAGGGTGACAGTTTTGTCTCACCTCCCAAACCGATAACTTTTTCGTGCTTTTTGCTTTCGCTCTATTTTGTCGCTGTTTCGTTGGATTCCCAAACTCAAATCGATCTCAAAAACCCCTTCAAACCCTCATAAGTAAGGTACTGTTTCTTCTTCCCTCCTTTTTGAGTGTTTTGGGTCGATTTGTGTACTGTTTCTGGGCTCCCAGGAAGGTTTTCTGGGTTTCTGTGTTACTGTGGGAATTTAGCTTTGTGGCGCCGGGTTACCTGGGTTTTGTTGACGCCCCCGTGTTTTTGTGTTTTGCAGATGGCCAACGAAACAATGGACACTCACGTCCCCGAGTTTGCCTCTGTAACCTTCACTGATGGGACAGCTCTCGACCCTCCCGGGTACTCACTGACAGCGGAGGAGATCGTGGAGCTAAGGAGCAACTGGAAAATCCCCGAGTCTGTTGAAATACGGCCTTTAGAACCCGAGGACCAGTTCTTCGCTCCTAGGGATGGGTGGACGCTATGCCACGAGTATCAGCTACGCTGCGGCCTGTCACTCCCGCTAAAGGTAGAGGTGCAGTACCTCTTGGCTGCGAGCAACTTCGCAATCGGGCAAGTTGGCCCGAACATGTGGAGGCAGCTACTCGGGTTGTGCATTATGTACAAGGTGCTGAAGCAGCAGATGCCAACCTATGACGAGTTACACGCCATGTACCGGACCGAGTACTCCCGGAAGGCGGGTTTCAGCGGGACCATCCAACTGAAGTCCAAAGCGGTTTTCAAGAAGATCGTCGAGGACCTGCCATCCTCGGTGAGCAGAACTTGGAAGGAGAGAAGTTTCTTAATAAGGAACTTTCAAAACCCGGACTACGCGCTCCAAGTACCGGTCGATTTCCAACAACTGATGAGTAAGTCTTCTCCCTCAGGGTTTCTTTCTTTTCTCCGTCCCGGGTTATAATTATGTTATTTGTGTTGCAGACGTCCCTGACATTCCTCTGGAGCCGGTGATGGAGAAGAGGATCCGGAGGATGTTATAGGCCTTCCGGGGTCAAGATGACCGGAGTTCATACCGGCTTTGTAGGCTGTATGTGTACAGCAGGTGCCGGTTGATGGAGCTCCCAGGTTTGTCTCGTGTCCCTCCAACTTTTGTTGTCAAATGTTCTTGTGTAACGGGCTATATGTTTTTCTGCAGCTCTTCTTCCGATGGAATTTACCAAGCGGAAGAACCCGGGAATATACGACGGGTTTGAAGATAAGGCTGTTTGGGCCGGGATCCGGACACAAGCAACGGATGGTCAACTATACGACGTTAACCTGACCACGAAAGCGGCTTTCCTGCGCCCAGAAGCAGAGCAAGGGGATACTGAGAAATTCCTCGTGGACACCTTATACTTCAATCAAATCACCGGGTACCTGGCTGAGGTACTCGGCACGGAGGTGTACCAGGAGTTGGATGAAGAGATTTTGGGGAATCCCGCAGAGGAGGTGGCGGAAGACCCGGTGATGGAAGAACCGGTGACTCAATTCCCCTTGGCAGAGGAAGAGGTGGAGTTCGAAGAACCGGTGATGAGCGCAGTTCCCTCATCTGTGCTCCCGGGTGAGGAGGAGAGTACCGAAGAGGAAGACGACGGGGTGAAGAGGTTGGAGGGTTGGAAAGGGTGATAGGGAGTGAGAACCCGGAGGGGAGTGACGAAGTTCACGAAGTGGAGCCTGTTCCCTCTCGCAAACGCACCCGGGAGGCATCCAGCTCGGCGAGGTCCGAGAGGAGGAAGAGAAGGAAAGAGAGGAAAGAGAGGAGGGAGAGGAAGCAGCACCGAGACACTAATGAAATAATGGAGGAGTTGGCGAGCGGGGGAATGGCGGACGTGGCCATCCAGAGGATGGTAGCGGACTTGAAGAATTGTGCCGCCGACTCCTATGTCCTGGAGCATGAGGACCCATTGATTGTAGCCCGGAGGACACAGGAGAAACTGATGCGGGTAAGTTTTTCTTCTTCCCTAACCCGTTCTTTTTTTTTTTTGAATACTAACCTGTTATTTGTTCTATGTAGGCTGTCAGGATGTCGTACTTGGCAACTGACCGGCTCATAAACGAAGGCATCCCCGAGAGAGAGAGAGTGCTCAGGGACGACCTCCGGGCGGCCCGGGACCAGGTGACGGCGAGCGAAGAATGCCTGGCTCGGGTCCGGGAAGAGGCAAGTGCATCAGCTGTCGCGTCGTGGGCGGAGTTGGCCAAGGCAGAAGAACAAATAGCAGACTTGGTGGCCAAAAACTCGGAGTTTGAGAGAGTCATCGAGGGTCACCGGGAGGACCGGTGTGCTCAAGATGCCGTCATTGCTCAGCTTACTCAACAGAATCAAGCGCTGCAGCAACAAGTAACTTCTCTGGAGCAGCAGAAAGGAGAGTTGGTGCAGGCTGTTTCCCGGGCCAGGGACTCTGCTGTCTCCGAGTTTCTAGCGAGTCCCGAGTTTGAGCTGAAGCTGCGGTCGGCAAGGGCTGAGGCTCGAGCCGAAATTGTTAGCGCCGGGATTCACCAAGGCTGGCTCGACAAAGCCGGGTATGATGGTCACCAAGGTCACGTCAGACCCGATGAGGCTGCAGGCACCTCCCGGTCGACTCCTGCCATGGCTGCAAACCCTAGGGCTCCTGCAAACCCGGCTCGGAGTCCCCCGGTTCGTTCTTCAGCAGGCCGGAGAGGTACTTCCCGTGGTGGGATTGTCGGTGGTCCTCAAAATCGGCCACCGCTCCGTAGGGGACAGTTTATCATACAGCCCCGGGGCGGACGTGGCGGCTCGAGCACTGGCGGGGGTAGCGGGTATGCAGCGCCATGAACTGGAGCCTCTAAGTATTGTTGTTTTTGCTTTTATAGATTAGACTTTACTTGTAGCGGTTCGCTACTTTTTGTAATTGATCTCTGAAGTAATCAAGCTTTTCCTTCGCATAACTCCTCGTGTGAAATAACACGGTAACCTGATGCACAGTATAAAAATTTACACATAATGCCGGTTTGACATATAAATAAAGATAGTGCCGCTAGGGTATACGGGTCCGTTAGGACTTCCATGGGCCGCTAAGGCCTTGCGGGGGAATGTCTTTGTATAACACTATTTTTCCCTGTAAAATAACACGTTAATTTGATGCATATATCGTCATAAAATTTACACATAGTGCCGGTCTGGCATGTTATCGTCATAAAATAACAATAGGCCCGGTAGGGCTATACCGGTCCGTTAGGGCTTCCTGTCAAACAACACGGTAATGTGATGCATAACATACAAGTGTTGACAAAATGTACGCATATTGCCGGTTTGGCATGTTAATAAAAATAGTGCCACTAGGGCTGTATGGGTCCGTTAGGACTTTCAAAGACTGAAATAAGGCCGTGAAAGGCTTGCAATATTTCAAGTTAAGGAGATCACCAGAGATTATCGGAGCTTTCCGAGTTTGACAGTGAAATAAGGCCGTTAAGGCTTGCAATATTTCACGTCATGTAGACCGGAGATTATCGGAGATTGCCGAGTTTGACAGTGAAATAAGGCCGTTAAGGCTTGCAATATTTCACGTCATGTAGACCGGAAATTATCGGAGATTATCGAGTTTGACAGTGAAATAAGGCCGTTAAGGCTTGCAATATTTCACGTCATGTAGACCGGAGATTATCGGAGATTGCCGAGTTTGACAGTGAAATAAGGTCGTTAAGGCTTGCAATATTTCACGTCATGTAGACCGGAGATTATCGGAGATTGCCGAGTTTGACAGTGAAATAAGGCCGTTAAGGCTTGCAATATTTCACGTCATGTAGACCGGAGATTATCGGAGATTATCGAGTTTGACAGTGAAATAAGGCCGTTAAGGCTTGCAATATTTCACGTCATGTAGACCGGAGATTATCGGAGATTATAGGAGATTGCCGGTTAAGACATACAAGTAGGGCTGTTAAAGGCTGCATTCACTCAACAAACTGTTTGATAAACATAACCCGGTAGGGGTTTTATGCATTGTGGGCCTGAAAGGCTTTATATATAATATCATAGATAATAAATTTGGACATTCATAGATAACTTGGTACCTATTTGGGGAAAAGATGTAGATGTTGGGCGTTCCATGGTCGTGGAAGCGTAACTCCATCTGTACCCCTGATGTAAAACGTTGCCGGACCCACGACTTCAACAACTTCATATGGACCATCCCATGGAGCTTTAAACCCTTTGGCTTAGGGATAACCTCCTTCATTACCCAATCCCCGAGTTTGAGTGGGCGCTTGATAACCCGGGAATTGTAATGTTTGGCCACCTTTTGCTTCTTGTTGATATTTCGGAGATGTGCACGCTCCCGGCGTTCCTCCAGGAGGTCCAAGTTAAGGCGAATGCCTTCATTATTGGTTTCCCTATCAAACAGTTGTACCCGGTCACTCGGGACTTCCATCTCTACCGGGATCACTGCCTCAGAGCCAAAGGTCATAAAAAATGGGCTCTCCCCATTGGCTTCTGTCGGAGTTGTTCTAAGTGCCCACAAAACCTCTGGAAGTTTCTCAGCCCATAAACCCTTTGCGTCCTCCAGCTTCTTTTTCAGAACTTGCTTGATTAGCTTGTTAACGGCTTCAGTTTGTCCATTAGTCTGCGGGTGTGCAGGGGAGGCATATAGCACCTTTGTCCCATTGGAATGTAAGAATTCCCGGAACTCGTCATTGTCAAACTGCGTCCCGTTATCTGTGATAAACGTCTCCGGGATTCCAAACCGGCAAAAGACATTGTTCCAGATGAATTTCTTAACATTTGCGGTTGTGATCCGAGCCAAGGGTTGAGCTTCTATCCACTTGGAATTATAGTCCACTGAGACAATGGCGTGTTTGAGCTGTCCCGGAGCTGTGGGTAGAGGTCCAATGAAATCAATCCCCCACATGCAAAATGGATATGGAGAAATGATTACTGATAGTGGGACCGATGGGGCCCGGGGAAAGGTTGCAAACCGGTAACATTGAAGACAGGAATCTACCACGACTCTGGCATCCTGTTCCAAAGAAGGCCAGTAATATCCCATTCTGAGGGTTTTGAAGGCCAGGTTACGGGCTCCAAAGTGATTTCCACATACCCCGCTATGAAGTGACTGCAAAACTCGGTCTCCCTCCTCGGGTGTAATACACTTCAAATCAGGGAAAGTATGTCCTCGTCGATACAGTTTCCCATCACGGGTACTATACTGTGCCGCTCGAACCCGTAGTCGTTTGGCCGCTACCGGGTCCTCAGGTAGGGTTCCATGTTGGATGAAGTTAATGAACTCATCCATCCAAGATGGTGGCGGCTTTGCTTCCACTGCGAAAATCTCAGAAAAGGAGAGTGAGATACTTGGGTTCTCCAACGTCTCGACTAGTAAGCCTTTAAACTCGGCATTGGGATCTTCCCCTGTTGCAATCCTAGCCAGAGTATCTGCTCTCACATTCTGCTGCCTCGGTATCTGAGTAATCTCAAAGGTGTCAAATTTTTCAAGCAAGAAAGCCGCTAACTTTTGATAAGAGGAAAGATGTGCTTCCTTTGCCTGAAATCCGCCGTTAACCTGCTGCACTACCAGTTGTGAATCACTCAATATGCGGAGATGCCGGGCGCCCATATCTTTAGCGAGTTTGAGCCCTTTGATTAAGGCTTCGTACTCAGCCGTGTTGTTTGATGCTTTGAAGTTAAAGCGTAGAGCATAATCAAACATGTTACCCTCCGGGTCCACCAATGCAATTCCTGCTCCACACTGCCTCTGATTGACTGATCCATCTACAAATATTTGCCAACTCTCCGGTTCAGCTTCTGTAGGAAGAGTTTCAGCAACTGAGGAATCTGCTGGGATTAACTCGGCAATGAAGTCTGCTGCTGCCTGCCCTTTGATTGCCGTGCGCGGTTTAAAGTGCAAGTCATGTTCCCCCAACTCAATTGCCCACTTGACCAACCTTCCTGAAGTCTCCGGCTTTTGCAGAACCTGCCGTAGTGGTTGGTTGGTGAGCACATGAATAGAATGTGCCTGAAAGTAGGGTCTTAACTTTCTTGCTGCTACAACCAAGGCCAGGGCCAGTTTCTCAATATCTGGATAACGAGTTTCAGGATTATTGAATCCTTTCCCAGTATAGTAGACCGGCAGTTCTTCAGACTCTGACTTTCTTACCAAGGCACAGCTTACAGCCGTTTGCGATACCGCCAAGTATAGATAGAGTATTTTCCCCGGGTTAGGTCTGGATAAGGAAGGAACTGATGCCAAGTATTCCTTCAACTTTTCAAAAGCTTGATTGTGCTCTTCCTGCCATGTAATCCGCTCGCGGTGTTGACTCTTGAGTATTTTGAAGAAGGGGGCACATTTATCTGTCAACCTGGATATAAACCGGGATAAGGCCACCAGCCTACCAGTAAGCCTCTGGACTTCATTTCTGGTCTTTGGCGGTTCCATGGTCAAAACCGCTTGAACCTTATCCGGGTTTGCCTCAATCCCCCGAGCGCTCACCATAAACCCGAGAAACTTCCCTCCTGAAACGCCAAAAACACACTTCTCCGGGTTTAATCTCATTCCCTTGCTCAAGGCGATGTCAATAACGGTTTCCAAGTCATCCGGGTGTTTGCTTGTTTCCCGGCTCTTGACCAATATATCATCTATATAAACCTCCATAGTATCCCCGAGTTGGTTTGCAAACATGCCCACTACCAGGCGCTGGAAAGTGGCTCCTGCATTCCGGAGTCCAAAAGGCATCACTTTGTAGTAATACATCCCATTGTCTGTTGTGAAAAATGTGTGCTGTTGATCCGCGGGATCCATTGGAACTTGGTTAAACCCCGAGTATGCATCTATAAAACTCAACTGGGGGTGGCCCGCGGTTGAATCCACCAATTGATCAATCTTGGGAAGGGGAAAACTATCCTTCGGGCAAGCCTTATTCAGATCTGTGTAGTCGACGCACATCCTCCACTTTCCGTTTGCCTTCTTGACCATCACAACATTAGCCAACCAATCCGGGTATGTTTTATCTGCAATAAACCCGATGTCCTTGAGACGTTTAACTTCTGCTTGAATGGCCTTGTACTTCTCTGCACAAAATGCACGACGCTTCTGTCTTACAGGTTTAATACCCGGGATAATATTGAGGGAATGTGTCATAACCTCTGGAGAGATCCCGGGCATGTCTGCATATGACCATGCAAACACCTTCTGTTTCCGGGTTAGCAGCTCAATCATCCGAGTTCTGATCTCCGGGTCAAGGCCTGTGCCAATGCAAATCTTCCTCTCCGGGTATTCCTCTGAAATCTGAATCCATTATGTTGTTTCGATTGGGGCTGGCCGGGGGAACTTGGCAGGATACTTCTTGCTCTTCTTTTGTGCCGTCTTACTGATGGGCAAGGTATCTGGGTCATCTCTGGGGTCGTCGGGTTTGTCAAATGGGGATAGGGAAAAACCGGCCGAAAACATCTCATGCTGGGACTGAGCTGTTGCTATCGCATTGCATCTGACAGCGGCTTCTTGGTCTCCGCGAACTGTAACCCAGCCCCCGGGTGTAGGTACCTTCATAAGCAGCATATGACCCGCTATAAAACTCTGTAGGCCCCAAAGGGCATCTCTCCCAAGTATAGCATTGTAGGATGATGGGCAGTCCACAATTATGAAGGGAACTACAATTCTTGTGGACCGGTGCCCGGTTCCAACTGTAACTGTTAGCTGATCTGACCCCAACGGTTGAGTTGTCTCACCTGAAAAACTGATCAATGGCTCGTGGTTCCTATAGAGCTTATCTCTTCCTCTTTTAAACCCCTTATAGCAACTGCTGAACATGACGCTGACAGCGGCTCCCGTGTCTATTAGAACCCTCCGAGTTCGCCAATGGTCAATCTGAAGAGTAATAATGAAAGGATCATTATGATGCATTTTCAGCGTGTCTTCAGACTGAGAAAATGACACGGTATCCCAAGGAACCAGTTCTTTGCGGCATTCCTGACGAAGCTGCATTATCTCTAACTCCGGGCCTCTTGGGCAAAGTCTTTTGGCCCGGTGACCTGACACTCCTTGGGTGCCACCCCCGTGAATCGTCATTATCTCCCCTTATACTTCAATCAGGTTGACACCTGTAGCAGGTGACTTATACTGCTGTAGCTTGCCGTTCTGAATCATATATTCAATACTGTTTCGAAGGGTAAAGCACCGGTCGGTAGTGTGGCCAGACTCGTTGTGATAGGCACAATGTTGCCCGTTATCTGGCCCTGCCCTTTTGGGAAACTTCCTTTTTGGAGCCGGGGGAATGTCATTCCTATGGCGGTTCCAAATTTCTTCATAGGAGGCAGTCAAGTTGGTCAACACTTCATATCGAGGGATGTAAGTGGTTTTTTCCTCCCGGGCTGGATGTCTTGGGTATGGAGCCTCTCTCGGTTTCTCCCTTGGTCTGTTTGAACTTTTGCCGTAGTATCCCTGGCCACTCTTATTCTGCCCTTCCTTTTTCCATCCATTAGCTCGCTGGCTTGTGAACCCGGTATTCGTCCGGCGTTCCCCGAAGGTGTCATACTCGGCTTGAGCTTGCCGAGTTACTTCATTAATCAAATCGTCGTAACACCTGAACCGCTGCTTCCTGAGCTCCACCACAAAGCGGGTTGGCTTGAACGCCTGCAAGAACGCCTCTGATGCCACTGACTCATCCAAGTGCCCACATTTGGAAGTCGTGGATAGCCAACGGGTTACAAAGACTTTCAAGCTCTCATCATCCCTTTGCTGGACTTTGAATAATGAAGTGGTGCTTCGGTTGGCACTAGACAGCAGGATGAACCGGGAAAGGAACTTCTGTGTCAGCTGACCATAGGTTTCTATTGACAAAGCCGGTAGCTTGAGGAACCAACTCAATGCCTCCTCACTGAGTGTTTCCTGGAAAGCATGGCATGCTTGGGCATCCGTGAACCGGGTTGAATCCAGCTGAGACTGGAACAACTCTAGGTGTGCATATGGGCAGCCCGTTCCGGCATATTTCTTGATCTTGAATGGCTTTGCTTCTGGTGGCTTTTTATCTGCTTGAACCCGGGTGGAGAATGGACTTGCGCGGGTAATAAAGGGTTGGTATTGCAGTGGTCCTGCTCCTGAGTTAAGACGCTGCTCAAGTTGAGTCACAGTTTGCGTCAACTGTAAGAGAAGCCGGGTCTGGGCATCGGTTGGGGGAAGTGGTTGATTTAACACCGGCTCTGGAGGTGGAGGAGGTCCTGAAAGATTGTGATTAAACAAAGGATTGGAGAGATGGATAATCTGTGGATTTGGGTTAGGGTGGGCAATGGGAGGGAGAATAGCGGGTGGCATGTATGCATTGTCAAGAGTTCGCGGGTTTCCATAACCCGGAGGATTCCCTTCTGGGGTAATGACATCAGCAAGTCTGGCTGACGTCCCAATGACATTCGCCCTTTGAGTTAGGGTTGCTTGAAGAAGCCCATGCTTGGCCTGGATAGTCGCTAATTGCTCCCTTACCGTCATTAACTCGGCATGTTCTCGAGTAGATTGCTCCTTCTGAGCGAGAAAATCTTTTTTCAAAAGTTCAAATGCTGCTGCCAAATCTGTTTGGCCAAACTGGGTCTCGGAGGCCCCCGGGTTATCATCCCCTGAGAAATTAAGCCTCCTAGTTGGATCTTGTTCTCCTGCCATTTCCACCGTCCTTCAAAATATTAAGCGGGAGGCCCTGAGTTCAGCTCTCAACGAGAGTACCAATTGTTTCCGGGTAAACTCGCGGTCCCTTTAGCGGGTTGCACGGTTCCAGAAATAGCGAACTTCCTCGTACTCCAAGTTTTCTTGTGTAAAGAACAAACACGTCAAAGAGGCGTCCCCGGGTTTACCGAGGGAAGCCACTCCGATGCTTAAGTCAGACACTGTCAGCTAAGCAGAAAACTCAAGAATAGTTAAGAAGTTGCGCGTCCTCTTACCGGGAGGCCCGCGCCGGTATTTATAGTAGCATTAAAGGCAGCATGCTTTGTCCTTTTCCAATGTGGGAACAGCTTCCCTTGCTTTTGTTCAGCTTTATGGCGAAATGGCCTTGTCAAAGGACCCAGAGTGGCTTCTCCAATTTAACTGGGCTTTCACCCTATAAATAACAATTCAAGCACAATAAACAATGCATATTTAATAATTGACCAGACATTTGGAGGTTCTTTCTTGAGTTGTAACCCGGTAAAGGTGAAATATTAGGTTCCACCTATAAACACGTACTTTGCAAGCCAGTATAACATGGTATGGTTTGTACTCGATTGACTTGTTTGATTTGGCTAACTAGTAGGGTTGTCAATTTGGGCCAAATACAAACCAGTCAATCAAGTACCAACCATAACATGTAATATTGGCATGCAAAATACGATACGATAACGGTATCAGTTTCATTAGAATAATATAGTATTGTACCGTATTTTATGCAATATATATATATATAGGAAGTTGAAATTTACACACCTGTTTTCACAATTGGCACACCCTTTCTATTATTTAATATTTGGTTATCAGCTCAATTCATTTTTCTTTCGTAAGTACCCCTCACCCTCTCTCTCTCTCTTCGAATTCTTCTGCTTATGTTGTTCTGCATCTATGGAATTGGGAAGGTCATGGTATCCCAGCCATGGATGATGAATGAAATCTCCGATCTAAAAAAATCCAACATGGCATTGAATTCCACACCCAAATTTTGTTCATCACACTCGATTGTTTTCATGTCTCCAACAAGGTTTTCATGCCCAACTCAAATTTGTGTCTCAATCCCTTCTCCGACAAGTCTGACCCCTTTCACAACCCTCTTCCACCTCATATTCTCTTGGCCTTGTTACTCGTCATCATCCTCGGCATCGTTGAGCTGTTCGTTCCATTGAGCAGACCAATTCCAAGAAACAGGTCTTCGATCTCTCTTAAGTTTCGACTGCTTGTGAAGAATTATGGAATTTATGGGACTGCAGCCGAGATGCCGGTGAAGAGAATAATCGAAGAGATGAATTGACTTGTTATTGGAGAGAGAATGATGAGATAAGTGTGAGGGTATTTTGGTAAAAGTAGCTGAAAAGGTGTGTGGATGTGTAGAAAAGGGTGTGTAAATTTCAGCACCATTAATATATAATATAAATATAATTATAACTATGAATCATAAATGTTGATTTCAGATACGTTTAATGAAGATGAATTGATGCGAGACCGTTGTGTCCTAACCCTAACTCCAAATCATTGTCATTCTGAAATTTGAATTTAGTCTCAAACCCTCACCTTTGTTGCTCTAACCCTCGCCTCATCGTCCTCTCTTCGTTCCTTGGCGTATCATCGAAATTAATTTTTCGTCCTCTTATCTCATACTCTGATTGACTAGTTTCTATCTAATTTTGCTAGCAAAATCTTTGCTAGCAAAATTTTTGCCTTAAAAATCAAAGTATTGAACCAAGTGACCAAGTCTTCGAACATCTTTGAACTAGGGGTCGGCAATGAGCCGGCCAAGCCCTAACCAAGCCCTATGCGCCCGGACCAGGCCAGGCATAGGATTTACGGGTTTTTTAGGGACAGGCCGAGCCTATTATATATATGTTAATCAAAAGAAAAAATTATTAAAAAGTTAAGATTTTGTTAATAATTTGAACTAAATATGATACACATTAAATGGAAAATATGACTTAAGTAATTAATTAGTTCACATATGTAACTAATAAATATTAATAAAATAATAAAAATGACTGAGCGGGTTCATTAGGTCCAGGACGGGATGCCCATAAACTTTCAGGCCCGTGAGCCTAATGATGACACCTATTCGAACCTGTACGTTTTCGGAAAACGACCCTAAATGCCCAAAATGTCTGGCGGCCCAAATAAAAAGAACCCAAAAGCCCAATCCAAACCAAGTACAATGCTTACACGCGTCTCCGAGAAGGAAGACCATGAAACCTTCGTGTTTGTCCTGACAGATCCCTCTGCCCTATAAGTATCCTCACCACCCCATTTCCTCTTCTATCTATCTTAGAGTTCACCCAAACCAAACCGCCCACCGAACTCCGTCTCAAAATCATCTTGAAATGTCCGATGCGTATTGCTCCGACTGCAAGCGCCAGACGGAGGTGGTGTTCGATCACTCTGCCGGCGACACCGTCTGCTCCGAGTGCGGCTTAGTCCTCGAGTCTCATTCCATCGACGAGACCTCCGAGTGGCGAACCTTCGCCAACGAGTCCGGCGATAACGACCCCGTCCGTGTCGGTGGCCCCACCAACCCTCTCTTGGCCGACGGCGGTTTGTCAACCGTCATCGCCAAGCCCAATGGAGCCTCCGGCGAGTTCCTCTCTTCTTCTTTGGGCAGGTGGCAGAACCGCGGCTCCAATCCCGATCGGGGCTTGATACTCGCCTTCAAAACCATCGCCACCATGTCTGACAGGTAACCTTTATGGCCGGAGTCTCCATTTGTCATATTTGAATTGGAAATTTAGGGTTTGTTTCAGGATCGGTTGGTTGTGTATAGAGCTGATTGGGGATTGGAATCATAATCAAAAAGTTGGATGTATGTGGATGGCTGGTTGAGGATCGAGAATTGAAAACTCTAATTTAGGGTTGTCAGATGGAAATGGAGATATAAATTGTGGACATGAAGATTTAAAAATGCATTCTTACAAGAATTGATTGGGTTTGGCAGTTCCTCAAACTGTGCTAATGTCTGAAATTAGAGCCTCTCTGATAGTTCTACTTTCAATCAATTGGTAATAGGGTTGAGTTTTTAATCTATATGTCTAATCACAGAAGTCTGGTTGGCAATGAAAATGTGGAACATGAACACTTTTTAGTTTATAACATAGATGTCTAATCAAACAAGGGCAGTAAGTATTGTTGTTTAACTGAAACCAGCGTAAATATATTTGAAGCTCAGTCAAAAAAAAATATTTTCTTCTGTCAAATCTTGTAATGGCAATTAATGGAGGACATCACCACGTGATATTTTGTTGATGAAGATAGTTGTTATCTGTAAATCTCACTTACTAGAAACATACATGATGTTCCATAAATTTTGAGTATTAGAAGCTCCTAGGTTCTAGTGCACAATTTCTACTAAGCAATGCTAAATAGTTCAAGTTTGGCTACTGCATTGTGGTTGTAGTCTACTAGCCTTTATCAGATTGTAATAATCAAGTTTTTCTTAGTCGTGCAACTAAATGCCCACAACACACCGCATTGGCTCTCCTTTCGTTGCTACGGGGTTATTTGATTTACTTGAGTAGACACATTTACAACCTTGCAACTAATAGTTAAGTACTGACGATTTGTTCCAGCTTACTGACAATTTGAGACTCGTTTAGAAGTGTGATAGTAGGTTTATCCAGATGTAATACTTCTGATTTCAGTGACTATGATTTTTATTATTTTATGTGTGAAATCCTCAAGTCTCCCTTTCATGGTGAGTACTAACCAATTTAATTTTTATTCTTTTATGCTACAATTATTTAGAAATGAGACTCTAAGTTACTGCAAAGAAAAATACCTGATGTGAAAACATTGTGTTTCAGGTTGGGCCTTGTTGCAACTATCAAGGTATGGTATTTGCTCACTATTATCTGCTTCTTTATAGGACCATCAATGTTTCTAGTACATCAATCTTCCTAAACAGTTTTGAAATAATTTCCTATACTGTGGCATACGACTCCACGAATTCTGATTAAGTTGGATGAACATGTGGTTCGAAATACAAAGCTCTGGTGTTTCTGCTTGTATCAAGTGATTTAATTTTGTTTAATTGGCTTCTTTTGATCTATTGTATTGTGATCCTTTCTTCTGACAAAATTACCGGTTCTTCTAAAAATGAAGAAAAATAATATACACAAGGACTTCCATATATAAATGTGTGGCATACGACTCCCCGAATTCTGATTAAGTTGTATGAATGTGTGGTTCGAAATAAAAAGCTCTGGTGTTTCTGCTTGTATCAAGTGATTTGGTTTTGTTTAATTGGCTTCTTTTGATCTATTGTATTGTGATCCTTTCTTCTGACAAGATTACTGGTTCTTCTAAAAACGAAGAAAAATAATATACACATAAGGACTTCCATATATAAATTACTGATGTTGTATGTGATTGTGAGTGACATAGGACTTTGATATTATCAAACATTATACAAAAGTCATTCTGAATGAGTTAAGGAAAGTTAATGTCTGGTAATCTGTCCATATGATATTTGAAATCTTCTTCTGAAAATTATCAGAGAAGCGAAACTTACTTTAGTACTGTACTTTTTGATTTCACATATGTGAACTCCTACTTTTACATTCTACACCCATTTCAGTTTTTAGTGTTATTCCATCCCTTGCTATTATCTGATTCCCAAATTACCTTTAGTTGAAGCAAATTGATATTAGTCTGTATATGTTTCCATCTTCTTCGTCTATATTTCTCAGAACCTTGGTTAAGGTAAGAGTCCAAGTAAGATTATACAAACCAAAGTACTGATCTTATATCAAAATTGGAACTAGAGATTTATCTTCATGTTAGATTAAAACCAAGTTTGTCAGACGTCTTCAACCTGTTCTCTTCTCCATCTTCATCGGAAAAAGCTTGGGTCGACCATCAACCCATGGTCATCGATAAAAACAACCCATTCTTGAGACCAGAATCTTGAAAAGTATTGATTCTGGGTTTGATTGAAGTATTAACATTGGCTTCGGATAAGGTGAGTCTGGTAATTCTGGGTTTTTGGGGTCTTTTTGAAATGTTTTCGCAACAGTTCTGGTGAAATACAAACCTGCCACCACCGTCGGTGATGAATGGAGTTTGCCAAGCCTTGTTAGAATCGGAGAGAAGTGAGGGTTGAGTGTTCTAGGCTAATTGGGTAATTGTGTTGTGGTTATGAGTTTTGTTATAAGAGAGAAAGATGGAGAAATGGAGAGTGAATGAGAGCGAGAGGTCTGCTTCAGTTTATGGTTGTAGAGATAAGACAAATAAGCTAAAGAGCGATTTGGTAGATGAGTATGAGGGGAGTGTAGAATGTAACAATAGGAGTGCAAATTTCAGCCTCCTCAAAGAACTTAATTTATTTTTCCAATGTTTAAGTATCCTTGATAAATAATAGAACTGTAGCAACTACAATACGAATGAAACAGAAACAACTATTTGAACATCTAGGCACTTCTAAATTACTGGTTCATATGGTCTTCACTATATGAACCAGATGTTCAAATAGTTGTTTCCGCAATATATGGACAATTACTGGTTCAAATGGTCTTCACTATTGCTTCCTGTGGCATATTTAGTTTGAGAAGAATATTTGGCTTTTGAAGGAAATAAAAGAGTCAAGTGGAATGGGTTTCCTAACAGTTGGTTTCTAGATTTTTAAGGTGGTGGAGGGTAAAACTTCCATAGACACAAGGAGTTTGAGAACAAGCTGATTTAATATTGATTATTGCTTTTACCATTTTACATCCTTGTTGATAGCTATGAACACAAAATCTTTCAACAAGAGCCTACAATCACATTTTCATTTCTCAATACATTAATGTTGAAGTTGAATGGTTTCACTAATTGTGCTTATTAGATTTTTTAATGGTGTGAGTTTTAATCATACCTAATTGTACTTTATTGATTGATGAAGGATCGAGCTAATGAGATATATAAGAGGGTGGAAGATCAGAAGTCTAGTAGAGGAAGAAATCAGGATGCATTATTAGCTGCTTGTCTGTACATTGCTTGTCGACAAGAAGACAAACCCCGCACTGTAAAGGGTACGGCTTTTGATCTTTTTAACATCTAGATGCTTTCTGAATTATCTTTCCCCTTGTGTATGAGCTTCCCTGAACCTGTGGATTTCAAATAGAAATTTGCTCTGTTGCCAATGGAGCTACAAAGAAAGAAATTGGGCGAGCAAAAGAATACATAGTTAAACAGCTGGGATTGGACAAGGGTCAGTCAGTGGAGATGGGAACCATACATGCTGGGGACTTTATGGTGAGAATTGTTTGCCCTCTCCCTTGAGTCCGTTTGATTCTAAGTAGAAAATAACCCTTGAATCTGACTCACCTACTTAAGGAGCTAGAAATTCAGTATTTTCCTCATTGTTGTATTTGCCACACTGACATAGTATTAACTTGCAGAGGCGTTTCTGTTCCAACCTTGGTATGATTAATCAAGCAGTCAAAGCTGCTCAAGAAGCTGTTCAGAAGTCTGAAGAATTCGATATAAGGTAGTTCTTTTTATGTATGTATGGATGATGAAAGTAGTCTATAATTTCAGTACTACTAGTTCCTAGATTAGAAACTAAAAAAGGCGTTCAAAATAATATTTCTTAGCAGTTCCTTTCTTACTTGAACTAGCTTAGTCATGTAGGTTCATTATATCAAATGTCTTTTTCTACCACTAAAATATTAATTTCTTTTCAATAATAATAATAATAAAGAGCATGCTATGTATATATCTCATGATTTTTTTTGAAAAAAGAATAAAATAGATTGGAGAGTATGGTAGTTGGGGGAGAACAGAGAATACCAAAGTAGAGATTAAAATTTGCTTGTACTTTTCAGTATTTATTAAGAAAAGGAATGATGAGGCATCCTAATGATTGGTTGGATCAAGTACCCAATGAAATGGTGTTCTATATTGCTGTTTCAACTATAAAAATTGCCCTTAATGTAACCCTACATGACTTGGTGAAATGGTGAATTCATATCCATTGATAAGATTAATGATTCTAATAAAATGGGTTTTCTTATACATTTTCCATAGGATTAATTACAAAAAAACCACCTAAACTGATGTTATTTTCATTTTCATACTTCACTATCAAAAACTTGCATTTTCATACCTTAAGTTTCATTCTGTTAGCATTTTAATACCTTGACCACTAACACTCTTAAATTTTAAGGATATTTTTGTCATCTCATCAAATGTATCATTTTTACATTTACTTTAACAAAATAATTTATTTCTTGAGGTTATCAAATACAAATAGAACAATTTACTTTAGCAAAAATATTCAAAAACAAAAAAACCTGCAAAATGAAATATATATTTTTGCAACAATATAGTGATTAAAGTTGGTATATCTCTTGTATGTGTATATATATTTTTAGACTTGCATGTTAAGAAAAATAAAATAAATTAAAACATTATAACTGAATTCATTATAATTAGATAAATTACAAGCAAAAATAAGAATAACCAATCACAGTCAAGGACTAAAATATCAACAATCATGGAAATATAGGTGGTTTGAAAAAAGAAAATCTCGATGAATATATCGAGAAAAAATCGAATATCCATGGAAATTTTATATAAAATTTGTATATTTGGCCACAAATAGATTACATATAAAATATCGAAAATATATGAAAATCAATATGGATGCTTGTAAAAAACCGAATGTTCGAGAAAATATTAAGGATATCTTGGATATTGTAGTCCGTGATCACAATAACCCATTGATTTGGGTGAATAAATGGTGTTCTCGAGTTTGAACAATAGCAATGAAAAATATTTAATTTTAATAAAAATTTAAATGTATAATTTTTTATTTCATCAATTACAAAGATATTGAGAATTGACATAAATGGCCTCGAGTATTATCATATTTTAAGTGTTAGCGGTCAGAGTATCAAAATGCAAACAGAATGAAATTTGCAAATGCAAGTTTTTATAGTTAGGTTTAAAAATGAAAATAGCATCATAGTTCGGGTGGTCTTTTGTAATTAATCATTTTCCATATGACCCTATCAATTTTGACTTGTGCCATGAGATTTGATGAGAATTATGGTAAACTTATCATTTTCCTGCACTTTATTTGCTTTTTTCTTGTACAATATGGAGCCATGGATTGACTGTGAAGTCTTTCAGATTGGCGTAATGTCTTGTACTGGCTACTAACTATAGCATTATGTTCCATTCTTAAATTTCAGAAGGAGCCCTATATCAATAGCAGCAGCAGTTATATATATTATAACTCAACTTTCAGATGATAAGAAGCCTCTGAAAGGTTCAATATTGTCTCTCTTTTGGTGTATTAATTACAGGTCATGTTTATGCCGTCTAAACATGCACCACCATATCTTCATAACATGTGCTGAACTTGAGCAATGGCCAATGTGTGCAGATATCTCACTTGCAACTGGAGTAGCAGAAGGAACCATCAGAAACTCATACAAGGATCTTTATCCTCATGTATCTAAGATAATACCCAACTGGTATGCCAAGGAAGAGGATTTGAAGAACCTTTGCAGCCCTTGAAATGTTGGCAAGTGGATATGAGAATTGAATGGCATTGGAGGGTTTTTCTTGGTTCTAAACTCGATGTATGAACAATGCCCAAGGCTTGCATTATATTGAGGTTTTTTTTCCTTACAGTAAATTAATTTTAAACGAGACTGAACTGAATGCTCGAACTAAGTTTAATGTGTTCAAGGTTTTATTAATTATTTTATATTTCCAGCAGCTGATACTTTAGTAGCCCAGTTTTACCAATAATATGACAGGGAATCGATGTCTTCTCCTCCCTACACCTACATCCCCTCGCTGGAACATGAGTGCCTTTTTAGTCGAACATACCGGGAAGCTCACATTTTTCATTTGATCAAAAAAAAGAAAAGCTCACTTGAGGTGCGGTTTATTTTTGCCACTAGGTGACACTACTGAGGTGATTAAAAGTACGAGGGTGTTCCAAGGAGAAATGATAACTAGAATAACAGATTACTTATTTATTGATAGATAAGGCGTTACATAGAGTCAGCTGATTGTTCTTGAAATTCTATCCATAATAACGAAACCCAAACCTAAACCCTATATTTTAATGCCGGTCCGGGTTGGTTTTCAAGATAAAACTGATATTTTCGGGCCTAGTTCGATCACGTCCTATTTTCAGGTTTTCAAGTTTAATCAACAACATAGTTCATCAACATAGCTTAAGCAAACAGTTCTTTTGGCTGAAGCACAACCATTTGAATGTTTTGCTTGAGACTTTGCAAATCATTGCTTCATAGTGCATCACCATTTCTTCTATACAAAAATAATCAATCTAACATTTACTTGACTAGGCCGTAAATCGTAAAGGTAGAAATTAAATCGAAGATGTCTTGGGGCTCATGTCAACTTTAAGGTGTATTGTGCACCTGTGGTCGAAGTATTTTAATTGGTACAACTGTTGAGGAGCCTCAGGGATGACGGTGTTAGAGTTCGATTTATGGATCAAGTGAGTGTTTTGATTTGTAATTAAAGGTAATTAGTGTTGGAGTTTACTGGAGATGATGAGAGTGGCAGCAAGCCCACAGAGTCATGGAGCAAGAGTGCTTGGGGTACTAGAGATAGTGATACGAGTCTTGATTGACTTGGTATTAGTGTGATGTAGGAACCAGTCGTTGTGTTATCGTCACTGTTTCGACAGCTGGACATTTACATGGGTATACCCCATACGAGTACGTGTTTACCCTCCTTATTTGAGAAGTGGTAAATTGGAGTCTAGGTAGCACGTGCTGACAATGTATAATTATTTTGTTACAGCTGTGCGTGGTCAAAGTGATACATTCACATATTTCAAGAATGTAATGTGAGAATTTCATATTTTAGAGACGGAGATTAAGGACGTTTTGGCATAAGTTTTGTGTAAGACGTTGAGTAGATAGTCTAGAAATTTAAGGTAGGTCAGAAGTGAGACAGTTGTGGTCGTTCCGACTTTTGAGTTGGTTAGTGAATTTAGTAAATGTTGTTAGTAGATGTTCGAATGCATGCTGAAATAGATGTAAGAAAATGGTGAAGTGACAACGGTGGAGAAAAGCCTACTGAATCATTGAGTAGAGTGAGAGTCTCATGGTTGCTCAAGCTTCGTTTTGCAACTAAGTTATCTGTTAATGACACCTGGTTCTCAGGGTGTGATTAGTTGAGTTTGACGACGTGCTAATTTGTTCACCCACTAACGGTTGTCGAATCCGTTATTTTAAATCAGAGACATCCTTATGACGTATCTAACGATATATATAAGTTGATTTCACTGCAGTGATTGTCAATATCCTTAATTTAGAACGATGGAGTGAGGATTAGGATCCGAGAGAACAAATATTGGTGTTAATTTATCGAAGTTCCTGAGAGGATTGATGAATTGTTGGTAAAGTCGTAATGAATTTTGAGCTACCGAAAAATCTTGACGCCACAAGGGTAGAGTGGTAGCAAGAAAATCACAAGATGTGGCTTATGAAATTGTCAGCATTTCAGTAAGTATGATATGCGGTGAAGCTAAGGAAATGATTTCATTGATGACTCAAGAAGTATTATGAGTCATGTTTGGTAACAAATTTATTACAAAGAAAGGTAAGGTATGTTGCTAAGAAGTGCCACATTATTACCAATCGTGGTGTGTTGAAACCAAGTTCAGATTAAGTTATGATTTTAGGGGTTGTTAATGTATAGCAGTGGTTCACGTAATCTAGGATCTGAATTGGTAAATGTGATTTCCTTGTGCATGTAAGTTATTTTCCTCCCCAGTTAGAACAGTAAGTGGTTGTGCATTTTGAATCTTACCAAAATATAAAATGTGGTGAATGGTAAACGTTCAGAGCTTAGAGCCAGTTTTGTTTAGAAACTATCCAGCTGTGCGAGGTGACTAGGTGATTATCATGTGCCAGAGCGGTGATGGAAATCGATAAATTTTGTTTCTTGATGATGTTGTTCATGATGATAAATGTGGATGATTGTGGTCTGAAATTAAATTTGGATACATTGATTAAGGGTTACTTTGGGTGTGCTTTAGTAACACTAATCATGTAAGATTTTAAAATTTGCCAGTTGTTTCCAGATGATTTGGTAATGGAGACATAAGTGAAGTGAAATTATTTTGATGAGCGGTTAAGACTCTGGGATTCTTGTAATGATAAGGTTTCTGCCAGATCGTGATACATATAATGCATAGTTGGCGCACAATTATGGATGAAGTGCGGATTTTGCACTATGCGTCGTTCAAGGTTATTTTAAGAGATAAGGAGGTCGGTGGCACCTCACCTATATGTAGTACGTGTGGTATGTTATTATTAGTCGTATAACATGCAGTTCCATGAAGTGATAGTGAGTTAGCGATTCGAATAATCGGTTTGTTGGTAAAAAATCAAGATTTATCTTGTCAGAATAACTATGTAGGCAGTGCAACCCGACAATTTATCTTCGTGCGTGGAATAAGAATTGTGGGATCTTGATGTCTGGGGTTTTGGATCCTCTAGGTTTAAAGACTATGGTTTTGGTTTTACGCTAGAATTCTTGGCAATTCATGTCCTATATGTGCAAGTGGATTGATTAATGATTGGTTGAGGGAAGACAATTACTCCACAATAGGACAATTTGACAGGTTAATTTATAGAAAGCGTAAACCAGATCAGGAAGCATAGTTCAAATGATGTAATGGTTCATGTATCACAAGTTGTCATGGTTTTTCTTGTGAACACGTTGTCATGAGTTTGACTCCAAGTTGTATCATTATGCTAGAGGATTTAAATCCATTAATGACATCGAACCTTGCTCCTCAGGTGTTAGTCACCTTCCCTGCATAGGGAGTGTGTGTTGATATTTAAGGTTCAATGAAAGAATTCGAGTATGATGGAAAGAATCTTACTCGCTGCAAGCGAGAGTTTGGTGAATCAGAAAAATGAATGGCTTTAGTTGTTATCGTAGTTCGTGAATGTCGGAGGCGAATAACCGAGATTTCTGTTAAACGAAGAATGAAAGGTGGTTTGTTATTCCCTGTAGCAACGGTTTGAGCAATTAAGAATTTCGAGGATAAATTTTATAAGGTGGGAGATTATAACACCCTATACCTAAAAGTTATCATTTTACATGGGTATATGAATTACCGAGAGTTTTTTTTACTATGATCGGTAATTTAATAAGTTATTGCTTGAGTTTATATTCAAGTTTTTCTCGAATCAAGGAAAAATACATTTAAAGCCGTGACATCGTAGTACGTGTTAAGATAAGCTCGCCGGTACGTCCGAATTATTTTTTCAGAACATCGAGCGATTTTCTACGAATTTTCGAAGTTGCTGGTAATTTTTAATTACTCTCTCAGTAATTAATTCCTACCCATTTTGGTAATTATTTTCTATCATTTTAATCCAAGCCGTTAGATCTCATCTTCTTTAAATCATGGTCATCAAAACTAGTATAAAAGGAGGAGATCTATTGACTGCGGTCAGACCCCCTCCTCGACGTTCTTCGTTTTCCAACCTCTTCTCGTCACTGGAGAGGACTCCACAGCGATACTCCGCCGTCCGGCCACCCCACACCGGCGCACCACCAAAAATCTCTTCCTCTCCTTCTCCTTCTCCTCTTCAATACCCCTATCATTAATCACCACGAGCACCAAGGAGGAAGGAGATCGATCGAATTGGGCACGACTGTCCTAGGCGAAAATCTGGCAAACTAGACAAATCTCTGCCTCTCCTAGTTATTTATTTTATTTATTTATTTAACTTTAGCCGATGAATTTTAATAAAATTCGTCAGCTATAGTTATTTTATTTTTATTTCATTTATTTAATTTTAGCCGACGAATTTTAATAAAATTTGTCGGTTATAGTAATTTTATTTTATTTATTTAACTTTAGCCGAAGAATTTTAATAAAATTCGTCGGCTATAGTTATTTATTTTATTTATTTAACTTTAGCCGATGAATTTTAATAAAATTCGTCAGCCATAGTTATTTATCTTATTATTTTCTTTTTATTATTTCTTGTATTTTTTATTAATTTTTTTTCTTTTTTTGTTTTTCCACCGGTGATGGAGGAGAATGAGGAGGAGAAGGAAGAGGAGGAGGCCGGAGGAGGAGAAGGCTAGGAGAGGGAGATGAGGAGGAGGATTAGGCTGGAGGGGGAGAAGGAGAGGAGGAGGCCGGAGGAGGAGAAGGCTAGAAGATGTAAATGTTTTATTTCAAAAACAAATTCTATAAAGAAACTTCAAACGCAAAAAAGTCATGAAATAAGATATGACCAGAATATGATTTAACCCCCTCCTCGACGTTCTTCATTCTCCAGCCTCTTCTCATCGCCAGGGAGGACTCCACAACAGTACTCCGCCGTTCGGCCACCCCACACCGGCGCACCACCAAAAATCTCTTCCTCTTCTTCTCCGCTTCAATACCCCTATCATTAATCACCTCGAGCACCAAGGAGGAGGGAGATCGATAGAATTAGGCACAGCGGTCCTAGATGAAAATCTGACGAACTACACGGCGATTCGACAATTGGAGGTGATTTTCTTGTTCCTCTTCTCGTCTTCTTCTTCTTCAATTCCTTGTACCTAAATCTCTGATTTGAGGTCATAATTGAGAATCCCTCTTTTTTGTCTTTCTAGTGTTTTCTGGGTTTAAGCCTTTGCACCGGCGACTGTGTTTTGGAGCAATAGGTGGCCTCTCTAAGTTCTGGTGAAGCTTCGGAGGTGTTTTGGAGATGTTTTGGTGGAATTAGCACGTGTTTCCCAGCGGGCCAGTAGCCATTGAGATGAGCCTCCAAGCGTCTGTCATCGTTCTTTGTCGAGGAGTAGAGCTACTTGGTCGTGCAGTAGGGAGGAAGCCCTTGTGTTTGATTTGCTCAAACTGAAGGTAGGAACGTCATCCTTAGTTGTGTTGGGCTGTTGCTGTGTTAATGGAGTGAAGCATTGTGGGTTAATATTATTGTGTTGTGGATTATGTTAGCAGAGGAAGCGTTTCAGGTAGGGTCAGTGAGAGGCAAAGGTCTGCAGGTTGGTCTTCGGTAAGGAGGAGCTTCTGGTTTGGTGTTTCAGCCTAGTAGAAGGTAACCTAGTCCTCCCTTGATGTTTTTGGAGCTACGATGTAGGTTGTTGGTGTTGTTGTTGTGATGTTACATGTCGAGAATTTGGAAATCGAAGAAACGGGTAAGCTATGGCCATTTTCCGGCAGGATTGTCTGAATCCGGCAAAATATTCTGGCGACTTGCCGAAATCTGGCGAAGCATCTGAATTTCCGGTGGAAAGCCAAAGAGGTAAAATTCGATTTCCCTGTTAAGCTTTAAGTCGTAAAGTTTCTGTTAAATCGTAAATCAAGTAATTACGGAAAACTTACCCTAAATAGGAGGTTTTCATTTTGGAAAACTTTCCCTTTTAGGATAGTTTCTTTTTTTGGAAAGTTGACGGTAAAAAGAAAAGTCAATCTTAGTTAACCGGGTAAAATAAGCCAATCAGATCTTTAAATGAGAATCTGGTCAACTCAGGAATCTTGGTCAAAAATCGAGTTGATCATTGTAAATGATTTGGAAAATTTCATAATCGATATATCGACTCGCAATTAGTAAGTTAGCTAAGCGGTTGATTAGGTGTCCTTAATAATTCCACAAATTACCATGTGTTACCTAACGTCGAATGAATTAGTATGGAAAGTCAATGTGTTAAGGTGGCATAATCGGAAACTAAACTTCGAGTCAATAATCGGAAATAAGAGTAATGATTGAATAGTTTTTAAAATGAAGGATTTGGTCAACTCCTGGTTAAATTAAGACTTTCTAGTCAAACTAGGAAAGGTGCAAGTCAACGGTATTAACAACTGATGTACTGGTTAATTTTTCAGCACGTGAGACGGACTCGACCAAGTGGATGTTTTTGAGGTAGCGCACGAGGAGTATTCTGAGCAATGAAGAGGTCGCATTAAGTATTGTGAGTAGACTTTTATTTTACGTAAGTGAATGCATGCCAAGATTTGTGATTTTAATGGTTTTTGTGGATTTTCTCAATAAATTTTGGTTTTCGGGTTTATGAATATTTCTTTGGTATTTGCGAGCACCTCAGTGGAGAGTTTTTAATTGTTTATTTTTCATGCTTTATGGATTTTGGCTTGCACATGATTTATTTTGGATTAAATGATTTTTGACGGGATCGACCCGTCGTACAGATGGGAATCGAACCCGATGTTTACTGGGATTTAAGATTGGGCATTTGCGAGTTATACTTGATGTTTGACATTTACCGGGTTTATATATATATATATATATATATATATATATATATATATTTGGCTAAGGGCTTGGGTTTTATTAAATTTGACCAAGGGCCGAGATTAATATTTTTTTGTATATTTGGCCTTGGTTAGGAAAAAGCGGAAAACTTTGGATTTGATATCATGGGATTATATTTATTAATTATACAAGGGTTGCCGAATTTATTTTAGCTATCTAGCAGGCAGCGCTCCTCATTCGGTGGAGTGAAAGCGCGCCAGACAGTGCTCCTCATTCGATGGAGTAGAAGAGCGCCACTTGTTGCGCTCCTCTCCCAACAGGGGAAAAGATAGTTTTAGCGCGAGATTGCGTCCTCATTGAGGATGAGTGGTACGCTAGAGCTCTTAGCTCCGACCTGGGCATGAGAGATGCTTTATTTGTGATATGATTTCCCCTATTATTTGATGATTAGGCTGCAGGCAGGGATTTGATTTCGTTTATTATTTGGCTGCAGGCTTGGAATTTTTTATAATTGGCGTAAGACCAGCATTTGATTTTATTAGGCATGAGGCCTGGAATATTTGCGTTTGGATTAAGGCTAGAATTTTATATTTGAAATATTTTGAGCATGTATAAATAGAATTTATTTTTGGTTTATTTGTGGGAGTGCATGAAAATAAATTTTGGCTTCGAGCCATCATTTTATCGAGTTTAATTTTGTCCACTCACTCTAACGTCATGTTTTTAAAATTTTTCCCCTAGGCCCTTCTTTTTCAAATGCCCAGTGTTACAGGGTTGCCGATAGGAGGTCATGCGTACTGAAGACGAGACATAGTCAAATCATTCTGCTGCCGTTATTTAGTCTATTTAGGTATTGCTTCCACGTATGATGTTCTGATTACCTTAGTATAACTTAGTTGATTTTGATTGATGAACTGTAGATGCAAGTTAGGGGAAACATGATGGCTCCAGGTGTTGGGGTTGAATTTTATTATTGTGAAAGTGTTTAGTTGGTTTGCAGGTAGGGTTGTTCATTTTAAGGGGGTTTTCGGTAAGAATTTCTCTTAAGGTGGGCCATACGGGGTTTACTTCGGATTAAAAGGGTTAAGCCGGGGTGGATCCTGACAGTTATTTTAATTTTTAAAGGTAATTTGTTTTTAGCATAGCTATGCATTTGTATGGTTTTTGGACTAGTCATGACCTTTCGGTAGTATGATCGTTGATCAATGAAACTTTCTCTTTTTCCTTAAAAAATATGTTATTAAGATGTCATTAACATACAAAATCATTATTCAACACTCAAATACCTAATATAAATTTTAATAAAATATCACTGCTGACCCAAAAAATAATGAAACTGTGGATGGAAACTGCAGTCTAGTTTCAGGGTCATGCGATGATTCTGGTCAAACCAATAAAATATGTGACGACCCAACATATAATGAAACCGTGGGTGGAAACTGTAGTCTAGTTTCAGACTTATGCGATGACCAAGGCTTTACCCAATGAAGACAGTTGATGGACTCACTCTAATAACATAGTGATGACCACTTTCAAAACCTATGAGCACCCTACATATCCGCAATAATCCACCAATATCACCATCCAAGAAACACCGGATACGTTTTACTAAATTTAACCCTAAACCGTAAAGAGCTCCAAACTCTAAGACGGTAAAACTTAAACCCTAAACCCAAACTTCTAAAACCATAAAGCCGTAAACCCTATAGCGTAAACCAAAATACCAAACCTAATACCCCAATCCCCGGACGCAAATGTAAGGTGACTAGTCACAAAGTACAAACCTCAAAGTATATATTTTTTTTCAACCTCAAAATATCGGGAGGGCTTGAATCCAAAGTGATAAAAATGCCAAGCTATCTGACATACGAATTGTATGGATTTACTGGTCATGATGCTATGAACACAGTTGGACACAATTGAAGATGCATCGAGCTAGAATGCTTAACATGCATACTCAGATCAAACATGAAACATGTCAGCCGTACAAAATTTCTAGATTTTCTGTTGATTTCACTTGTTTGTTTAACTCAAGTGAAAAACTACCATTAAATTAAAGTTGCCATATTACATAGTAATCCCAGTTTGCTCTTTATACATATACTTTCCTTCCTTTAGCTGGAAGATTGAAGAACTTTGATTCAAAAGCGTTGAAAGAAAGTGAAAAAAGTATTAATACTGGATCTAAATGCGAGAGCCCAGTGTAGCTACTGGCTAACTACTGGCTAATTAAGTCGGATAGAGAGATTTGTTTTGTTTTGTGAAAGCATAAGCAGTGTATGCAGCACTCAAGGCAGAAGGCCCAGATCAATACAGCAAAGGGAAGACAAACAAGACGCTTACAATATTAATTCTAGGGAATCCGTAATAGTTTTTGGGTAATAGTATTACTGACTGATCGATCTTGTGTGTTTGCAATGCCAAGCCATGCCATGCCATGCCATGGCATGCCATGAGCTCTCTCTCTTGTACGTCCTTTAAATTAATGAACCCAGAAACCACAGCTAGCCAACCATGCGAACTCTCTTCCTTCTGGCCTTCCTTCCTTCAGATTATAGCTATATATTGAGAGCTTCTTGTTGTCGCAGCAGCAGAGATAGAGCTAGATAAACAGTAATAAGAAAGAGAAATGATTTGCTATGGCCGGAACACCAGCTGTCGAGCTGATTTGGTGTTCCCGACCACTAAACACTCGACACGTGGATAACTAGAAAATTGATAAGATTTTCGTTCTATTTAACGGCTCCGTTTTCTCTCTGTTCGGATAACCCGCAAAAGTCAAAGAGTACGAGACTTTCTAGGCTTTCGTTTTTGATATGGCCTCTGTAAAGATCGGATCTTGTTGCTTCGTCGGAGGGCTCATCTCGGTGCTTCGTCGGAGAGCTCTCCTAGGCAAGCGGAAAATTGCGCACGATAGGGCCTTCGCTCCCTTTGGCGAGGTCATCAACACCTTCACAACAAGGAGATTTTTCTATTGATGTGCTTATCAACAATGCCTCTCATGTGAGATCTTCCTCTTTTCTTTTTGATTGATCAGCTGGATTCGATTTAGTTTTTAATAGTGTTTATTTATTGTTTTCTTCTTTAGGTTTGAGCGATTTCATTTGAGGACTTGTTTTGTTTACATCTTGCTAAACAATCTGTTGTTTTGTTATTGCAAAATAATAATTAAAATATGATTATTTGTGTAGTTATGTAGCAGTTGAGCCTATTGTTTTGGAATCAATATTGTAGTGCAATTTTTTTTACTTTTTCACTTTAGGATGTTTATAGTTTTCAGTTGTGCTTCCCACCTCCTTCACAAGTTTTACCAGTTCATTTGTGTTTTAGTTGAAAATGATGGAGTCTGAATGCACTAGTGCTTTTCTTTTAGTCCAGATGCTCATGGCTTGAGTAATTAGACATATGGAATGTATCAGAGCACCTGCACCAGTAGAGGAGGCTGCTCGTCCTCTCCTCGGCTCGATCTCTACCTCGTGCTTCGGTCAACGAGCGGTCACCGCAGGAGGAGGCCGCCGGTGCTCGTGCTAGGAAGGGCTGCTCGTGCTATTCGGTCGGGACCCAGGCTGATTTCCGTCACCCACGTGAGTAGCTTCGTCCGAGGAGGCGTGCTCCAACTCGTGCTATCGGAGCTCGACCTCGAGGACGAGCAGCAGGTCAACGAGCGGTCGCCGGCCTCCACCTCCCCCGCTGCACGCTCGATTCTCGCTTGCTGCTGCTATTTTCCGGCTGGCCCACCCGAAATCTCGCCTGCTCGTGCTCAAATCCGCCTCCGCTGCGGATGCTCTCATGCCATACCCACCTTAGTCTTGCAGATACTAAAGTTCAACATATGAGTGATAAAAATTTTAGAATTCAGTGTCTTCATAACCAATTTTTCCATTCTAAACCAATCTATTTACTAGTCGATCTCAGTTTCAACGGATGAAGGGAAAAGTTATCAGTGTTACAAGAAAGTTATAAATTAATGTTCACATCTTTGCAGGTACAAACTGTTTTTCATAAATTTGGACATGTATTTCAGCATGTATTGACAAAGCAAGAAGAATTGATAGTTGCTCGTTTCCTGAAAATATAACAAGATTGTACTAAAGTGCCCTCCACATTCATGGAAAAATGGTGTACTACAGAATATGGGGGTTTAGCAGGATTACTGAAAACTTATTCTATGTTATCCACAATTCAAATATTGTCATTGATGGAAAGCTCTATGTTGGCAGCTTTCATTTGCTTGTAATGTGATGTTAAAAGTCAATGGAATGTCTACATGCTTTAAGCCTCTGTCTCTGCTTGCTTAAGCAGCCAAAATGGGGCACAACACGAACTCATCAATGGATGATTTTAGAACAGACTTCAATACAATATGAATGTTTCAAATATTATAGTCCATATGATTTGAGAAAAGATCTTATTTGAGTACAATATGAACGTTTCTAAAATGCAAAATAGCGTACAAGTCGTTTTCTTTCAAACAGAATTGATCAGTTTACATTCTTCACAACCAAAAGAAAATGTACAAGTTGCCATGAAACAGGCTTCAAATAATCTGATGATTACACTCACAATTTATTTGGACTCAAAATATATAAATGTTGCCTTCTAAAGTATGAATTACCCCAAATATCAACAATACTGCATTCCTTTCTCAAGTTCCTCAACTCTTCGTTTCTTCTTCATCATCGTCATCAAAAATCTCCCCTATTGGTCTCCTCATTCCACAGGAAAATTGGGTAGATATTGAACTCATAGAGCTTTTCATCAAATCCTTGAGCTTGCATTGTGCTTCTCAAGGTATTCAAGTTGATCCTCCTTGAGGTGAAGACAGATCTTTGTAACGTGACAAGAGTACCTGGTCAGTGTGAATGCACTACCAGAACAACCACTTTAGTCGACGAAAATTTTTCGTCGGCTAAACCCTAAATTTCGTCGGCTAAAGTCTTAGCCAACGACACGTCGTCGGGCAAAATCCGTCGGCCAACACTATAGCCGACGAAATTACTGTTCATCGTCGGCTAAAGTCATTTATTTAGCCGACGAAGAAATTTTTTGTCGCTTAATTTCTGGATCTTAGCCGACGAATTTTTGGACCTTAGCCGACGAAATTTTATTAAAATTCGTCGGCTATAGCTATTATTTTTATTTATTTATTTAACTTTAGCCGACAAATTTTAGTGTAATTCGTCGGCTATAGTTATTTTTTCTTTTTTCTTTTTAATTTTAGCCGACGAATTTTATTAAATTTCGTCGGCTGTAGCTATTATTTTTAGTTATTTATTTAATTTTAGCCGATGAATTTTAAGGTAATTCGTCAGCTATAGTTATTTTTTTTTAATTTTAGCCGACGAATTTTATTAAAATTTCGTCGGCTATAGCTATTTTAATTTTTTCATATTTTTTCTTTTTTAATTTCTTGTATTTTTTGATTAAAATTTTTACTTCTTTTTCGTTTTACACCGGTGGTGGAGAAGGACAAGAGGAGGAGGAGAAGAGGAGAAGGTTAGGAGAGGGAGAGGAGGAGGAGGAGGAGGGGGAGGAAGGAGGAGGAGAATTTAGAGGAGGAGGAGGAGGAGGAGAAGAAGAATTTAGAGGAGGAGGAGGATGAGGAAGGAAGATGAAGAGGAGGAGGAGGAGGAGGGAAGATGAAGAGGAGGAGAGAAGATGAAGAGGAGGAGGAGGAAAGATGAAGAGGAGGAGGAGAAAAATGAAAGATACAGAAAATTTTAAACTTTAGCCGACGAAAAGTTATTTATTTATTTAACTTTAGTCGACGAAAAGTTATTTATAATTCGTGGGCTATAGTTATTTATTTATTTATTTGTTTAACATTAGCCGAAGAAATTAGAGTAATTCGTCGGCTATAGTTATTTATTTTATTTATTTATTTAACTTTAGCCGACGAATTACCCTAATTTCCTCGGCTAAAACCCTAAACCCTATACGTAGAAGCTTCAAACGAAAAAAAGTCGTGAAATAAGATATGGCCGGAATGGTGAAATACGTCTATGGTTGAAAAATCACATAATTCCGGTAAAGTCTCGGTACCGATAATTGCATTTAACTCAATTTTCCATTTTTTCTCCCTAGAGGTAGCCCTATCTCCGGTAGTTATTTTTCATAAAATTTTTTATACCACTGGTTGCGTCTCATCGATTTGAAACTATTTTCAGTTGAAGGTCCGGGAAAAATATGAAATTTAGACGGTCAAATGTTCGTTTCCGTGCGTTAAGGGGTTTGACTTACGTGATTAACCGTAAGGATCGAGCCCTTAACGTTGTCAGATTAAGTTAAATTTTTTTCTATATACATATTTCAACATAATGATCATATCAGACGGTCGGAATTTTGTTTCTCAACTTTGATCATCGGAATCACAACATACGTACTAATGTTGTATAACTTGTTTACTAAGCTTTAAGTAAATGTTTCGTTTCTAAAACAAACTCTACGTAGAAACTTCAAATGCAAAAAAGTCGTGAAATAAGATATGACCGAAATGTGAAATACGTCCACGGTTGAAAAATCACGTAATTCCGGTAAAGTCTCGGTGCCGATAGTTGCAGTCAATACAATTTAGGGGTTTGACTTACAAGATTGACCGTCTAGATGAAGTCCTTAAATTTATCGGATAAAGTTGAATTTTTTACCAGAGATATATTTCAACATAATGATGATATCTGACGGTCGTATTTTTGTTTGTGAATATTGATGACCGGAATCACAACATGGCTACTATTTACCATTATTTATCTATATAGGGAGTCCTATCATCGAGGGGTAAATGTCTCAAAATTTTTAGATGGACAGTTGATCTCATTATGGTAAGTGTTTGTTGTGTTTAAAGTTCGGCCAAAATACCTCATATAGGTGTAGATATGGACATTTTCGTGTGTTAAGCGTTTAGAAAATCTTCATTTTGAAGCCTTAAACGAACTCGGATGACCAAAAAAGCCTGTATATCATGGCAATAGCCATTAGTTTTACTCGTACGACCGTTCTGCTTTCAGATTGGTATCACAATAATCAATCGGACACCGAAATATCCGTAGTGCAATTTTATAACTAAAAGTTACTTTAGCCGACGAAATACCCTAATTTAGTCAGCTAAACTTTTCAAATTTCATCGGCCAAAGTTCACATACTATGGCCGACGAAAATTTTTTTTGTCGGCTAAATTTTAACTATAGCCGACGAAAAAATTAGTTTAGCCGAAGAAATTTTTTTTCGTCGGCTAAAATTCCACTTTAGCCGACGAAATTTGAACTTAGCCGACGAAAAAAAATTTCGTCGGCCTGTTTTTAGATATTTCGTCGACAATAGTCTTTTTTTCTGGTAGTGATGATTCTCCAACTTGAGATTGAGAAAATAGGTGCAGTGAAAGCATCATTAGCAAATAGCAGAACTGAATTTTCATAAGATAGAAATCAAAATTGAGAAAGGAAATTGAAATATCAATTATTCAGACATGAGATCACATAATGAATTTCAAGTTTTCAACATGCTTACTCATATGTTACCCAAACCGTGTGTTGGACAGAAATTATCTTCAATACTCTTGCTTTATTTGCCTACACAGACATGCATATAACAACAGAATTCCAAAATCAATTGTTATTGATCATGATTATCACGGAGCCCAAATTACACACCAATCACAAAACCTCTAAACTATAATCGAAACCCAAAATTATCAAATCAGATGAATTTACTAGATGTACGTATCATGCCAGTATTGTCAGAATTGAATCCCCTTCAATACTGATTCCAAAACAAGAGGCTCGATCTAATCTAGATGAACAATCAAACACAAAAGAGGAAGATTTCACATCGGAGGCATTGCTGATAAGCACATCAATAGAATGATCTCCTTGTTGTGAAGGTGTTGATGACCTCACCAAAGGGAGCGAAGGCCTATGGTATGCAACTTTTCCGTGACGAAGCACCGAGACGAGCCCTCCGACGAAGCAACAAGATCCGATCTCGGCAAATGCCATAGTGAAAATGAAAGCCTAGAAAGTCTCGTACTCTTTGACTCTTGAGGGTTATCCAAATAGAGATGAAAACGGAGCCGTTAAACAGATCAAGAATCCTATCAATTTTTTAATTATCCACGTATCAAGTGTTTAGTGTGTCGAGAATACCAAATTAACTTGACAGCTGGTGTTCTAACTAAAGCAAATAATTTCTCATTTATAAATTATTATGATTGCTGCTGGGAAGAGCACAGCTCATTTCCCCATAATATCCTGTGTACGTATCAAGTACCCTACCCGTGTGTCCAGCAAATTGAAGATTTTTTTTGGTAAAAGCAAACTGACGTCTTTATATATATATATATATAAAGACTCGATCGATTTTCACTATTGTATTGATTATATCTAACCACAACTATTTAGCTATTAAGATACTTTATTCCAATTATATAAATATAGAGATTTTAGAGTTCCCTAGTGGTGGACTAACCATCTTCAACACTAATACCATAATGGTGGTGTAATTTACATGCACTTTCTGAGAGATGGATATGATTCAAAAACTTTTCTTTAATTTCATTTTTGGTCATTTGCAGACATTTATACATATATTGCGATTTTATATACTACCAGCAATTGGAAGTCTTTCTGTCAGTTGAAAGTATATGATATATATCATGGACATATAAGGTGGGTGGGGGAAAAGAAAATATAAGGTCGATAATAAACAAGAAATGAAATTATTTGCTACATCAATAAATACAAACAAGATATATATATATATATATATATATATATATACCCGTGAGAGGAAACTACAGTGACCACGATTTTAAGCCAATAAGAAGCCAACACGTCCGAAGGACGTGCCAACAATTTATTAACCTAAAGTTGTAGGCTTTTTATTAAGTAAAATAAAATTAAACTTTAACTTGAGTGGCGCCAAATAATTTCTTAAAACATTCATCAAAGTTTTTCCAATTTCGTAGGTGGAGAAAGTAAATGGTCAATTAAAAACTTTAGCGACAACAATAAAAATATATAACAGGGTTAACAAATCAGGAAGACACCTTGACTGTTTATCTCAAATACTCTGGTAAATGACCCGAAGGATAAAACAGGAAAAGTGAGTACAACTTGGACCAAACATCGAGTAGGGAATGAGGCTCCACACACACAGCTCTATCTATCTATCTATCTATCTATCTATCCTGTCACAGTACATAGTACCTGCAAACAATCTGTTGTAGGGGTGAGCGTCGTCCTCACGTGCTCACATATAGGGCCACCAATGATAGGTTTGAAAACCATAAAACCATATATATATATATATATATACATATAGATTTGAGCTCTGAATAAAAGCATTTCAAAAATCCTTGGCACACAAAATCATCATTTTATATCTTTCGGGAAAACTGTGCTGTATGCTAAAACAGGGGCCAAAGCGCTCAATGAACAATACAGCCTGCAGGGCTTCACGGATCTAGGAGGCAGAATCCCGTGTTTGTATATACAGCAAACCGGCTACCTATGCGTCAGAAGACGAATAGTAGCGAGAGTGTCCATTTACAGCTAATGTCCAACACATCACTCGTAGCATACACCGCATTTTCGGCTCGCTTAACTCTGAACGAGACAAGCGTAAGTGAGAAAATAAAATAAACAGGGTATTGCCCCTGCGGAGGTTCACGGTCATCGACACCATGGAAGTACTATATACTAGGTCCCGCCACTCTCAGGCCCAACATTAGAAATCAGGTTAACGGTACTACTTTTCGATCCGAGTCATCATATAAAAATCATTTACGTCTAGTCTCGGGTTTTCTTAGCCCAATCATAAATCATTTATCACATAATATAAATAAAACTTTCCCGATGCGTCGACCATGAGCATACAAAATCATGCACTTTCATATATCAGACAAAACCACTAACAAAGGGGTTTTAGCTTCCCTACCTGGAATAGCCGTTCCTTACGTAAGCTCCAAGCTTCCAGGAACCACCTCGGTAATCCAAGGTCACCGCGTAAGCTACCTCGCCAAATGGATCACTACAGAATTAGAGTAGCTTAGCAACAAAGAAACAATAACAGTTATATTGACCTCAGCATTTCTAGTTTGACCAGGAATGACCACATTGACCAAGTTGACCAACCTATTTTCTTTTTAACTCTTTAACCTTTTTAACTTGCTTTTCCGGTTATCGACTCTTTGGTCATTTACCGAAAGTCCGACTTAACTTCCAAACTTCCCTTAATCATTTTAATTTGACATAAGGTGTCACATAATAATTCATCAAATTACTATGGACACCCAACATGTCACATTAACCAATTTAGTTTTTAAGAGTCGATACATCGATTTATGTGAATCACTCATTTTACTTAAAACGGTCAACTTGACAATTTAGGAATTCCAATTATCATTTTCCGATAACAATTCAACACTTTACCAAAATTTCATCGAACTTCAATTCTTTACTAAACCATTTTTTTCTTCTGAAAATGGAACTTTCCCTTAATGGAAACTTTCCCAAAATAGAAAGTTTCCTAAAATGGAAAAGATTCCGATTATGGTTAGTTTCTGTTTTTAGTAAGTTTTCGAAAACGTAATTTTCCAATTACGAGTCTTTAAACTCGGTTAAACGGAAACAACACAGTTTAAAGGGATTCGAAGACTACCTCCTCGACATTCTGCCAAATTTACTGCCTCGTCGGAATCATCACCGGATTCCGGCAACTTGCCTAAATTTCGTTATAACTTCCTCGTTTTCTTAATGTCCAAGTTATCGACATGAAACAACGAAAACAATTAATCTCCAACAACAACAACAGAAATTCAACAAGATCAATCTAGAAAATCACCGCTTACCTTTGCTCTGCCCAAACCTGAGAACCAGTATCTCCAATCCACTGCTTCTAGCCTCACCAGAGTTCGAGGAACTCGCCAGAACCTCAAAAACACGGTCACCGAAGGGAGAAACTCGAAACACAGAAAAACAAAAAAAAATAGGGAAAAAGGGGTTTTCGGTTAGGGCTCGATTTTAGACATTTAAGGGCAAGAAAAGGTAGAAGAAGAAGAAGAAGAAGAGGGGAGAAAGAATATACCGGTCATGTTCCTTTCCACTGCTTGGATGATCGAATTCCGGTTGTTGACCGCTGAGCCTCTTCTCGGTCGATCTCCCTCCACAATGGCTACCTCTGTGAGTTAAGGGCAGGGCTGAGTAGAGGAGAAGAAAAAGAGAGGATTAGGGGTGGTCCGCCGGCCAACGGTGACCAGACGGCAGAGCACCGTCGAGGTTGTCGGTTTGGCCGAGATGAGTCGAGAGAGGGAGAGAGAAAGAGGAGGGAGAGTTTTGACCGAAGTCAAAACTTCTCATCTCTTTAAATAGAGGAAATGAACGGCCCAAAATCAATGGGTCTTGATCCAATGGCCCAGATTTAAAGAAGGGTAAAAAGTAAATAGTTAAATGGTAAAATTGTTTTTATCAGAGTGGTAATTAAAAATTTCCAAAAACTTCAGAAATTCACAGAAAATAAACGGAAGCTCAAAAAAATATTCTGAAAATACCAGGTGACTCGTGTCGACATGTACTATGACATCGAGTCATTAAATGAGGAATTTAAAGAACTTCAAAAAACTCAAAAATAAACGTCGTCGTTCACTCGCCAAGTTACCGAGTATGACTTAAACCTCAGTAACTCGTCATTAACCACGGTAAAAACATTCGAGGTCTCACACCCTTCTACTAAGGGATCCTTTATTTTGACATATATGAGGGATCAAAGAATAGACCAATTTTTTGATCACATATCAATATCTTCACCGTTCAATACTTAGATTCATATATGTAGATCATTTATGCAAAATTTTATCCAATTTGGTGATCGTTAAGGCTTTGATCTAACTGAAATCAATTGACGCATCAAATCTGCCAAGCATGAACCGTTTATGCTTATAATTTTAATTCGCAGTTTTGAGCAACTTATCGATAGGGCTGGCTCCGGTCCACTTCGGTTCGGTTTATACCCCAAACCGCGAACCAAACCAATGTTATACTTCGGTTCGGTTCGGTTCGGTTTTTTACTATTCAAGAGGTCAAACCGCAAACCAAACCACACCTACGGTTCGGTGCGGTTCGGTTCGGTTTTTCGGTTTTTTTTTCCAAATTTAAAATTTTTCATCTTATTATCATTATAGTGAAAAATGGTTATAGTTCACAAAGTTGCACATTTATTTACAACCTAATAAACAAGTTATACAACATTAGTATGCATATTGTGATTCCGATGACTAAAAGTAAAAATTAAAATTCGACCGTCAGATATGATCATTATGAAGAAATATGTATGTGGGAAAAAATTCAACTGGATCCGACAAAGTTAAGGGCTCGATCGAAACGGTCAACCCTGATCCATCGTCACTTATCACACGGAAACACTCATATCTACCTCTATATTAAGTATTTTTGTCAAAACTTCTACACGAAAAACACTCACGTAGATGAGACGCAACCGCCCATATAAAATTTTTGAGACATTTACCTTCCGACGATAGGGCTCCCCCTAGGGAATAATAAAGGTAAATAGGGTAGACCGCTACAATCGGCACCGAGACGTTACCCGAATTACGTGATTTTTTAACCAGAGCTGTATTTCATCATTCCGAACATATCTTATTTCACGAGTTTTTTGATAATTTTGCTTCTATGTAGAGTTGGTTCATAAAGTTGTGCATTTGCTTAAAACCTAATAAACAAGTTATACAACATTAGTATGCATATTGTGATTCCGATGACTAAAAGTAAAAAATTAAAATTCGACCGTCAGATATGATCATTATGAAGAAATATGTATGTGGGAAAAAATTCAACTGGATCCGACAAAGTTAAGGGCTCGATCGAAACGGTCAACCCTGATCCATCGTCACTTATCACACGGAAACACTCATATCTACCTCTATATTACGTATTTTTGTCAAACCTTGTACACGAAAAACACTCACGTAGATGAGACGCAACCACCCATATAAAAATTTTGGGACATTTACCTTCCGACGATAGGGCTCCCCCTAGGGAATAATAAAGGTAAATAGGGTTGACCGCTACAATCGGCACCGAGACGTTACCCGAATTACGTGATTTTTTAACCAGAGCTGTATTTCATCATTCCGAACACATCTTATTTCACGAGTTTTTTGATAATTTTGCTTCTATGTAGAGTTGGTTCATAAAGTTGTGCATTTGCTTAAAACCTAATAAACAAGTTATACAACATTAGTATGCATATTGTGATTCCGATGACTAAAAGTAAAAAATTAAAATTCGACCGTCAGATATGATCATTATGAAGAAATATGTATGTGGAAAAAAATTCAACTGGATCCGACAAAGTTAAGGGCTCGATAGAAACGGTCAACCTTGATCCATCGTCACTTATCACACGAAAACACTCATATCTACCTCTATATTACGTATTTTTGTCAAACCTTGTACACGAAAAACACTCACGTAGATGAGACGCAACCGCCCATATAAAAAATTTGGGACATTTACCTTCCGACGATAGGGCTCCCCCTAGGGAATAATAAAGGTAAATAGGGTTGACCGCTATAATCGGCACCGAGACGTTACCCGAATTACGTAATTTTTTAAAAAGAGCTGTATTTCATCATTCCGAACATATCTTATTTCACGAGTTTTTTGATAATTTTGCTTCTATGTAGAGTTGGTTCATAAAGTTGTGCATTTGCTTAAAACCTAATAAACAAGTTATACAACATTAGTATGCATACTGTGATTCCGATGACTAAAAGTCAAAAATTAAAATTCGACTGTCAGATATGATTATTATGATGAAATATCTATGTGGTAAAAAATTCAACTAGATCCGACAAAGTTAAGGGATCGATCGAAACAGTCAACCCTAATACGTCGTTAGTTATCACACGGAAACGCTCATATCTACCTCTATATTACATATTTTTGTCAAACCTTCTACACGAAAAACACTCACGTAGATGAGACGCAACCGTCCATATAAAAATTTTGGGACATTTACCTTCCGACGATATGGCTCCCCATAGGGAATAAAAACAGTAAATAGGGTTGACCGCTACTATCGACACCGAGACGTTATCCGAATTACGTGATTTTTTAACCATAGTCCTATTTCACCATTCCTAACAAATCTTATATTACGAGATTTTTGATAAATTTTTTTCCATAATTAAAGTCTTTTTCCTTCCTACTACATAATTAAAGTCCTTTTAATTATGAGTTTATTTATATACTTATTTATTTATTTTTTTTCCGGTTTTTCGGTCCGGTCCGGTTTCTACGGACCCCAAACCGCAAACCGGACCATACATACCCGGTTCGGTCCGGTTTTTGTTTTTCGGTTCGGTTTGTCTTCGGTTCGGTTTTTTTCGGTTTTCGGTTCGGTTTCGGTTCGGTTTTTTTCGGTTTTCGGTTTCGTATGGCCACCCCTACTTATCGATCACCAAATTGGTTGAAATTTTGCATAGATGATCGACATATATAAATCTATATATTAGACGGTAGAGATGTGATTTGGTAATAAAAAAGTTGATATAATCTTTGATCCCTCATATATGTCAAGAAAATCGATAACTCATTATATATATATATATATATATATATATGAAATGACATGCCATAGCCAAGAACTCTAGAATTAAGCAGGGTTGACAACATTGACCTGCGTATCATTCTGTTCTACGGTCCATCTCCTCAATCTCATCGGTGTACAGAACTGAGAAGCAAGCAATTTCAAAAAAATAAAAGCGATATCATTCCCAGATCATTCATTCTAATCATCAATCAAAACCTGTAAACTCTGTATTTGTATGTCTAATCATCAATCAAAACCTCCAGGCACAATATTCCATTTCATCATTTCAAATGACGAACCAATCCAACAAAAGAGGTCGGGTAGCCTACAAAAGAAAATCAGACAAGAAACCAGACAGCAAAAAGGAGCCAGCTAGCGAGAAAAGACAGATCATTGGCCAAGAGATTATAAAATTCAGTATTAACTAATTTCCATAGAATAATATCCTAACCGATGGATGCATGATCGATCAACCTAGAAGTCATGGGAGTGGTGGTACATTATTGACGGATCACAGCCACCCTGTCTACCATGAGAGTGATGATGATGGTCTTCACTGTCTATTCTTGAAGACCCCATTTGATTGTGAGGAGTGGAAGACCCGGCTGCCCCAAGGTTCAAATACACCAATCTGGAATCCAAGTTAAGGCTGCCGCCACTGCCGCTGCAATGATGATCGTGATGGTCACTCATGGGTGGATAGATGGCTGTGTTGGAAGAATTAGAAACAGAATTGTTTGCATTGTCTTCGCGCGAAAGAACAAGAGCAGCGGATTGAACAAGCTCGAGGCAGAGCCTGAGCTTGTTGGGTTCAATGTGCGTCAGTCCGGGAACAGCCCCTTTGAAGAGAAAATCGGATGTTAGGGTTCGGAGCACATCGAGGGGAGTGACTCCGTCAACGGTTCGGGCATTGGGGTCAGCATGGTGGTCAAGGAGCACGGCCACCATGTCCGGAGACACCATTTCGGAGGCAATGTGGAGTGGGGTTTTGCCAGCTGGCCCCGCCGGGTAGTTCACATCGGCTGCTCCCAGCTCAAGCAAAGCTTTCACCACTTCTCGGCTACAGCTTTTCACTGCATAGTGCAATGCCAGTGCCTCGTCTAGATTTAGGCCTTCCCCCATCACCATAAGCTTGACCAGCTCGACATCCGATGAATCCAACGCTCTCCTCATACGACGAATCTTCTGGTCCTCGATATCCGCAGCAGCACCCACGTCGTGGTGGTGGTGATGGTGGTGGGGCATCATTGAGAGGCGCGAGATGGAGGATTTGAGGCGGAGCTCTTCGATTTTGGCGACCACGTCGATGGGAAGGTGCTTGGCGAGTACCTCCGGCGGGAGACCAGACTTGGCAACAATATGAGAGCAGGTTGTCCAGAGCTGGTTCATGTCATGCTTTCTTGAAGCTAACAGCACTTTCATCACATCATCAATGGACGCCTTTTGCACCATGCTAGCCAATTGCTTCTGAGATCAGCCACACACACCGGTCATTACGAAACAAAACATAATAAGCGAAGGAAATTAGGAAAGGAAAATGATTTTTAATCTTATTAAGATCTAAGATCTGCAACCTTAATCATAGTTAGAATGACATGTTATATAAACACATCATCAATTTAAAAAATCATGTTATATCATTTGTAAGTAAAAATATAATCTTATATTTTTTAAATCCAATGTTTTATGTTTATTCTATATAAAAATAGTTTCAAACCATTTTCTTTATTACATGATCCGTGGCCATGCTTAATTTAAACACTAAATACATAATGCGATATATATATATATATATATATATATATATATTTCAAATTATACTTGTTCAAAATATGAATTTAATTGAATATATCTATATAAATTTATATACATATATATTATATATTTTTATCAAAGTTTATATAAAAAATACACATATTCGTCTAATATATATATATATATATATATATATATAATTCATCCAAAATGGATTTGAGATATTTTATTTCACATTTTTAAAATTCAATGAAGAACATAGGTATAATGTGTGTATATATGTGTATATTGATATTGCAAATAATTCAATTTTGTTTATCAATAATTGATCATATAATACTAATTATAGGGATTGATAGCTCATTCCAATGAAAACGGATCTGACTTACTCATTTCAATTAATCTTGATAAAAATAAATTTTTGACCCTAACCTAAATATCTAACACTCATATCTCTCTTCCCGACCCTCACTCTCTCACCTCTCTCAATCTGCACTCTCTCACCTCACTCGATCTTCTCTCTCACCTCTCTCGATCTGCTATCTCTCTCTCGTTGATGACGCACATACCTAGCCTCTCATCCTGCCACCGCCTCATCGAAGCCTGCCACCACATCAAGGACGTCGGTGAACTGAGATTCCGTCTGCAAGCTCTGATCTCGACGTTGTTGAGCTGAGATTTGATTTGCGTGTGTTGATCTCGACGCCGGTGAGCCGAGATTCGATCTGTGTCTTTTGATCTCGATGCCGTTGAGCTGAGATTCGATCTGCGTGTTTAGATTTCGACGCCGGTGAGCCGAGATTCGATCTACAAGCTCCTATCTCCAAACAACCTCGATGACGTCGGTGGATTCGATCTGCAAGCTCCGATATACTGGGTTAGTAGACTTGGTTTTAGAGTATATTGGGGTTAGTAGACTTAGTTTTGGAGTATATTAGGGTTAGTAAACTTTGTTTTGGAATATACTAGGTTAGTAGACTTGGTTTTAGATTATACTAGGGTTATTAAACTTGGTTTTAGAATATATTAGGGTTAGTATACTTGGTTTTAAAGTATATACTAGGGTCAACAGACTTGATATTAGAGTATATTGGGTTAGTAGATCACTTGGGTTTAGAGTATACTGGGGTTAGTAGACTTTGTTTTGGAGTATACTAGGGTTAGTAAATTTTGTTTTGAAATATACTGGGTTAGTAGACTTGGTTTTAGAGTATATTGAGGTTATTAGACTTTGTTTTAGAGTATAGTAGGGTTAGTAAATTTTGTTTTGGAATATACTAGGTTAGTAAATTTGGTTTTAAACTATACTGGGGTTATTAGACTTGATTTTGGAGTATACTAGAGATAGTATACTTAGTTTTGGAGTATACTAGGACCAGTAAAAGTGTCGCCGCCTCACCGATGAGCTTATTAACGACTGTAGCAACTCCATATCTGATTCGAGCTCGACGACTATGAAGTTCTCAACGACAGTAGCAAGTCTTCCTTAAATGCCAATACACTTGCTAGTTTGCTTTCGTAGAAGATATGTTAGATCTAGTCAAAAACAAATCCAAGGTTTGTGAAGAACACTCTGGTTCAATGTATTCCTCTTCTTCTTCTTCTTCTTCTTCTTCTATCTGCTCTAATGCATCGAGTGTGTTCATTTGCTCGAGTTTACTACCCTAATAAAAGCTTACTAAGGGTAGTAAAGTTTATTTAATCGCATCTAAGTTTATTTTTTTACTATTTTTAATGTGCATAATGAGCCTTGAAGATACTGTTTTGCAAGTTTACTACCTCTGGTACAAGTTTATTAGGGGTAGAAAACTTATGATTTATTACCAATGCCTTAAGTTTGTTCATTTGCTCGAGTTTACTACCTCGGTAAAAGTTTACTAAGGGTAGTAGACTTGGATTTGGATTTGATGAAATACTGGGGTTAGTAGACTTGGTTTTGAAGTATACTGGGGTTAGTAATCTTGGTTTTGATTTATACAGTAGGTTATTAGACTTGGTTTGGAGTATAATGAGGTTAGTAGATTTGGTTTTGTAGTATACTAGGGTTATTAGACTTAAATTTGGAGTATACTAGGGTTAGTAGAATCGGATTTGTTATAGCCCAGTAAACTTTCTGTTACCAGTAAATTTTCAGCATCCGGAGACCGGAGTCTGATGACCCAAGATGCTCTGGCAAAATATTATCTCTCTCCTTTTTTCTCCAAGTGTTTATAAGGAATAAAGGTAAAATTGTCTTAAAAAATCATTTTGTTATAAATTTAATAAAGATTTGTGTATTTGAGAATTAGTAAGTACACATTGTATTTAAATGAGTATTTGACTTTTTAATTCATTGGTTTGGGGTTTGACTTTTCTTATTTTGTGCAAATGATCATTCTCTCTTTGTTTATTTAAGGTAACTAAATCATCTTAATAAATAAGGCAACTAAATTGATTTGAGAATGATAAAATTGTATTTTTACATAAAAATAACATAATTTTTAAAATTGATGATGTGTATATAATATTAAATGTCACGTAAAATTAAGTCTAAAAATCTTATACTTATTAAGGCCGGTAGCAATACCCAATTAGGAAATTAATCGAGAGAAACATGGTGAAAAGTGATGATGGGATGTTTTTGCTAAAATTATGGGGTAGGTGGTCCTTTTCTTGAATTTTGTATTCCTGACGAGATTAACCAAATCCGGGAAGTGAATATTTGGGAAAGCTCTCCTATTGATTACTGTGGGAAGACAAGACCGGAGGATCATATCAAGATCTATAATTAGAAAGACATGGATGCTCATTTCTAAGATTGAAAAAAAAACCCAATTCAAGAAAATAACTTGGACTCGTACATGAAATCTAAGAAAAAGCATGATCACCCTACCACTAACTTTACCTAGAAGAAAAAGAAGAAGAATGAACACCCAGTATATAAAGGTAAATTAAAAATCAAAATTGGGAGGGAAAACAAATTTGGGGTTGGAAAGGAAAACGAAACTTCACCTAGTTCACCCTCAGCCATTAGAGACGAAATAGAAAGAACAAAAATGAAGTAAAGATAAATACTGCAGTGGCCAAACAGCAAACCCAGAAAGGGATTGAAGCAAGGATTAGTTGCAGTAAGTCCCAAAGCCCATCAAACATAAGACTGCAGTGGACTGCATCACACAAAAACCAAGAGAGAAACAAAAAGTAGAAGAAGAGTGAAAAACACAGTGGATTATAAAGAGATGGAGAAACAAACCTGAGTAAGCAATGCAAGTTGTTCAACACCGAAAGATCTAGCGGCGGCGAGAGTGTCAAGGGCGATATCGACGGCTGAGGTGCAATGCGTGTGCCAACAGCCCCTCTCTCCACAGTTAGGCCGGGGCTCGTGTTTCTGAGGCACTATTGAGACCTGTCCACTGTACAGAAACTGCAGCAGCAACAAGAACACCTCGTACCCGACCGAGTTCACCGGTATCACCTGCGAATTGCTGCTCATCCCTCCTCCTCTCTGTGACGTCGACGACGTACCCGATGACCTCGGAGACGACACCGGCGGGTCGATCCCGGAAGGAGGGTCCGGCCCGCAGAAGAACTTGCGGAAGAAGAGGCTCCGTGCAGCCAGGATGCACCTGTGCGCATGGACCAGACGACCCTCCACGCTGAAGGTGACGTCACTGAAGGCTTGGCCGTTGATGAGCAGATTGAGGTAGTCCAGGGACAGAGAGTCTTCCAGGCTGCTCATGGTTGATGGATCCACTGTGCTGAGCTTAGCTCGGCTGGGTTTCTGGTGATTTTGAATTCTGAGAAATACTGTTTTAGGGTTGTGTCACACGCTCAGAGACAGCTGAGAGAAGGAAACAAAGATAGAGACTGATCCAGAGAGAGAGATACTAAAATATTAATGGCTTCTCCATGTTGGTTTCTGTGGATATTTAATCTGCTTAATTTTGTTGCTCAACGGATGAACAAGGAGAAGGAGATGACGAACAGATCACTGTTTGTTCTTGCGAGAGATTCTTTCGCGTAAATGGAGTGATATTGTGGTGCTGTGTGGGTAGATATTTTGTTAGAGTGAGAAGAGAGAAGAGACAATAGCAAATTGGGTGGCTGTTCTGGGCGGCGGAGCTATTTAAAAATATATAAATCTAAAACCTAAATTTAAATAATTGAGTAGTTTAAAAAGGCTGGGGAAGGAAGGAAAATGATGGGAGGGGTCAAGCCATTATACTATTCATTTTTTGGTGATTACAAAAAATCAATAAAAGTTGTATTATATTCGTTATTGGGCCCGTGCTTTACTATCAAAACAACATTAAGATACTGTTATTAACAGTAATTACCCTAATATAGAAATCACACTTTTTGGGGTGGGAAAATATCATGTCATATACGTTCTTTATTCTGTTTACTGTTGTTGGACTAGTTACTAAGAGAAAATGTTAAGAATACATCAATTTTCGCGGACGATTTGAACACCTTCAACCTAGATTCAATCAAGCAAAACCTATATTTTGTTGACTGCTTATGGACTAGTTACTAAGAGAAAATGTTAAGAATACATCAATTTCCGTAGACGATTTGAACACCTTCAACCCAAACCTTTGCATGCCACAAATTGATGATTCAATCAAGCAAAACCTATATTTATAGATTTTGCTTGATTGAATCATCAATTTGTGGCATGCAAAGGTCTAGGTTGAAGGTGTTTAAATACATATATATATATATATATATATATATATATATATATATTACCCTGTACCGAATCATAAAATTTTAGTTTGTTGAACCCTGGATCAAGAGGATGTCATTCGATGATAGGAAATCCTGAGGTTTTTGGGTGATGAAATAAGGTTCAATTTGTAGCCAAACAATTATTAAGAAAAGAAGTAGCATGAACATAACATTGGTTGGACTTAGAAGAAACGAGTCTCACAAAAAATCAAATGATTTCGAGAATGTTGAATTGACCAAATCAACTTCAAAGCCAACTTTATTGGAAGAGTCATATTTTGAAAATAAATCTTTTAACCAAGAAACAATAAGGTGACCAGGGAGCGGTCTAATATGGCAAGGGGATAATCCATACACTGAGCAAAATGACATTGCACGAAAAGATGCCATCCTGTTTCAGTGTGTTCCACAAATCGGCAGTTAGTTGAAATAGATATAAGATAGCGAGATAATGTACTTCCTGTTGTAGAATAATCGACACATGTGTGTCTTTGTTTATGCCGAATACATGAGCGTTATATTCCCTAGTTGTAATATGATATTTATACATGTTTGCTTGCATGAAAACGATTGGTGATATGTAAGTCCCTATATATAAATGACTCTTATCAATTAATAAGATGATGATGATTCTCTAATCTATTTACCATCTCTTGTTATTTTAGAGATTCTCCCAAAACACATTATATATAACACGAGGACTCTAGTCCAAGAGTTAAGAAACCAACCAATTTTTTTAGAAACCCTAGAAAACCCTAAATTGTTTTTCCGCTTTCTTGGATCGTTGCTACCACCGCTTTGATTACTTATCCAGCCGCTGCAGCTGTTGTCCGCCTGCTTCCCCGGCCGGTCGCCGTCATCCGACATCATTGGTCGTCGATCTCCCGGATGCCACCACTACACTAGAGTTTCATTGATAGAGTTGGAAAAACGCTATGGTATCCTACTATAACGTTTTAATCAACGCTATGTCTGCTAGCGCTATAATAGGTCCAAGACTTAACATAACGTTCAGTGAAAACACTAAAAATTCTAGCAACTATAACATTTGCGAAACGCTATCATCTATTATACAATAACATTTAAAAAATATTATTGCTTATATTTCAATAGCGTTTACAAAAAGTTGGTTATGATTTAATAATATATATAAACTGTTATCTTTACTCATTCAAAAGATTTCATAGCGTTTATGAACTGCTGATGATTTCATGGCGCTACCTGGCTAAAATGATCAAAAAGGCTAATAATATTCATAAATGGATTCTTAAACTTCTACAAATATTACATTGTTTCATTCAATAATATTTTTTGTACTTTTTACTATATACAAACCCTACTAAGCAAGTGTAGTACTGAACCCATCTAGTACTTCTCCAGAAGCAAACAGTATCCAAAGCTTCCAACCAACTCCACACTGCAAAAAGAAAGAGAGAAAAGGCTCATCTCAGATTCCATACAAATTATATACTTGTATAAATTGATACTATTGAGCTAACAAGTTACAGTTTCTGAACCATACAGTTATATGATTCTTACCTGCAAATGCTAGCTTTCAGCTAAACAAAAAGGTTCATACTTCATTGCAATGTCTATGACAGAACTCACCAAAGTATACAGTTACAGATTCACACATAAGTTCATAATAGTAACATATTTATAGGAAAAAGAAAAAAAGAAAAACATAAAAGTAACATATTTATAGGTACAAATGGTAAATCAAAATTTAGTAATTTTTACCAAAAGTGCCGATGAAACGACTTCCTCATTTCTTTAGTACACAACAAATGTCACACAAACTTCCTTACTACAAAAGAGTCATCCATCTTAATCTTTAGTTCTTTACACACAGATAACAGTAACAAAACCCTGAAAGGACAACACACAAGTAGAAACTAGTAGCTCCAATTCTAGCAATTATCAACAGCAATCTCACACTGCTATATGAATACGTTAACCTTTTGCAGAGATATGAGGAGCCATTCAAGGATTCCATTTTCTAGCACCACGACAAAAATGAACTCCTGACCTGAAATTTTTTTCTTCTGCAATGTGAGAAGCATACATGGAAGTAAAACATGCATGCTTGCATGATAGATAATGGTAGAAACTGAAAAATGATGATCCATTTGAACAGGTCAAGTTTAGTTAAACTGGTTCACCATAATTGATCAATCATGACAATGACAAAATCCAATTTAGTTAAAGAAACAATATTGCTGATGATGCAGGACAAATAAGATGAACTCTAAATTAACGGTTTAAAGATAGAATTAAGAAAGGGTTAGGTCTACTAGCATCTCACCAGTAGGTTTCTAGACATCACACCTAGAGATCTCAGGCATCACATCTAAGGTTAGGTTGCATCTTACAAACCTAGATAGAAAGCAAAGCTCTCAAACTCTTATTTATTCAACTCTGTCAAAAAAGACTACAAAGACCTCTATATATAGAGAGGTTAAAACCCTAGATCAATTAGGATTAAGCAACCCTAATATTTTAGAACTTAAAAGATTCTCTAATAAAAACATAAATCCAAAATAAGAAAGAAATCATAAAATCCTGACTTAAGATATTATACTCCTATTCTGCATTGATTGCTCTATAAGGGTGTATTACAGTGAGTATAATCGAGCAGGTGTATGTAAATAGTAATTACCGATTTCTTTCTAACAGATAAATTTGGAATTGAATCCAAACTTGCAATTCCCAAATTTATGGTAAAAGGGACAGTCGTAAGGCCTCAATGGGTACTGATCCTTTCTACTTCAACACTATTCTCACTCTTAACTAGCTTGTTTTCTCCGAAATCAAAGAAAAACCATAAAATATATTTCAGATGTAGAAATATATGGAACATATTTCAGACAATGCAACTTTATTTGAAATTCTTGCATCTGCATTAAGAAAATACTTTTAGCATCTTAACACCCAACATTAAAAAGATCAATCTATAAATGTAGAAGTACTGATATCGAGCTTCAACAAATAATAAGATTCTCATCACCAAAATGAGAATATCTACAACATGCTTTGAGAATCAAATAAATTTAAGGAAAAACTAGTTTTTGATTCTAGCTATCTCTCACCACCAGAATAAACATTATAACCGACGACAAAAAAACAGGCCAACGAAATTTTTTTTCGTCGGCTAACGTCCACTTTAGCCGGCAAAATAAAAAATCGTTAGCTAGGTTAATTTTTCGTCGGCTAAAGTGGATTTTTAGCCTACAAAATGTTTTTTTGTCGGCTAAAATAATTTTTTTGTCAGCTATAGTCTGTAAACTATAGCCGACGAAATTTTAAAAGTTTAGCCGACGAAATATATAATTTCGTCGGCTACAAGCCCTTACATTTCCAGATCTAGACAGTGGCTCATTTGAAAAAAAAACGGGAGAAAAAGTTTGGGTGTTGGCGAAATTGTTGGGTGTCGTCGAAATCTATCTAAAATTAGTTTGTGGCACTATATATAGATACGTATATGTGTATATATCTTGTTTTTAGGTTGATTTAAGAGTTTTATTTGAGTTGAATTATTAGATTTTGAGTGTGATTGAGTTGATCGATTTTAATTTGATAATATATATGAAGTTGTTGTTATTAATAAGTAGTAGATATATATATATATATATATATATTAATTTAATTATAATATTGTGTTGATGCATATATATAGTATGAATTAAGTAATATTTTGATTATGATTGATATTAATTGATATATATATATATATATATATAATATTGTTATATAATTAGTAATTAGTATATATTCATGTATATATAAATATATATATATATATATATATATGCGTTAATTATCAATTTGTTATTAATCACTACCGGAACCAGTAGTTTGGCTTACGAAAAATTTTCGTCGGCCTGTTAGCCAAATTCGTCGGCTAAGATCTTAGCCGACGAGTTGTCGTCGGCAAAGCCACGAAATAAAAGTGGCCATCAGCTATAGTTTAACACTTACCCAACAACTAATGTTTATATTTTTCATCTGCTAAAGTAAGACTAAAGCTGACGAAATAAATTGTCGTCGGCCTCAACCTAAGACTTTGGCTGACGAACTATAAATATTTCGTCTGCCAATTTAAAAAACTATAGCCGACGAAATTTACTATAAATCGTCGGCTAAATATTTAAAAAAAAATTAAAATAATATAACCAATGAAATATAGTACATTTCGTCGGCTAAAATACTACTATAGCCGACGAATTAAGCCATTTCAATGATGTTCCCTGGCCGCCTCATCCATCACAGGTTTCATTAACTTTTCAACGTATCTTACTCCATGCACAACGTCCGCCCAGGTGTTCCTCAGGTGCTGGGGAACGTCAAACCACACCTGCATTAAAATGTTTATTACTTTAGTTTTTCATAAATCAAAAATGTAATGCATAATATTTATTGTGAATTTTTTATATTTACAGACATTGCGTTGTGGACCATGTCCTTAACCTCTTGGAGGACCTCGCCCCAGTTTGACCACAACATAGGGACTCTATTACTAATGAGCGCTCCCACGCGGCCGGAGTACATCCTCATCTTCCCGCCCGATACTTCGTTCCCATTCCCATCAGTATCGATGACGATCCTTCCCGAGGTACTCACGGTCTTTTCGAGAGTCTTCCCTGTGACGGAGCCTCTCTTCTTCCTTGTTGGCTTGGCTCCGACGGTGCCTATCACACATTGATTATTAATAGATTATTCTTATTATGACATTATAAGAAAACAAATTATTTATATTTCATTACCTAAGGGCGTTGGGGCTGATGCGACTGATTCCGACTCTGTCACCGATTATGATACCCTCTCAGAAATTAGATCCGTACCAAAAGGCACAAACAGGTACGCCGTTGATGGGATTCACCTGCAGGGACAGTGGATAAATCGGCGCCCCTAAGTCATCGACTGCCGGTAATGTCGGTATTAACCACGGAAGGTAGAGAAGACACGGCGGCATCTGTACCCCAGAAGACCCACCCTCCGAAACAGTAGGGCCTAGAGTCGGTGCCCTGTGTATCTCAGGCATACGTGGTGCAGACACCTCCGCCTGAGTAGGAGGCCATAGCTGCCTTGAAGAGTGAGGGACGCTCGGGTGCCTTAAGGAGCGAGGGGTGTCCGGCTGCCTCGAGGAATGTGTGGCCCCCGACTGTCTGGTGGAATGTGTGGTCCCAGCTGTCGGGAGGAATGTGTGGCCCCAACTGTCGGGAGGAATGAGTGGCACCTGGCTGCCTCTGCGTCCGCTCCAGAAGGGACGCACGTCGGACTGTCATGGGGCCCTGAAACGACCCTTGAGGGTTGTTAGACGTTCCCTCAGACGATTCAGATCTTTGGCCATTTGAACTCTTAGTTTTACTAAACAAGCATTTCATCATGTTTATTAAATTATTAGAATTTTTAATTGTAATTGACATTTTAAATATATTAACAATCTTTTAATTTTAATTCCTATAATTTGTACAATTAATAACAATTAATATTTTAATACACAAATATACCAAATTATCAAAAATTAACAACATTATCACAAATATATTAAAAATACCAATTAATATTTTAATATACACTACCAGGATAAGCACTTTAGCCGACGAAATTTTT